>OY804595.1:32816782-33416782 GCA_963680895.1 Fragum sueziense | reverse complement strand
TATAGTATACATTGTTGTTTTCCAACAAAAACCTCGTAACTGCAGCTTGTTTCAAGCTGCAGTTATGAGATTTTTGTTGAAAAGCAGCTACATCTTTATATAACAGCATTTTTATGGAAGACTTTATCAAAATTGAAAGTTTTGCATTCAGCTGCTGTAGTGAGAGACTATTCAAATATGGTTAAAACACATGAATTATTTAAGATGAAAATTTTGTTGACCATGCAGCATTTTCATACTTAACCATAGTGGGAGGTTCAATCCTTTCTTATAATTATACAACAAAATTTCAGGTTAATCAAAATTCAACGGTGTTGTAGATGGCAATCTGGATGTTGATAAAGATAGAATTTGAGTTCAATTTAGTGCAGGGTATATAAATACAAAAGGAGACAATGCTGTCAACAATTAATTCATCACCTTTTCTATACAACAACCTCTGTATGGCTCATTCCTTGAGATTTGAATTTGGGAATATTTGAAAACCTACATTTAAGTGAATTCATGAATTAATGTAAATATTTTGAAATACTGTAAAACTATTTTCAAATTTATTCTTTCATGTTTTGTGTTAGTTTAGGTAACTAAGTAAGTTCTTTCATTTCTTTCAGAGGCTATACAATTGCCAGCTGCTATGTGGCTTTCAAATGTTATTGATCTGAAAAATGTACCAGTTCCAACCAGGGAAATTCCTGTAAGAGATTTTTATGCCCCCTTATGGAAAGATTGAGGACATATTGTTTTACATGTTTCTGTTTGTCCATCCATCCATTCTGTCTGTTGGTCAGTCATTCCAAAAACTTAACATGAAAGTTTAACTTTAGCATTTTTTGGGGCACTAGTGTTTCACAAACACATATTGTTTTGTCTTGTCAGTATTTCTGATAGTCCAGACAGAAAAATTTAGTCAAATTTGAAAATTATTGTCCACTTTAGAAGTATCATGAGTTGACCTTCATTTTATGATAGGATTTCGTTTTGTACAAATTAAGTCATTGAGAGGATAAAGATAACTAAGGTGATGTTGCTAAAATCACAGAAAAAAATAGCATAAAAGAGTCGGAAAGCAAATAATTCTAACAAAACAGATGATTTTTCATTTAAAAAAAAAATGATTTAACCCATTCCAATTCAATGATGCCTATTGACGCCCCACATGATGAAAGCTTTGGAAAACATTGTTGAAAAGTGACAAGCAATTTCTTCATTTCCCACAATGTTTTTTTACACAAAAACATAAAACATGTAAAATTTCATGCACCTTATATTGACGTCTTGGACACCTTTGAATTTGGACAAGTCTAAATTTTTTGTCGGTCAAGAAAGGGTTAAATATTCAGTGGCAGATCCTTAGCAGGTTCAGGGGTTCAAATGAACTCCCCCCTCCAGTTTTCATGCAGAAATTAATTCAAAATTGTGTAATATTAGGAAAATGAATATGTATATTTGAACCCCCTTCACAGAAATCCTGGATCCATCACTGATATTTTGTTTCCCCCATCCATTATACGAAGACATAGCATATCAAAATAGAAATAATGATTTGCCTGAAACACATTTTGTTAAAGCTAATATCTAATAATCAGTTCTAATTCTCCTTTACCTCCACTGTTTTAGGTTGACAAGAGTTGTGAGTACAAGAATATCTCGTACATCAGGAAGTTTGAGCCCACATTTAAACTGGCAGGGGGGATAAATCTGCCTAAAATAATCTCCTGTCAGGGTTCTGATGGAAAATCTAGTAGACAACTTGTCAAGGTAAATAACAAATGGTAGGAGTTGCTTTTGCCAGCTTAAAATTAAATTGAACAGAGTTAACCCTTTACCATACAACAAAAATTTAGGGTGGTCCAAATTGAAAGCTGCAGCAGATGACAAAATTTATGTTACTAAAGGTGAAATCTATGAATAATATAGTACAGAAAATACTGAGGCAATGGAGAAAATATTGGATAATTAGCACTCTTCTTTTGCCTCAATGTTTTCTAAAGCCTTATCTATTAGGGAGGTCGAAACAGGTCTTGCTTGGGATTTGGTTAAGTAACGGCTTGTATTGAAAAATATGTATATAAAAAATGAAATAGTTAAATGGACACCATTCAAATTATAGTATGGACATGTTCCTAACAGTTTAATAACATTCATTCAAAGCTTTATTAAATGAAATTTAATATTCTCTATAGTTTTAATTTGACAAACGCTGTATAAAATATTTCAGAAATAATTTTCATTTATAGGGAAAAGATGATCTACGCCAGGATGCTATCATGCAGCAAGTATTTGATATGGTCAACAACTTGTTAGAAAAGGATAATGAAACCAGAAAAAGATGTTTACAAATTAGGAAATACAAGGTTTGTATAAAGGCCTGGTCGAATAAAAATTCAGTGTCCATATTTCGTCTACATCACATCAAAAATTATACTGCATGGGTCCCCTGTTTTAGACGTACTACGGCCATAATGTGGACATGGAATGGTGTATGTGACCAGACCTTTAACCATACTTTTATGACTGTTTTAGACGCCCCTACAAGCAATGTAAATTCTATGTTTGGTAGATTTCTTATGTTGTAGTCTACGGACTGTAATTTGTACGGGCTCTAGAAAATGGTTTTGATGGCATTCTTTGTTAATGCTCGGCACCCATGCTAGTAATGTTCTTTGGGGTATGACAAAACCTCCCAGGGTGGATGCCCAGTCAGAAACTTCGAATTAAGGTCACAGCAAGGTCAAAGGTCAAACGGGTGCAATTTTATATTAAAATAGTCATTTAATTGCTATAAATGTTGTATTATTAATTCTAATAGTGCTAAATTTGCTGAAAACTGCACCAGAGACATTATTTTATTGAAAAGATGACTTTTTGTGAATATTTTGACTATTATGGGATAGAAAAATGTACTTTCCAAAGCTAAAAACGGTTTATCTCTGAATATTTCTGACGTTTTCAGTCTTTTTTTCAACGACATTTGCCACAATGCCACAGTCATAAGCATTTCTTAATTTGTGATCGTGTCCTCTACATTGTTTAAGGGCATGTGTACACATGTCCTGTATCTAAGAAATAATTTGAGCTCTTCTGTGGTCTATATTTATTTAACCACGGTTCTGAGTAATGCAGCGAAATGTACCACAGCGTCCGTTGTCGGTTTAACAAAATTCAATTCAATATAGAAGATCAGTAAGTGTCCCGAATGCTATCTTGTAAATGCAATACTCATAATATGCTATGCTTACCCTACTTCATAACGTCTGCTGTAAGTATAAGCTAGATAACTGCACTTGAAATAGCAATATGTTCCTGTGCAGGAATGGCCGCAGAAATTGCATCTCGTCCAAAGCGTTTGTTATATTGTTGAATTGTTGCCATAATTAACCTATCTTTGCTAAAATAATTCAATGGCAGTGGTCAGAACAGAACGGTGAATGCAATTTCGTTGTAATCTATTGTAGTCTTCCTATTGAAATGGTCGCCCTGAAGTCTATTGGTACTCAATTACATTGTAGTAGTTGAAGTAGTGCTATTGTAGAGACTGATAGGCGTATACGCCTATAGCTCTTAAGTGGAACTGCAGAATTATATTTGTTTGTTTCTAATGTTTCCAGAACAAGACCAGTCCAGATATTAAGTTTATCTGTTCAAGTATATTAACCATTTCCAAAAAGAGACCTGGTTTTGACATCACTAGTAGAAAGAGCCTAGGAAAACATTGTGGCAAAAGAAGAAAATGTTGGCTATATGATACACAAACACATTCCAGTATTCATAAAGAGTCGTTTTGTTGGCTGCAGGAGCTTCCAAATGGGAGCCCCATAAGATGATGTTGTTTGGGAAAAAATTAAGGGTATCTATAAATATAACGACAATGCAATCAGTGAAAAATGATGACACAAGTCTTTCTATTTAGCCCTAGTACCACAGGCGCCTTACGATAAGACTCAACATTTTCATCTAAATACACCCACACTAATGGTCAAAAATTGACATGGGATTAGTCGCCCGTCCGTCTATCTATCCCTCCATCTGTTTGTTCTTTTGTCCGTTAGCAATTTCCTGGGTGCGCAACTCCTCTTACAGTTTCTATTGGAAGATAATCAAACTGGGATATCTTGAGGCATTTTTATCTTTAGAACATCCAAAGTACTCAGCTGTCTTTCAGGTCTTTTAATCTGAGCAAATCGATTTCACTTTGACCAGCCTTAAATGGAAATTTTAAATAGCATGAACAAACATTTTGGGGTAAACAGCAACTCTTCAGTAATTTTGGAAAAGTGCCCGCTTTCATGAATGATATGGGGACTCTTATTTTTAATAGAACATTCTGATTTGCCAACTCTTTACCTGATGATAAAAATCACTACTTGGCTTCGTTAGAATAATGTAAACCAGAATTAGCTCCCGGTGGTCAACAGTATTTTAGGATTTTAAAATAAAATTGTATCATTTATAGCTTGCAAATCATGGGGGAAGCCACCTCATAGAATTATCTCATTATGAAAATCAATCTTTACCATTTGTACTTCGTGGAAAAAATACTTCACAGCAGTACTAAGTTCCAGCTTGCCTCAGTTCTAGGAACCAAAAATGCAGCTGCAGATACAAACCAAAAGTCTATGCTATTATAGTTGATGGATCTGCTGTGATAAACACATAGCCGCTTCGAAGCTCCAAATGCTTTCGGAACATGCAGCCGAATGTGCTGTTCCTTCAGTTAAACCTTCATTTACAGGCTAACTGATTTGATTTATCGATGTACACAGATACACCAGTCTGGATGCTGGAAAAGGCCAGCGTGGTCAAGACATCAAATACTAGTATAGAGTGACTGGCAAAAGCATTCCACATTAAGTATGGCATATATTTTGTTGAGACAATGACAACAAGACTGATTTCAACACCTTTCTGGCCGAAGATTGGTGATATGTGTCAGCAAAATATTGTCATTGTAAAAGGGGAAGGAAGGGTTATAGGTAGCCAGTCATGAGGGAGCTATGCCTTGTAACCATAAGCAAATACGTGTTTGATAATCAAAGCAAGCAGCACAGACATCCATATAATAATAACCAGTATATTTCAAAGGCTAAGTGATATTGGTATTGGGGAGCATTCGTTTAAGGTATAACCTTATGCTAACGTATAATGAATTTGGGGGTTTTAGGGAAGAGAGAGTCTTTCACGCTTTCACTGTCTGTGATGTTATTTCAGATTTACGGTAATAGGACAAATGGTCCTAGTTCTTTTCTTTTTATTATGTTTGCCAACAAAGCTATATGATACATGATCCCCAACTAGCGCAGCTTTGGAAAAGTCTACTTTTTACCAAACAGAATACATCTGCCAGTAATACCCGAAAGGGGAGTTAGGCAGTATATATAGATAGATAGATAGATAGATAGATATCTATACGCAAAGTGGAAGTACTGAGCAAACAGGAATGGAAGCAATGAAGGAGCATATTGCATATTGTCTGGATTTTGATTTTCCGTCAATTGTTGTGGGTACAAGAAGTCATGCTACGATTGATACTATACTTTATATACAGGTTTAGCCTACGCTGCCCTGGATTTTGCAGATGTAAATGTTGACGCTTCAAAACATCATAGTGGTGAGCTATGCACGCTACGATTTAAAGAGACCAAGGTTAGGTAATTTATGCATCAATGCTTACGAGAATAGGTCTAACATCACATTATTTCTTACAAAAATAAAAGGAAACATAGAGCTGTTATTAGGTATAACACTTCCTATTGAGAAATATTTCACCATAATCATAGCTTGAAATTAAAAGGGTCTTGGTTTAAAAGATTCCGTTTTGAAGTAGAAAGTCTGCATGAATTTTAGTACAATTGTCTGGACAGAAACAATGTGCCTCTAGGTTGATAAATTCTCTTTTTTGTTTGTTTGCCAAAAAGCATTGTTCAAAATATAGATAATAGTAATTTCATGCACAGAACATTTTCTAATTATGTTATCTTGTGTTTTAAAACATACATTTTGTTATAAAAAGGCGGTCAACCATATCAAGTTTTATAGTAAAAACGGTATTTTCCACCCGTCAATGACTGCCATCTTGGAAAATGGTGGCAATCTTGTAATTAATTATGCACAAGACATACTAAAATTCTGTTTTCTCATGTTTGGAAACATTGATTTTGTTCTGAAAAGTACAATAATAGGCCAATTATATTAGCTTTTATGGTAAAAGCGGTATCTTTCACGCGTCAATGGCGGCCATCTTGAAAAATGGCGGCCATCTAGACCTTAAGAGTGGCTTATGGGTTTTTATTAAACTACATGATCTTCTAAATGTATGTGCCAAGTTTGATGCTTGCATCATCAAGTGTATGATTTTGCTCTTATCTGCTTAGCTATATGCCAGTTTCGCACGTTTTAACGTAATGTACCTGTGACCTCATTCTGACCTGGCATTCGAAACAAACACTAAGCATGCATCCTAATATTGTTTGAAGTAGTCAAGAATATTTGAAGCATTGCTACCCTTAGTAACAAGAATGCCTTGTATAATTTGTGTGTAATAATAGAACTAAACCTTTTACTAAAGGTCAATAATAATTTCGTCAAGTATCCTGCTTTATTTTGTTTTTGGCCTAGGCGTTTTTTAGCGTAAATATGGTAAAAAGTGTTTGAAAATGACAATATATGCTCTGTGTGAGCCTCTGTCCATTCCTAATTCAATTTATTTGATTTCGCTTACATTGCTTTCATTTTGTGTGGACGCAAACGTTTCTACTCTGTCTACAAGCCATTTTTTCTTGATTTTTGCACCCATTGACCTTTGACCTCACTGTGACCTTAAATCGGAAAAAACACGCTGGGCATCCACCCCTATCTTGTTTGTAATAGTCCAAGGAACAATTCTAGCATGGATGCCGAGCATTAACAAAGAATGCCATCAGGAGTCATCGTAGGATTTATAGTCCGTAGACTATTGTGTAAACTCTTTACTCAAATATCAAAGTCAAAATTGTAGGTAAAATATGTAAAAGCCTTTGATGTCGCTTGTAGTTTATTTTGTGTGGAATAACCAAACAGTTGAATGTATCGTTAAACCCCATTCATTTTATCAGTTTATCCTCATTTGATGGTTTGTTATATTTATCGCAGGTAATTCCCCTGTCCCAGAGAAGTGGTTTGTTAGAATGGTGCGAGGGTACACAACCTATTGGAGAATATTTGATTGGCAGTTCACACAGCTCAATTAAAGGGGCACATGTTAGATATAGGCCACAAGATATGACAGCCTTCCAGTGTAGAAAACATCTTTCAGTAAGTGTTAACACTTTCCCTAGACCTGAATTTTGCCTCCGTAAACGAAACAGCTTGAGATATTATTGAGGCAAAAGAAGAAAATGCTGATAAACAACTCCTGTCAAAATTTTTCAGCATAATTAAAGCCCCCATGCTGTTGCAGTCTTTTTGTCATTGTCCAGCATTTGTTATACCCCCCACAACGAATTTATGGGGGGGTGTACTGGAATCAGGTTGTCCGTCCGTCTGTCCTTCCGTCCGTCTGTCCGTCCGTGGACATAATCTTGTGTCCTCTTCTTTTCCCACAGTTTTTGACCAATTTTTATACGCCCGAAGGGTCGTATTATGTTATGGCCCCGCTCGTCCGTCTGTCTGTCTGTCCGTCTGTCCGTCCGTTAGCAATTTCTTGTGTGCGCAACTCCTCCTACAGTTTTGATCGGAATTTGATCAAACTTGCCACAATGAATCTCCATGGTGTCTAGTTGTGCACCTCGCTTACGGAATTCAGATAACTCTTTTCGTTCTTTAATTATCTGCCCTTGAATTAAAAAAATGCCCATTTTCTTGTGTGTGCAACTCCTCCTACAGTTTTGATCAAAATTTGATCAAACTTGCCACAATGAATTGCCATGGTGTCTAGTTGTGCACATCGCTTACGGAATTTAGATAACTGTTTTCGTTCTTGAATTATCTGCCCTTGAATTTAAGGAAAAATGCCCATTTTTTTTCAAAAATGCCCATTTTCTCCTGTGTGCTACTTCTACAGTTTCAACCAGAATTTAATCAAACTAGCCACAATGAATCTCTTTGGTCTCTGCAAACAATATTTTGATAACTTTTCATGTTTGAATTATCTGCACTTGAATTGAAAAAAATTACCAATTTTACTGACAAGCCCCTCTCGGGCGTATATGCGCCGCTCTGCGAAGCTCTTGTTCTGAAATTTTATCAGGATGTTTCCTATCATATGAAGTTGTGCACCTGCAATTTTCATCTTGATCAAGTCATTAGTTTCAGAGTTACGCCACTTTGAACTTTTTAATGGGGGGGGGGGGGGGGGGGGGGGGAATAGTCAAAATTTACAATTTGGTTTCTGTGTTTTAACTCGAGAACTGTTTGACCTAGGATCAAGAAACTTTACACAGTTGTTGCCCATCACCCAAGGAGGTGCCCTATTGTTTTGGGGTCACCAAGGTCAAAGGTCAAGGTCACAGTTGCAGGGCGCCCAGTAACCTATAAATACCTATAAATACCTATATTATCCTATATTTTTGGACCTTACCTATAAAAACCTATAATATCACCCATTTTGCCCTAAATACCTATAAATACCTATATTTTTGTGTCTTGGGTAAGCAAAATTAAAACAATACTTTTAGAAAAAAACAGCTTTCTTCTTTTTCTGAGAAGTTTGTGGGACTCCTCTGGTGCTTTTTTGCTCAAAGGTTAATTATGTACATGTGCAATGGGAATTCAAAAGGCTAAATACTTAGTTTTTTGTCATGGTTAAAAAGTGAACAATTATCTATCAATATATAAAGTCCTTTTCAAAATGAAATGCCAGGGAAAGACCTGTCAAACATTATAATTATCATTGTTGAAGAAGCTTGCGTGTATTTTTGTCATATTTTACATAGTAGATAAGTTTCCATTGTGAACAGTAAAGTTGTGTTCAAATAATTCTATGTAAGTATTACTTATGGACAAGTGAATTTTGATTTCTTTACATATATGCAGGGGAAAAAAGTTTATAACTTGAAAGAGTCATTACAGTTTTGCTTGTGACATACAAAACTAAGTGCAACTCTCTGTCTCTAAGTTATCACATAGTCTGTAAGCTCAGAAATTTGGACTTAAGAGGCCAAATTTAGGTAGATATTTTTTAATTATGCTCCCAGGGCGGAATGTTGTTTACCATGTGTCTGTCCCTCCATCAGTCTGTCCAAATTTTAACATTGGCTGTTTCACAAACACATTTTGTTTTCATCTTGCTGACATGGCCATACAGCCTAGAGTCTTGAATTGTTGTATGTAGCATCATCCAAAGGCCCACTACAGAAATACAGTCTTCAAATTATTGTGGTATCGTATTTCATATATATGGACAAAGGAGGACAATCTTCTGAATTATTTGGCCTATGGCTTTGAAACTGGTATGTTATATTGTCTTAGGACCCTCTACCAAAATGCATATTTTTACAAATTATCTTTTACAATGGAAACTGGCCCTATGTTGTTGGGTATTGGATTTCATATGAGGACAGAGAAGAAAATGTTGCGCAATCTTCTCCTAGACTGTTTTGCCTAGTGCTTTGAAACTTGGTGTGTAGAATTAATTATGAAGGTACAATGAAAATTGGCCCTGTGTGTATGGTATCAGACTTCATTTAGAGACAAAGAAGAAAATCTTATTCTGTCTTCTACTCCTAAGTCATCCCATGTTCCTTTACCAATATCCTTCACATTATTGTTTTTCAATGGAATTTTGCCCTATGTTATGGGATATTAGATTTCTGAAGAGACAAAGAAAGCAATTTTGCACAATCTCCTACTCCTTAACCCATTACCAAACAACAAAATTTTGATGTAGTCCAATTTGCAAGAAGTTGCAGACGACATTTCAGTGTGATGAAATTTCAAAATTTTGTAGCTTTTTGGGTAGAAAACATTGTGGGAAATGAAGAAATTGCTTGTCACAAGCAATTTCTTCATTTTCCACAATGTTTTAATGGGCTTTTTGTTTGGCCTTTGTGTAGAATTGTTTAGTGGTACCTCTACCAAAGCACTTCAAAGTTTTTGGTTCCATGAAAGTCATATATCCTCTACATCTGAATTATTGAATCAATGACTGAAAATTGATGTGTAGAATTGCCTCGTGGCCTTCCATGACAAAAGACTTAAAAATTTCTTAGTAGTATAAAATTTGACCTAATGCTGTGGGATACCCGATTTCAAATTGAGAACTTATCAGGAAATCCTGGGCAAATTTCCCCTGACAAATTATTTTGTGACAAATCGTTTTGTCAGATACCCTATGTTAATAGTTTACATGTATCATGGCAGCATGATTCTCTGCCAACACTTTTTACATTGCCTTCCTGTAGTGAAAATTGGCAGGAGTTATGGGTCTGGGATGAAATGGATTATACAATCATCTCAAAGCCACAGTGTTCTTTAAGGTGAGCGATAAATGGCCTTCTTGCCTCTCTCATCTTGATATGGTGCTCATGGAACACCTTAATGTTACTGAATATTGAGAACAGAAAGTAATAGCTAATGGTCACCTTTCTGTTTCTCCTTTCATCTTATTAACTAGAGAGAGCTGGAAGGTAGTGGTGGCAGTAGAGAAACATTTAAAGTAGCGTTTTCTTCATAGTAAAGACAACCTATATTATCCTATATTTCTGGCTAATAAATACCTATAATTTTGGGACATACCTATATTTTTGACACTTAAAGTCGCTGGGCACCCTGCAGTTGGACTTTGTTTAACCCTTTCCCAAACTGCAAAATTTTAGGGTGGTCCACTTCAAAAACTGCCACAGATGACAAAATGGATGCTATTAAAGATAGGATTTGTGTGTAATATGGCACAGAAAATATTGAGACAAAAGGAGAAACCGCTGGTTATCAGCAGTTTCTTGTTTTGTTTCAGTATTTTCCCAAGCCTTTTCTTTAAGGGACGTCAAAACCAGGTCTTGTTTGGGATAGGGTTAAAATCCGTTTCCATGCTCTAAATCAAGAACCTTTTGACCGATAGCACTTTTTCAGTGACAAGGCCCTAGTGGGGGGTATTCCTCCGCTTTGCGACAGTTCTAGTTTCTCATGCTGCCTGTCCTACTGACTGAAGGACAGGTCCAGAAATGAGTAAACAAGAAATGTGTTTTACTTTTACAAATATATACTTTGGAAATCTTCTGTAAATGTTATCCCCTATCCACTCTGAAATGTTTATTTCAAGTTTTGAACAGTTTTCATTTCAATTCTCCTGTATTTCATAGTCTGGTCCTTTATCTGCCATGGCGCAGTTGGAAGTTTATTTGCCTTTCACTCGAGAGGTCCTGGGTAAGATGGCCGGCCGCATCAAATACCCTTACTGAAAGAATGTCACCCATCAATGGTTTGATATCTTGAACCTATGTGGGGCAGCAGCTGGAGGCTCGGTAAGGATGTTGTGGTTGTACTGGTATAAGAAACGACAGGAATCCATGGTTAGGTCTCCAGCCGCGATATGACCATAGTAGTTGAAAACGGCGTAAAATCCCAATAAACTAAACCAAACCTGCATAGGCCAATAATGATTGATGTTTATTCTAGGAAGCACGCAGCTCTGAGGGAAAGTTGAAGGCGTATATGGAGATCTGTGCCAAGTTTCAGCCTGTGTTTAGACATTTTCTCATGGAGAAGTTCACGGAACCTGCCATCTGGTTTGAGAGAAGATTGTCATATACTAGGAGTGTGGCTACAAATTCTATTGGTAAAGTTTAACCCTTTCCCAAACGACAAAGTTTCAAAATTTCAATTTTAAAATCTGCTGCAGATGACAAATAGACCTTTTTTAAGATAGAATTTGTGTACAATATAGCATGGAAAATATTAAGACAAAAGGAGAAACTGCTGATTACCAGCAGTTTCTTCTTTTGTCTCAATGTTTTCCAAAGCCATTGAAGGCGTACATGGAGATCTGCACCAAGTTTCAGCCAGTGTTTAGACATTTTCTCATGGAGAAGTTCATAGAACCTGCTCTCTGGTTTGAGAGAAGATTGTCATATACAAGAAGTGTGGCTACAAATTCTATTGGTAAAGTTTAACCCTTTCCCAAACGACAAAGTTTCAAAATTTCAATTTTAAAATCTGCTGCAGATGACAAATAGACCTTTTTTAAGATAGAATTTGTGTACAATATAGCATGGAAAATATTAAGACAAAAGGAGAAACTGCTGATTACCAGCAGTTTCTTCTTTTGTCTCAATGTTTTCCAAAGCCATTGAAGGCGTACATGGAGATCTGCACCAAGTTTCAGCCAGTGTTTAGACATTTTCTCATGGAGAATTTCACAGAACCTGCTCTCTGGTTTGAGAGAAGATTGTCATATACAAGAAGTGTGGCTACAAATTCTATTGGTAAAGTTTAACCCTTTCCCAAACGACAAAGTTTCAAAATTTCAATTTTAAAATCTGCTGCAGATGACAAATAGACCTTTTTTAAGATAGAATTTGTGTACAATATAGCATGGAAAATATTAAGACAAAAGGAGAAACTGCTGATTACCAGCAGTTTCTTCTTTTGTCTCAATGTTTTCCAAAGCCATTGAAGGCGTACATGGAGATCTGCACCAAGTTTCAGCCAGTGTTTAGACATTTTCTCATGGAGAAGTTCATAGAACCTGCTCTCTGGTTTGAGAGAAGATTGTCATATACAAGAAGTGTGGCTACAAATTCTATTGGTAAAATCTTTTTTATGCCCTGTATCAAAAGATGGGGTACGTATTGTTTTACTTGTGTCTGTCTGTCCATCTGTCTGTCTGTCTTTCTGACCAAAAACTCAACATTGGCCATTTAGGGGGCATAAGTGTTATACAAACAAATTTTGTTTTATGAATGTCTCTTGAATATTCTAATCCAATATCACAGTGACGCCTGTTGATGCCCCACAAGATTAAGGCTTTGGAAAACATTGTGGGAAATGAAGAAATTTTTTTAGTTGAGAGAGAAGATTGAATGAACATATTACATGCATGTAAATTTCTAGGTCCAAAGAGGGCTATGCTTATATAAAGAAATATTCATTTTGACATTTTAAAAATTTCAGCCACAATTGTAATGATGGAAAATGTTTCTCAATATTACTGTCAAAATCTGTTTTATCCATATGTTTAAGTTTATGTGCAGCAAAGTGATTGAAATATTAGTGTCCATTATTATATGCCCAAAGGGTCGTATTATGTTATGGCCCCAGTTGTCCATCTGTCTGTCCGTCTGTTGGTTCGTTAGCAATTTCTTGTGTGCGCAACTCCTACAGTTTTGATTGGAATTTGATCAGACTTGCCACAATGATTCTCCATGGTGTCTAGTTGTGCACACCGCTTATGGAATTCAAATAACTCTTTTCATTCTTGAATTATCTGCCCTTGAATTGAAAAAATGGCCAATTTTACTGACAAGCCCCTCTCGGGTGTATATGCGCTGCTCTGCGAAGCTCTTGTTTGACCTTTTCCTGGACAGCAACATTTCACACTTATCCAAATTCAAAGTTGACAATTTTAGCACACAATTTTAAGTACTGTAAATAAGATTTTGCATGAATTTGTCTTTTTGGGTAGAGAACATTGTGTGAAATGAAGAAATTGCTTGTCACTGGCAATTTCTTTGTATTATTATACAATGTTTTTCAAAGCGTTTATTTTGAGGGATGTCAGAAAGCATCACTGTTTGAGAATCGGTTTCAACCTTTTGAAATCTAATTCTTTGATATTGATAAGTGAATCATAACCAAAACATACTCTCTTTTTTCAGTGGGGTACATCTTGGGTCTGGGAGACCGCCATGTTCAGAACATACTGATAGACTGTAATACAGCAGAACTGGTTCACATTGATCTGGGTGTAGCATTTGAACAAGGAGAGATACTGCCCACCCCAGAGACTGTTCCCTTCAGGCTGACTAGGGATATTGAAGATGCTATGGGACCGTCTGGGGTTGAAGGGGTATATAGAAGGTGGGAATAATCAGTATTTTCTGCTCGTTCCTCTATTTTTGCCCTTGGTTGATTTTCAAACTTAATTTTGTTTGAAGCATATCACTAAAAGTACATACGGTAGAATCATGAAATGTCATAGGTGGATAGACTTCATTTTGGGGAAGTGATGTGTATATAAACTTTTACACTGCCTCCCTCCCATATTATAGTATTAATACCATTTGTTGATTTTCACACTTACTTTTTATTCGCAGCATAACTCAAATTATGCAAGGGAATTTGATGAAACTTCACATAGATAGAACTTATTATGGAGAAGTGCAGTGCACAAGAAATGTGACTATGCTGATCATATTTATGGAGTAAATGCCCTTTGATGATTTTCATACCATTTGACGGCTTCAATTGTTAAAGGTTGGCCCATGAGAGGGTATATATGTTTTACAAACATCTCTTGTTTTCAGATGTTGTGAGAAAACGATGGAAGTCATGAGAAACAATCAGGAGGCATTGTTGACCATACTTGAGGTGCTGTTACATGACCCCCTACATGCATGGACAATATCACCTGCTAAAGCCTACGCTCTTCAACAGAGAGGAGATAAAAACATCAACCAGGATACGCTTGATGTCACAAACACCACCGGCGATCTTATGGATATCGCAGAAAATACAGCTCCCTCTTGTAAGTTAAACCCAATCCCGAACGACAAAATTTTTGGGTGATCCACTTCAAAAGCTGCCAAAAATGACAAAATGGATGTTATAATAGATAAGATTTGTGTAAAATATGGCAGAGAAAATATTGAGACAAAAGGAGAAACTGCTGGTTATCAGCAGTTTCTTCTTTTCTTTCAATGTTTTCCCAAGCATTGTCTATCAGCGACGTCAAAACCAGGTCTTGTTTGGGAAAGGGTTAACCCATTCCCAAACATGACCTTTCATTCATGTCCCTACATGAAAAGGTATGGCAAAATATTGAGGCACAAGAAGAAAATGCTGATAACCAGCATTTTCTCCTTTTGCCTCAATATTTTATGTGCTATATTGTACATAAACCCTATTGTTATCAACACCCATTTGTAACCAGGATACGCTTGATGTCACAAACACCACTGGCGATCTTATGGATATGGCAGAAAATACTGCTCACTCGTGTGAGTATTTCATCACTTCTTTTTTTCAGCTTTTTTAGCGAGCCATGATTTTAGTCCTGGGAGCTAAAGTCACAATCCTAGTGTCAGCGTCACGTCTTGTTGTGTCACGTCTTCACTTGAAAAAAAAAAACAAATTTATCCTGGTCTATATCTCGTACACTATTAGAGATACAGCCTTGATATTTCACACATGGATACCTCCTGCCAAGATTTTTCATTTGGGACAATGACCTTTGACCTAGTGACCTTGATCTTTGAGTTTACTTTAATCTGGCCAATATCTAATGCACTATTAATGAAAGTTGATATATCACACATAGACACCTTCTGCCAAGACCTTTCATTTGGAACCATGACATTTGACCTTGTGGCCTTGGAGTTTGACCTACTTTTAAAAAAACTTTAACCTGGCCTTTATCTCATGCCCTTATAGAATAAGCCTTGATATTACACATATGGATACCTCATACCATGACCTTTAACCTAATGACCTTTGACTTTGGACTCTCTTTTGTTTGTGACAAGCTTTGGTATGGGCGATCTATGTTGTCCGCGGATAACTCTTGTTGCATATACCTACTTACTGCAGCTTAAAACAAGCTGTTTTAATGATTTTTATGAAGGAAAGCGATGTCATCCATTTTTCAAACAACAAATTTTACACTGGTCAAAACTTAAGTTATTGCAAACTGTAAATTTAATTGGCAAATTATTAGAGCATTGAGAGAAACAGAGGAAATTTTGGTTCTCATCTGTTATATCAGAAGCAGTGTTTTTGAAATATTATTTTCAGTGAGACAAAAACCCTTTCTCTTAGAAACTGAATATGACATTTTGAAACTGATTGGACAAATCTAGGTTATGATTTCTTCAAGCAAAATTGAGCCGCGACGCGAGAAAATCGGTCTTCGGGATCGTTGACCAGATCCGACACAAATGAGGCTGTACAGCCGCAGAAAGTGATTAGAGTCACAAAATTTCGTACATGGGAAGAAGAAGAACTAAACTTTCTCACCAGCGAAAACACAGACGCTGATCAGATTCGCGGTTACCGCGAAGCTGATCTGCGTCTTTGTTTTCGCTTATGCTAAATTCCGCTTTTCTCGCGTCGCGGCTCAATTGATTTTGACAAAGGCATATTGGTTTGCTATAACAATTTGACATTCAGGATATTATTGTGACTATGCCAATGGTCAAAGAAAGCCTTTCCAATCACTGTCAAAGGCATGTGGTTTTGTGGGGCTTTTGTGTTTCACTTTTGAGTTCCTAATGAGAAACAAATCAAACTAAGCATATCACATTTTGAAAATTAACATAACTAAAGGATTAATATTCAAGATTCACTGAAATATCCTAGAGTGAAAAGTAATGACACTAGCCCAGCCAGACTGATTAGGGTTGATACTTTTAACACTTCACTGATAGTCCATTTTAGCAAATTACATGATGTTTGTGCTATTTTTCAGCTGCAAGTACACAAGAGAACAAAAACAAGCTAGCAGAGAGAGTTTTGTTACGACTCCGTGAGAAACTGCAGGGTATCGAAGATGGGGTTCAGTTGAGTTTACTGGGGCAAGTCAACCATCTCATACAAGAAGCTAGAAACCCCAAGAATCTGGCTAGACTGTTTCCAGGCTGGCAGCCCTATATATAACCATTTCCCACACGACAAAATTTGGGGTCCCAATTTAAAAGCTGCCTCTGATGACAAAATGGATTACAAGAAAGATATGATTTGTACACAATATGGTACAGAAAATACTGAGGTAATAGGAGAAACTGCTGGTTATCAGCAGTTTCTTCTTTTGCCTCAATGTTTTCCGAAGTCTGTTTCCTAAAGGACGTCGAAACCCGATCTTGTTTGGGAAAGCACATTCACACATAATGAAATTTTAGGGTGATCCATTTTGAAAGCTGATCTAGAGGACAAAATTGGTGTTAAAAAGGAAAGGATTTATGTAAATATTGCACAGAAAATATTGAGACAAAAAGAGAAAATACTGTATATCACCAGTTTCTTTTTTTGTCTCAATGTTTTTCTCAAGCCATTTCTACTAGAGTTCATAATTTGCCGTATTCTACTAAATTCAAGTAACATTAGATTACACTAGTAATTATTTTGAATTATCTTTGAATGTTTCAGATAAATTGGTTATATGTGCGATTAAGAATTGGTTTTGTAAAAAAATGTTGCAAATGTTCATGACTTTCCTATGACATATTAAAAATATTTTGTCATATCTGTTGTTTTTCATCTTTCCATTGTTAGCTCACCGGAGCACTTTGGTCTGTCTGTCCATTCACATCTATGCATTTACAGTTACACTATAGTGTCCACAAAAGCTAGCCAATCTCGATAAAACTTTGACTAAAGAAGTTTGATAACATGTTCAATTTTAAGCTTTATTTTACCCCCCCATAGAGGGGGTTCATTGGTTTCACCTTGTCTGTCTGTCTATCCATCCATCCACAAGTCTGTCCATCTCTCCGTAGACTTTTTTGTTTCCATACACTAACTCTAGAAATGCTTGACCTAGGATCATGAAACCTGACACATTTGTTGCCTTTGACCCAAGGTTGTGCCCTATTGTTTTGGGTCATGAAGGTCAAGGTCACAATTGCACTTTAAAATCTGCTTCCCTGCTGTGCCCTATTGTTTTTGGGTCATGAAGGTCAAAGGCCAAGGTCACAATTGGTCTTTGTTTAAAATCTGTTTCTGTACGATAATTCAAGAACCTTTTGACTTTGAATCATGAAACTACACAATTTTTGCCCTTGACCTTAGGAAGTGCCCAATTCTTTTTGGGTAATGAAGGTCAAAGGCCAAGGTCACAATTGGACTTTGTTTAAAATCTGTTTCCATGCTCTAAGGCAAAATTCGTTTGACCATGGATCATGAACTAAACACAGTTGTTGCCTTTGACCCAAGGAGTTGCCCTTTTATTTTTTGGGTCATGAAGGTTTAAAAATATCAAGGTCATGATAGGACTTTGTTAAAAATACATTTTCATGCTCAAACTTAAGAATCGTTTGACCTAAATCACTTTTTCAGTGTCAAGGCGCTAGTGGGGGTGAGGGGAAGGGGGATGGATAGATCTCATGGAGAAGTGCACAGCGCACAATAAATGTAACTGCTGATCATTTTTGTGGAGTTATTGCCCTTTGGGTTGTTTGTAATTGATTAAATACTACCATTAAACTGCTTCAATTGTTCAATATAGGCCAGTAAGCAGGTAATATATGTTTTACAAACATCTCTTGTTTTCCTATGCGACTTTTTTCAATACTTTTTAATGATTTTTGATTCATTTAAAATGTTTGCATTGGTTATCAGACTTGGAAAAATTGTGAGATAATACTTTGTAAAAAGACAATCTCCATAGACCAAACCTTGTCTGGAGCATAACTCAAAAAGTATTAAAGGTAGAATCATGAAACTTCATATGTGGATAGATCTCATTATGGAGAGGTGCAGTGCACAAGAACTGTAACTCTTCCGATCAAATTGATTTTGGAATTATTGCCCTTTGTTGATTTTCAAACTTGATTCTTAACCTAGCCTATATCTCATGTCCTTTTACACATACAGCCTTGATATCTCACACATGGATACTTCCTATCAATATCATTTGACCTTGTGACCTTGACCTTGGAGTTTGACCTACTTTTAAAAAATTTAAACCGGGCCTTTATGTCATGACCTATTACACATAAAGCCTTGATATTTCACACATGGACACCTCCTACCAAGACCACATTTTACCTTGTGACCTTGACCTTGGAGTTTGACCTACTTTTAAAGAACTTTAACCTGGCCGACACATCATGTCCTTTTACACATACAGCCTTGATATTTGACACATGGACACCTCCGACTAAGACCTTTCAAATATGACCTTGGCCTTGCGACCTTGACCTTGGAATATGACCTACTTTAAAAAAACTGGGCCTATATCTCATGTCCTATTACACATACAGCCTTGAAATATCACACACGGACACATCCTACCAAGACCTTTCACATTTGACCTTGTGACATTGGAGTTTGATCTACTTTTAAAAAATCTTAAACTTGGCCGATATATCATGTCCTTTTACACATACAGCCTTGGTATTTCACACATGGACACCTATGACCAAGACCTTTCTTATTTGACCATGACCTTGTGACCTTGACCTTGGTGTTTGACCTTCTTTTAAAAAAAATAACCTTGCTTATATTCCATGTCCTTTTACACATACAGCCTTGATATTTGACACATGGACACCTACGACCAAGCCCTTTCACATTTGATCATGACCTTGTGACCTTGACCTTGGTATTTGGCCTTCTTTTAAAAATTTTAACCTGGCCTATATTTCATTTTACTTTTACATATACAGCCTTGATATTTCACACTTAGACAACTCCTACCAAGACCTTTCATATTTGACCATGACCTTGGATCTTGTTATCTTGACCTTGGACTTTGACCTACATCAAATTTAGGCCCTTGAAGGGGCATATATGTTTTACAAACATTTCTTGTTCCTTTAGTGTCTCTTTATTATTTGCAATACTTGTGAATTTTGTTTTCATCAAAAATGGTGTGGCAGGAGGGAGCTTATTGGACTTCGAGAAATCATAAGATAATTCTTAACGAAACGTCTTCTTAAGGTTTACAAACTGAGAATGAAAACACCACTTTCCAGCCATACGAAATGCATCAAATTACACACACTTGTAAATACACTTCACATAAGTTGATTCACCTTGCCAGATTTCAAGATTTTGCTTCAGGAAGAAAATAATTTACAAATACTATTTTACTCTGTATTCATATGCAAGGGAGGTAATTTTGAACATTTTTGTCAAATATTTCCATTGTATGTATTCATTCAAAATTCTAAACCATACAAATTGGTTATGTGTTTATTTGGAATCGAAATGTAACACAGTTTAGGAATTACTGGCACTTTTCAAATTTCGCCCCTGGCTCTGCATTTCATTCTCAGTTCGTAAACCTTAAGATGAACGCTTTTTGGCCATGCTAGCCGTCTTGTTTCTTTCTGGTAAAGGATGTTTTCAAATGCGCGGAATTTTATTTCGTTATGAGCGTCATATTTGTGATTTCAATTACACATATTAGCATGAGGCTCTATTAAATCATTTGGAAACTCTTTTTAAAAGCGACAACAGAATCGACCGTTAATTCACAAAAAGTAGTCCTATTAAATAACAAATCGTTGGTTTTCTACGAAAATCTCGTAACTGCAGCCTACGACATGCTGCAGTTACATGATATTTGAAGAAAAGCGACAAAATAGTAGTCCCAAAGATCAGCTTGTACGTATACATGTGCATTCTCGTCTCATTCTATCCTGTCTGCCTGTCTTGTTTCAGCATTTCAAAGGTAAAGGTTTCTATTCATCATTAGATACCAACACGCTTCGTGCAACTCCGATGTAGGCTTATTCGTGGCAACGAAGATTGACGAGGTTATTCGAAATTTCAAATCCGGATATCTCCGACAATTTCCGTTGAGCGAGAGGGCGACGTTGAAATTGCTGGGAATATTTAGTATCTGATGATTGATGAAATACTTTTATACACATAGATCTACACTGGATTTTTATGTACATTTAGCCAAACGAGGAAAAGCTTACTGAACGAGGAAAAACGAAACCGAATAACAAAAAGTCGGTGAAGCGCGTCATATTGGGTTATCTTTTTGGCGTAGTAAAACGCGTATTTTCAAAACCCTTTCATAAACGTAAAAAAAATAGTTGCTTTAAATTAAAAGAACTTTTAAAGACGACAGAATGAGTGCTCATTTGTGTGGAAATGATAGCAATACAAAGACTTAAGGAAATTGGCCTACTGGTTATGAGCGTATGTTTTTCTTTTCCTTGAAAGTTTCTAAAAACCAGTTGGATCATGAAAATTAAACACTGTTGAAGAAGGGTTTACCATTCCACAGGAAAATTGTTGATAAACCCATTCTCGCACATTTTGACTGTGAAAAAGAATCATTGGAAAACATTGTGGAGTGACGTCAAAATCGCGTTGAATATTATATAACTCAAACTACTGTAATTTTGCATCGATTTTTACAGGCGTGTCATATCTGCAATATTGGAACCAAGGAATGCAAGATTGTAATGAAAATTAAAGACGCATTTTCTCCTTGTTTACATATATTGTAAAATTTGTAAACATGCGTCATATCGTAGCTGGACTAGAATTTAATCACAATATTTCGACAGGTATGCTTCGTAGCTCCATCAAACTTGGTCTCTGAAATCTTTAACTTGGAAAGACATCGAACGATTCCAGTAAATCGCAGCTTTTCAAAGAAAACCTCGTAACTGCAGCTTAAGACAAGCTGCATTTACGAGGTTTTCGTTGAAAAGCGACGAAATGAGATGGTCTTGTCAATGTATTGAGCGCATGATAGGCGGAATATCCAACATTTTGTTTTGTAGGGTTTGTGGCTTTACGGAACAATGATCACTCGTTCAATAACACTGGGTTAGCCCATTCCCCAACCATAACCGGTTTGAAGCACCTGATAGAAAAGTCTTGCGGAGGCATTGAGACAAAATAAGAAAATGCTTATAATCACTGTGTTGTGTTCTCTTTTTGTCTTAATGTTTTAGTGTCATAATTCCGTTTGCACAAATATTCCACAACGGAAAGGACAAGACCAATACCTTGTTTAGACGTCCCTTATAGCCTATGAAAGGCTTGGGAAAACATTGAGACAAAAGAAGAAAATGCTGACAACCAGCATTTTCTCCTTTTGCTTCAATATTTTCCGAGCTATGTTGCACACAAATCGTCTCTCGACACACATTTTGTCGTGTACAGCAGCTTTTGAATTAGACCATCCTAAAATTTTGTCGTTTTGAAAAGGGTTAAAGCAAGATGTGATGAATTGTCAATGGTATATTATTCCTATAAACATTATATTTTCTCAATCAGCGAAATTTGGACTGTTCTGGTTCTGAAGCTGCTGCAGACGATAAAACGATGTTGATGTAGATAAGATTTGTATGAAATATATGCACAGAAAATATTGTTGCAGAGGTAGAAAATGTTGATTAAATAGCATTTTCTTCTTTTGTCGCAATGTTTTCTTAACCTTTTTTTACTAGGAACGTCAAAGTCATGTCTTGTTTGGGAAAGGGTTAAATACAGTGTACAATAAAAAGTAAGCGTTGGTCATTCATAATGTTATGTTATACTATAACTAGATACTTTTTAGACTAAATTCTATGAAATGGGTCGGGTTAAATATGGGTTTGAATAAATGGAAATGGGTCAAAATAAAATATTTTTAACGTTTCACATCGTTACGATAATTTTAGCTACAAAATATACCCGAATTTTCTTTTCGCATGAGGAAAGATGAATAATTTTACATGCTTCTGAGCACGACTTAAGTAGCTAGAGTATCATATTGATACCCCTTGCCCTAATATGCAAACGTAAGTAGTGTTTTATTTATTCATCTATTTATTTTGGTTAATTATTCATCTCTTTTTCATTATAAAAAGCTTTCCAAACGGTATAGTTTTAGACCAGTCCAGTTATAAAGGAAACACAGACGACAAAATAATTGACGCCATTGAGAGGAAAATGCGTGTAGATCTATGTTAGGCTACATAAAACATCAACGGAATTAGGGAAAATTTCTGGTTCTAAAGCCGTTTTCTTCTGAGGAAGTAAAAACCGACCGGGGGCTCATTTTATCAAAATGTCACATTTTGGCTTCGGCACGGACGGTCTCTGGTCGGTCGGACGTAAAATAAGACTGTAAGTTACGACGATTTTAGCTGCGACCGAGACGCCCGTTGATGTAACGTGTCCCACTGTCTTTTCTGAGAGAAAGGTTAATACGTTTTGGATTATAAAGCTTTTAAATTTGTTTATTTCCTAGATGATATTGGCATTAATAATTTGTTACAAAAACATGACAAAGCGGAACGTGTACAGATCGTAAACTCTGACTGTCCCCAGGTTGTTTTGATTTAAGAAAATCCAGCATTTCTTTGTAGGTAGGCCTATTCTGAATTCCCTAATTTGTTTTATGTACATACTATACAGGTTTATCAATTTGTTCACTATTTTCCAGAAATACGCATTTTGATTACATCCATATCTAGATTGTGAAGACAGAACAAAAACTGCAGGCTGGTATGGACGAATTTGATGTAAGTATCAACAGTGTACGCCTACCATTCTAATTGAGCAAGGATCTGGAAAAACGTCCTTTAAAGTATTTGAGGCGGCCAAACTTCAAGGTCAGGCTGTGCATAGATGCAGTCTAGCCAGCATTCATGTTTCTCTCAGATGGGTGCTACAGACCATGTAGAAGCTATTGGAGAATAACATGGTTCCTGGTTGAAGACTGCGTGTATACGCAGGCTGATCTGGAACCATGATGTTCTCAAACGCTATAAGGGACGTTTTTCCAGATCCTGACTCAATTGTTTATATGTTAATCAGTGCCCAAAATATTTACCCTCTCCAAAGCAAGACCTGGTTTTCATGTCCTCAATTGAAAATGGTTGAGGAAACATTCAGGCAAAAGAAGAAAATGATGATAATCAGCATTTTCTCCTTTTGTCTGAATGTTTTCTTCTCTACATATTGCATAAATGGTATCCTTATCAAAACCTTTTTGTCTTTGGTAATTTTCAAATTGGAACGGTTTAACATTTCACCGGTTGGGAATGGCTTAAACAAAACAAAAATAAGCAAACTGCAGTTTGAGGGTACGTACGAGTCAGCTTGTCGTTTCATCCGTCCGTCTTCTGTAGACTTCTCTCTGCTCTATATAGCAATACATCGGTAAGATAATGATTCAAACTTTACAGGAAATCTCAGTTTTGAATATTATGTGTACATATTCTTCAATTGTAAGGTTTGTCCACATCATATCCGCATCAACATTCAGCCAACATAACCACCAAATAATTTGCCGGTGTTATTGCAAAACCTCGTAACTACAGCTTTAGTAAAGCTATATATACGAGGCTTTGCAATTACAACGACGTGTTGCACTGAGGACCTTTTATGAAATCCTTTGACAGTAATTGAGCAGTGAATGCTCGTGTGAACGAGCTTTTAGATAGTTCATTTTCTAAAGGGGTCCTCAAAACCCTCAAAACTCTTGTTTGGGAAAAGGTTAACCCACTCTCATCCTTCACAGGATATTACGTCTGCCCCCAGCAATGATCCCGGTTATACGAACGAGGGATTTAACCAGGAAGATGATGATATGGACGCTTTACCGTCGATGGACGATGAGGAAAATGGTGGCAGTAGCAAACCACCCGTACCGGCCAAACCCAAAGTAAATTTTGTAAGTACAACGTAAATAATTAAAGTGACATTTCATAGATATTTTTTCGTAAATTTTGATTTTTATTTTTATCTGAAACAGCATTTTGTCTTATGAAAATTCTTAAAATTTCTTCGTTTCCGACAAGGTTTTCTACTAAAAAAAAGACCCAAAAAAATTAAATTTCCTTACCTTGAAAGTGTCGTCTGCAACATCTTTGAATTTGGAACGGTCTAAAATTTTGTCGTTTGGTAATGGGTTAAGATCTACACCCAAATTGTAGTCTGTAAGTATAAACCCTTTGCCAAGCAAGACATGGCTTTGACATCCCTAAAAGAAAAGGTTTAGGAAGATATTTCAAACCATAAGAAAATGTTTTTTACTTTGTTTTTGTTCTATGGCCCACACATATGGCACAATCTAGCCAAAACTTTAATTGATTATTCCGGCACGTGGAGCTCAATGCCATCTAGTTTTTAAATAACTATATTAAGCCTTAAAGCCTCTCTTACATCCGGTCGTACGTGCTCCTGCGCGCGGTCTGCGTCTAAAACGTACGTTTAGTCGTGCGATGCACGCACGTGCAACGTACGATTTTTGTGGACGCAACCACGACGCAGACTGCACGCAGCAAAGTATTGACCAGACAATTCTTATTAGGCGCTCTTACAACCCGTCGTGCGTCTTTATAAATCGTGCGATTTTGCAGAGTTTTAAAAAGTACGATTTAAAAAGACGCACGACGGGTTGTAAGAGAGGCTTTACAATATCGAATTATCTTAAGTCTTTAATGGTCTCATGGTTCAAAATATCGAGTTCAGGTGCATCGATAATTGTAAATTGTTGTTCATGTTCAAAATTCAATTATCTATAAGATTTATTTTGTAACGTTCATGGAACGTTGTGAGGTGAACCTTTGCATCGACTATTTTTTCTTGAAACTTCGCACCCTGCATTTTATTTGAATAACGGTCATTCGAGTACTACAGGATAGAACATTTTATATCAAATATGCTTAATTCTGGATGAAAATAGTGTATGGTAAAATGTAATAATATACGTTAATCCTTTCCTAAACAAGACCTGGTTTGACGTTCCTAATAGAAAAGCTTTTGGAAAGCATTGAAAGAAAAGAAGAAACTGCTTATAACCAGCAGTTTCTCCTTTTGTCTCAATATTTTCTGTGCCATATTTTACACAAATCCTATCCTAAATAACATCCACTTTGTGGCAGTTTTTGAAGTGGATCACCCTAGAATTTTGTCGTTTGGGAAAGGGTTAAGTACTATTGTTGCAGGCCCCCGGTGTTGGCCTAATCAAAGCCACGGACAATGGTACAAATTATGGATCTATGAGCAAACAAAAGAGCGTGGAGATGAATCCTGCCCCTGTGATTACACCAAAGACACCAGCCAATAAACAGACGGTACAAAGTCCTACAAGGTCACTCAGTTTTAGAGAATTGCAGAATCTTACGCTACACCAGGTATAGTAGTGAATTAACCCATTACCTCACAATATCTCTTTTTGATTCCCTTTCAATAAAATGCTTGGGAAGATATTGTGGAAAATGAAGAAATTGCTTGTGATAAGCAATTTTTTTCATTTCACACAATGTTTTCTTTTCAAAAAGACCAAAAAGTGTAAAATTTTATTTACTTGAAATTGTCTTCTGCAACATCTTTAAATTTAGACTAGCCTAAAAAATTGCCGTTTGGTAATGGGTTAATTACAGCTGGCAATCATTTTTTTCGTTTCGCAGACCGTCTCCGATTTAAATGTCACACTAACAAAGAAAATAAAAATATAGCCGAATGTGCTTTCTTTCAAACTACAGTTGGCGCCACATCGTATGGTACAATCTTTATATTTTGTTCATATGTAATTGAACGTTTAACAAAATAGGCTATAAACACGTGCCATACGATGTGGCGAGAACTGTAACCACAACAACAAACATCATATTAATTCCTTAAATTTATGACTATCTCGAAAAAGTCTCTCGGTTGGTCAATATCTTCCAAACATCGTTAGATACTTTAGTACGCATGAGTACGACACAATCTTTCTTTGCATTTCTTCAGTGTGCCAGAAGCGATGACGTAAGCAATGCCAAGACGTTGATTAACAACAAAGAAGGCATCGTGAATTCACGCGACAAAGACGATCTAACACCGCTACATTACGCTGCAAGACACAACCATCTTAACATGCTGAAGCTGCTTATACAACACGGGGCTGGTAATTTATTTATTTAGATTTATTTATTTATTTATTTATTTATCTATTTTGCATTCTCTGTTTATGTTAAATTAGTCCACGCCTTATGAGATTCACGCAACGTCGGTTTTTTTTTCGTTCGACGTCATTATCATTCGTAAAGTACATTGTATCTGGGTTTACGTATTCGGGTTACGTCGTAAACATTCCACCGCCGAATGTTTACGAGTCAACGTAGCCCAAATAATTCCGATGTCGCGTGAATCTCATTATGGTGGACTTTCTTAAGATAATTCCCAAATATGTCTTGCATAAAAGTCATTGTCATGACAAATTAATCAAGTATTGTATCTCTTCCTTTACAGATATTACGGCTGCAGACAAAGAAGGCTTGTCTCCCCTACACTATGCTGCAAGATTCAAACGTGATGGCAACCAATCAGATGTACCGATAGAACCAGTCATACAAGAGGTTAGTCTTACTATGTCGTTTTATCCTACTATCAAATAGTGACTCCTTTGAACAATCCAGCTGGATATGAGTAAAGAAAACCTTGCAACAAAAAGTGAGATAAAAAGAAAAGAAACAAAAAAGAAAATGCTGATATACAGCTGATTAATTTTCGTTTGCTTCTCGTTGCCCGTCAGTGTTTGGAGATTATATCTATAATAGTTAGTAAGTTTAACAACATCAAACTTGACCATCAAAGTCAAATAGGATTTTTTGTTAATGTCATTATTATAAAATTATTTTTATGTCAAAATGCGCCATAACGTAAAGAAATGTTCCTTGTAGCTATTTAGGCAAGCATGGACATAGGTTAGTCTGTGTGGATACGCAGTCTAAGCAGAATTCATGTTGTTTTCAAAAACATTTTAAATGGCCAGTAGCAGCTGTATAAGTAACAGGGTGGATTACCCATGTGACTTTTGGGAAGCGTTAACACCAAAAAATCGTCCGCTTCAAGGTATGTTTTGTTTAATTTCCCAGCTTATACTCTATTAATTTTGACGAGATAAAGTGCACGGAACGCTCATTTGAGAGGGCTATTCCCGTTTGTAACTCACTCTGCTCCGTATCCCGTGGTTTCTTCAAACATTCAAGCGATTTTTTTTCGGTGCACGTGAACGTTTCCCACTTTCGTTTAGCACTTACAATCTTTTTGGCTCGAATGTTTGAAGAAACCACGGGATTTGGAGCAGAGTGAGTTAGAGCCGGGAATAGCCCTCTCAAAGGTGCGTTCTGTGCGCTTTATCTCATCAAAATCAATAGAGTATAAGCTGAGAAATTAAACAAAACATACCTTGAAGCGGACGATTTTTTCGGTGTTAACGCTTCCCAAAAGTCACGTGGGTTACCCAACGTGAGTAAGCAGCATGGGATTTGATCATATTACATAATAGGAACATACTGATCTGGGAACTGGGTAATCTTTACTCTTTAATCCTGTAATCTTTTACCAAAAATACTGTTTTGACTTTACTTATAACAAGGCTTGGGAAAGAAAATGCGGATAAACGGCATATTCTCCTTTTGCATCAATATTTTCATGCTATAATTTACAACTTCAATTCACAAAGTAACACTCGATCGTTCGTCTGTAGCTCCATTCGAATTGGAGCAGTCTTAAATTTGGCTGTCATTTGTTTATTTATATTTTTTGTTACTTTTTAGGGCCTCGATGAATTGTTCCAGGTAAAGTACAATGTATTATAATCATACCGGTTCACTTTGTTTTAAAGTGACATTTCACAATCATTTTTACATAAATTTTACTTTAATTCTATCTGAAAGAGCATGTTTTCTTATGAAAATTCTGAAAATTTCAAGCCAAAATATTAAACCGATTACGAGAAATGAATATTTTTGTGCTAAAATTAAACAAATTGTTGTGGACAACAGTTCAGATTTATATAGAATTTGTCATTTCTGTCTCAACTTCAAAGTCGTATTTATCGCTTATCAATAACAACTTCAAAAAACTGATAGCATTTCTACGCATTAGAATAAACAATCTTTGCATCAAGACATACTTTTAAGAAATGAAAAAAAAGTGAAATGTCACTTTAAAAATAGATATTAAATTGTACGAGCCTCGTACGTCTGCTTTGCTCATGAATGTTTTTAAATCTAAGAATCTTCTAAGATTGAATACCCCCCCCCCCCTTTCCAAAAACAAGACCCTGGCCCGTATGCACAAAGCATCTAAAATAGAAAATACCTAGAATAAAAGGCTTGGGAAGACATTGAGGGAAAAGAGGAAAATGCTGATAATCTCCTTTTGACTCATTCTCTTTTATGTTATTTTACATACAAATTCTTTATCAACGTCTACTTTGTCGTCTGTAACAGATTTTGAAGTTTTGATTGATCTTCAATAACTTTTTAAGCAGTTGATTTTTCAATAACACACCACGTCCATCTTATGCGAGGCCTCATTCCACCTTCTCTACTTCAAACCGAATTAACATCTTTTGCGTATCAACAAACTATATTGGAGAATTTCTGAAATTGTTGTATCACGTGATTATCCACTGTATCTTGTGCATTATTATCCATCTCGGACCGCTCTTTTTTCCAGTCCAGCAGTTCACGGAAGACAATTGTCATTGAGAATTCCGAGAGTGCTATATCTCATCTCGTAAATGAAGGGGCTGACATCAATGTTCAAGACTTGTACGGACAAACACCTCTACATTATGCAGCCATGATGGGAAATAACGCCGCTTGTAGAGAACTGCTGGGCTTTATAGATAGTGTAAATATACAGGTGGGTCTTTTGTACGACGTACCAAAACAAAAGTACCAAATAGTAGAAAAAAGGTATATTTCTGCCCACTCTTATCTTTTTACGTGCATGCACGTTTTTAATAATACACATGTGCGAGTAAATTATGTGCGTGCTCGCTTAAAACAGCGCATGCATGCGAACATAGGCTATACGCATCATATATTTCAAATCAATAAAACACAAGCCAATCAAAATTGACGTCCCATCCAACATTGTCTCGTTTTCATGATGTGGATCAATAATAATTGTAAACTGCTGTTTGATTTGCTAAAAACTATATGTACATGTATGTGCTAGCGTATTTCAAAAATGCACGCGTATAACTAATGCGTGCCCACGTATTATTAGTCAAGCATACCCGCTTACGACAGTTTTTATTATATTTGCGCACGCGTAGGCTATTATTTGACCTTCCAACTGCGCTACGGCCGCGACCTTATTGCATCAATGGTCTCATCTTCTAGAAATAAATAGGCTAAATATTTACAAATTACCTACTTATTTTGATCTAAAATATGTCCGCGTTATAAAAAAACGCATAATGGTTAACCATAGACAGCAGTACAACATCAAAGTTCTACGTATTAGATAGATAATGTATAGGAGATTCTACGCGAAATTAACATTCGAATGGGCGCAGCCCATTGAATGTTTATGTCGCATAGAATCTACTATACAGACTCTATCTGACTTAGTGTTCACTAGCGGTTCATTGGAGACGGGGGCGTGGCTATGTGTAGACGTCACATAAACTAGACGGCAGAGACTTTATGCGAAATGTAGCGGCGGATTCTTTTAAATTATACTGCAATTTCATTGGTCCAAAAAGTAGGTCGAACACTAAAAAATGTTGTTACTCGTACACAGGCCGAGGACAACCAGGGTTTGACTCCGTTACACGTGGCTGCGTCACACAGTCATCCTGGTATTGTGAAGATGCTGATCGGACTTGGTGCCAGCCCCATGTGTAAAGACAAAGATCAGACCACTCCATTCCACGTTGCCTGTACGGAAGGCGATGCTGATATAGCGAAAATGATGCTAAATGGCGTTTCAGATGCACAAAATAAAATGACCGTAAGTACAAAGCGTAGTTTATTCGATCTCTTGGTTGGCTGGATATGAAATTTCAGTTAGGCTACTGAACTTTTGTAAACAGCAAAAACTTGACCGTCCTGGGAGGCCCACGTGACTATCTTTATTGATTTCGTCCCCTGGGAAGATACCTTGTAAAACCTAGATTTAGCATACAAAATTCGATACAAAACATAACAGCGAAAGGTCCAATAAGACAAACGCCCTCTTGTAAGGGACGTTTAGTGGTTGAATCTCCGCCCGTAAAATGATGAGGGAACCATTTAACCATTTCCTAAACAAGACCTGGTTTTGACGTCCCTGATAGAAAAGGCGTTTGAAAACATTGTCATAACCAGCAGTTTCTCCTTTTGTCTCAATATTTTCTGTGCCATATTTTACACAAATCCTATCTTTAATAACAACCATTTTGCCTTTTGTGGCAGTTTTTGAAGTGGATCGCCCTAAAATTTTGTCGTTTGGGAAGGGGTTAAATGACAGCATTCGGCACTGGCGCCAATAGGTTTCCCAGGAAGAAACTTGACATTCAATATGAGTTTCAAGCTTATTAATATGTTATAGATAATGTGATGATTTGTTGTATAACTGTTCGGTAAGGGTTCAATTTTCTCAAACAGTGACTTATGTTTAATGCTGTATCTCCAACAGATGATTCGAAACAAGGATGCGAGTGGTAATACTTGTCTGAGTTTGGCTGTAAAGAATGGACATTATGATGTCGTCAAATTGTGCCTTAAAAACGGTAGGTAGAGAGTTATACTTATGATTATTATCACTGGTGGTGAACTCGGCCAAAGCGTGGGACTTTTTTTCGCGATCATTGCTTTTCGTCGGTGTTGTTGTAAAACATCGTAACTACGGCTTCGATAAAGCCGTAGTTACGAGATTTTATAACAACATTGACGGTTTGTCAATACATATCGGTAAACCCGGTCTATTTTTCTACTTCTACTTCTACTTTATACTGCTATCAATCATCTTTGATTACTATTAGCAGGCGCGTTGTCTGGGACAGCTGTTAGTTAAAGATAAAAGAGATAGTGAGGTTAAAGAAAAGTGAAACTTGTGAGATATTACAATAGTATCTTACAGAATAAATTAGGGGGAAATTAAAAAGGATAAAAACACACCCATTCACATTACATTTTGACCTGGCTAAGCCTCTCAGTGAACGCTGCTACACTGGGGCTTGCCTGAATTTCATAAGGGAGACCGTTCCAAAGCCGAATAGTTCTTGGGAAATAAGAATTTGCATGGTATTGTGTTCTTGAGAAGGGTATTAGACAGTTAAGATTCCGGGTGTAGGCAATGTGATGGTGATCCACGCAGACAAGTTGGTGTTGGATTTTGAAAAAGAAGATGAGGAAACTTATATATTACGTCTTTGCTCCAAGGATTGCCAATTGAGCTCCCCAATCATTTTCGATACACTGCTAGTAAAGGAGTAATCATTATAAATATACCTTGCGGCTGACAGTTGGTCTTGTTCAACTTGATGGGTTAGGGATTTCTGCCACGGATGCCAAACTGTGGCGCAGTATTCTAATTGTGGTCGGACATAAGTTTTGTAAGCGGTCTCTTTGATGGATTTGTTACGGGTTTTGATGTTTCTCTTGATGAACCGTAAGGAATTGTTTGCTTTTGCAGTGATGTTGTTTATGTGTTTTTTCCAAGAGAGGTCATGACTAATGGTAACACCTAGGTATTTTGCAGCATCTGTGGATTTTAGAACAAATTCATTTTTATTAGAAAAACTATCCAATCAGATCTTCAAACTCACATCTAAACGCAAAATATATGTAGCTTTTTGTAGCGAAAAGCGTCCATCGATTTGGCCGAGTTCGCCACCAGTGATTATATCATATCCTCAAATATGACTTGTCTCCCTGGCCCTGGTTTCACGAAAAAAACTTGAGTACATACTCATGAGTACATGCTCAACTTCAATGGAATACTCTCCAGCGTTGAAGGGTATTCGATTGAAGTTCACATGGATTTCGTGTGATTTGAGTACGGTGCTCAGAATTGAGTCTGAGAACGTTCTTAAGATTTTTTTCGAGAAACCGGGGCCAGACATCTGGGAAGTGTAAAAGGTTTCAGTTATAGTCAATCTCAGCCGCCCGTTTTGCTCTCTGGTATGATTTTCTGAATCATGAATATATATTTTATATATCCCTATGCGTTCCTTTTCGAAATGCCTATTGCTGGCATCCGCGTACACTAATATTTTATTTATAATAGGGATAGATATTGTGAGTATATTGTGCTTAAATAGAAAATGACGTATAGTCTTGAAAGTCTCAACTGAAACAGAAGAAAACATTGTGAAAACATATACCATAGATATACCTACATGGGGAATAGATGACATGACGCACCAAAATAAGATACAAGACTAGATCTCTGTTAATGCTTTCCTAAACAAGTCATTATTTGAACGTCATTTGGACGTTGAAAATGTTGAGCAAAAATGTGAAAATGTTTATGAAATATGTTGTGACATACAGAATTTCTACTTTTATTTCTCTTATCTTGTCGTTGGCAACTTCTTGAGCAATCTAAACTGTTGCCGTTCGGAAAGGGTCAAAGTAAGCCTATATGTATTTCCAATTTTTTCACCAGGAGCTGAAGTCAGCACACACAACGACTTGCGCATGTACCCACTACATTGGGCTGCTGCAAACGGTGACGTCAAGATTATACAGGCGCTTATAGATCACAAAGCTAAAATAGATGTACTTAACCAAGAACATTCGACCCCACTACACAAAGCTTGTCGATATAACCAAGTCATAGCTATCAGGGTCCTGCTGGAAAAGTACGAAACTTGCAAATTATCTTTTTCCCCAACCCGATATCGCTGTTTTTCTTTGAAAACCACGTAACTGCAACTTAAAGTAACCTGTAGTTACGATGTTTTCGAGGAAAAGTGACGACTCATTATGGATCGTATTCGCCAGCATTTTAACCCTTTCCCAAACAAAACCTGGTTTTGACGTCCCAAGTGGAAAAGGCTTGGGAAAACATTGAGACAAAAGAAGAAACTGCTGATAACCAGCGGTTTCTCCTTTTGTCTCAATATTTTCTGTGCCATATTTTACACAAGTTCTATCTTCAATAATATCCATTTTGTCATTTGTTGCAGTTTTTAAAGTTGATCACTCTAAAATTTTGCCGTTTAGGAAAGGGTTAAAAGCAATTTAAAAAGCAAAATTACATTGCACACCATCTAATCGGAGTAGACGAATGTCTCGACCAATCAGATTGAATGATTGTTGTCTAATTCTAAAGTTATGCTGGACTAGTCGGTGAATACCAACATGCCCCCTTCTAAATTATTTCGGGGGGGGGGGGCTGCCCCCTCTTCCTACGCCAGTGAATACGGAAATCTTTAATTGTATAATAGAACTTACATATGTCAGTGTTATGTCAGATTTTTGACAGATCTTAGGTCCTGTAAATAGCTTTAAAACTAGCATTTTACTTAACACCATATTCACCTTTTACCACCTTTAAACCACCTTTTACCTAAAATATTTTCTGCGCTTTTTCGTTCATAGATTCCTTATTCTTTTACGGTACGAAAATTCTATCTCTATTGGTGTAAAAGTAAACAAAAGTTATGGTACTATTCCGGATATTTTGTTAACAGCCCTCGTATATCCAGTTTGTTGTCTACAACAGATTTTAAATCGGAACAGTCTAATTGCCGCTACGGCAATGTTAAAAACATTAATTAATGCACTTTTTAAGTGGTGCAGACATCGAATGTCGCGATGAGGAGGACTACACGCCCCTGTTACTGGCCAGTGTGTATGGTCATGCTGCCGCTGTAGATATGCTTATAACCGAGGGTGCAGACATCACAGCTGTCGACAACAATGAAAAAACAGCAATCTACCTGGCCGCAGAGGAAAACCAACTCAGGTGTTTAGAGGTATACCTACAGAGAAACAGATAGAACGGTATAAAACATGCTAAATGTGTTATTTGAAATCCAAAGCGAATGGTGTGAGGACATCTTCTTTGCTTCAAATTTTTGGGATTTTGTTATTTTCTCTTGACAATGACACAGGGACTTCACTTACGGATATTTAACCATTAATCATATTGTCCACTATAATATGGTACATCTTTCAAACGAGTCTGATATGCCGCCGTGGATATAGATTTTGTTTTTTTCACATAATCCATCCGTCCAACGCGAGTAGTCGTGTTGACTGTATAGGTACGTGTATACAAAAAGCCCAAAGTTATATTTCCGTCGATAGAAAATGTGGCTTTTATTTCTTCAGGCTCTTTTGAACAACCGCCAAATGCGAGACCTGCTGAATGTCGGTGAAAGATACGGCAATGATCCTCTACATGTTGCATCCATGAAAGGTTATCTACGTATTGTCAAGGTAAATTAGCATAGGCCTAATATAACCTTCCTTTTACCTTTTTACATTTTACCTTTCCGTTGAGGTATGTTAAATTAGTCCACTGTCTCTTCGACCATTCTAAATATTCTCTAAATCTCACGATTGTCCGCTTCCGGTCCGTAATATTCACGATGGAATTTAATGGGATCATTTCTCTAATGACTTTCCCTAAAATACATTAATAACTTTAAGGTACATGTAAAGCAAGGACGATGTCAAATTCAAATTCGCAGAATGTCAATGAATTTTGTGCTAAAAATGGATTTGGCTTAGGCCTACCGGTATATTTTTTATAAACGGTCAGTGTTGTTATAAAATATCGTAACTTCGGCTTGAATCAATACGATTCAATCGTATTGTATTGTAATCGTATTGTTTTTTTCCCGAAATTCCGAAATCACGGTTACATGGATGAAATCGTTCCCTATTGAAAAATATTTTCAAGACTTATCTCTATCGCCATCCATTTTTTTTTGTAACAAAACTGATCTTCTTATTTTCTTCAGCCGTTTCTGTTTAGGGATTATTTTTGTGCTGAAAATAGACTGATCTTAGCCTATCAGTATATACAGATAAATCGTCTGGTTTTGTTTTTTATAAAATCTCGTTACTACAGCTTCATCCGAGCGGTAGTTACGAGGTTTTAGAATAACACCGACAAAGTGATATTGTTTGTCCGAAATAAAATTGATCTCTATTGAAATGACCGCGTAATTATTGTTACAGTGTTTAATTAAACACGGAGCTGACCTAGAGGGGAAGAATGTTAAGGTAGAAACACCGCTCCATCTTGCAGCAAAACATGGCAGAACGAAGTAAGTCCCCGGCTTTATTGGCAATGAGTTTTGTGCTAAAAACAGACTTGGTTTATTGACAAACCGTCAATGTTGTTATATAATCTCGTAACTACGGCTTCAATCAAGCCGTAGTTACGAGATTTTATAGCAACATCTACGGAAATAATCTTGTTTGTCCGAAATTACGTCACGCTTAACAGAATAGAATCGTTCCCTATTCCTAGGTTGTTTTTGATTAACCATTTCCAAACAAAGACGTAGATATAGATTTTATTGGCGCAAACTTACAAAAAGTTCTGATTATAAGCATCTTCTTATTTTGTCTCATTGTTTAGCTTTTAAGCTTGAGTTGTTAAGCCCTTTAAAACAGTTAGTAGTGTCAAAAGGCGTTAATGTTTGGGAAAGGGTCGTACAAAATATTTTGCTACTGGTCCTTAATTTCGCAATACATTTGAGCGTGGATCTGTAAAAACGTCCCTTAAGGCTTTTGAGCCCGACATGGTTCCAGATCAGCCTGCGTATACACGCAGTCTGATCAGGAATCATGTTGTTCTCCAATAACTTTATCATGGTCTGTAGCAACCATATGAGAGTAACATGGATCCAGGTCAGACTGCACCTAGTTACAGCATGATATTGAAACATGGCTGTCTCAAATGCCTTAAGGGACATTTTTCCAGATCCCGGCTCATTTTTTCACCTCGATGCTACTTGTTGGCACTATCGTAAAAAATCGAGATATCAGGTAGTAATATCATGGTAGTTTTATCAAGAAAACTTGAATTACGATCGACATAATGGTGTTCATGACATTTTTTGTGTTATGATAAATTCTGCTAGCCTGTATCTTGTGGCAGCAATGTGACACCACATTTTTTCTTTTTTAACAGTATTGTAAAGGAGCTAGTATCCCAACCCAAAAACACCATCAATGCTGAGGACGAAAGTTTGAACACGGCTCTTCATCTGGCAGCCTTCGCAGGTCACGCAAAAGTGGCAGAAGAGTTGATTGACGCTAGAGCAGATGTTACTTCTAGGTAAGGGGGGCTTTTACATCCAGAACAACACATTTTAGAGGGAGTTAAAGGCATTCTAAATTTGTAATTTCACATCCAAACCCTATGTTGTAGAAACTCATTTGATGAGATGATTCCAATGAGTACCTACAACATATGGTTTGACCAAGATTGAAATATGTTTTTCAATTGGAAAAAAACAACAACAAAACAAACATTAACCTCTCTTATCTGTAACGCTGATGCCAATGAAAATGTATGTAGTATCCCTTGCCTTGGGTCTTTACATCGCGAGCGCGCAAAAAAAAAAAAAAAAAAAAAAAAAAAAAAACCTGCACACACACATTCTTTGTATTTTTAGAGAAAAATGACCGCCATTTTGCCCTCACCTCGGTTTACTTTCTCGCAAATATTAATAGATATCGGATGTGTAATCGGTTAAATCTGTATTTTTCCTGCATAAATAGAGGTAATTCTCGTATTTAAGGGGGAATGCTCCAGTTTCCTAAATTTTTTTCCAAATAATAGAATTTGTTTATATTTTGTATGTTGAAATTACATGTTATTACCAATTGAAAAATAAAATAAAAATGGATGGTCAGCGATCTTGTTTGAATTCTATAGGCATTCGTATTTTTATGTCAAAATTTGAATATTTTTGGAAATATTTCAAGTTCTACATAATAGAATTTGATAAAACTCCCTCATTGTATTAAGCAACATGTCCTGGTAATAATTCAAAAAGAAAATGTATAGGTCAGCGCACTTATTAGTGAATTACAGCCATTTTTATCAGCTATACATGAATAAAATGACGCAAAACGGTGGTAACTGCATACACACTTACGACTGTCTTGCTCTAAATAATCGATTTCCATCTTGGGGAAATCAGTTTCGCATAATAAACACACCTTTACCGTCGAAAATAGTAAATTGGAATAATGTGTTATATTATTGAAAATATGGTAGCGAAACATATTGGTACGAAACATTTAATTTACTACAGTAAAGACCGAGTGTTCCGAAAAACTGGAGCATTCCCCCTTATGATCAAAGATGATGGTAGTAGTTTGAAAAGAGCTGAAATATCAGCGTTCTGAACACTCTGACGTTTAAGGGGGAATGCTCCAGTTTTTCGGAACACTCGGTCTTTACTGTAGTAAATTAAATGTTTCGCACCAATATGTTTCGCTACCATATTTTCAATAATATAACACATCATTACAATTTACCATTTTCGACGGTAAAAGTGTATTTATTATGCGAAACTGATTTCCCCAAGATGGAAATCGATTATTTGAGCAAGAAAGTCGTAAGTGTGTATGCAGTTACCACTGTTTTGCGTCATTTTATTCACGTGTAGCTGATAAAAATTGTTGTAATTCACAAATAAGTGCGCTGACCTATACATTTTCTTTTTGAATTTTTACCAGGACATGTTGCTTAATACAATGAGGGAGTTTTATCAAATTCTATTCTGTAGAACTTGAAATATTTCCAAAAATATGCAAATTTTGACATAAAACACTCCAGCTTCGTTGATCTTACCAAACACGTGAACATACTGTTTTATACATTTGCGCGTTTATAGTAGCACATATTTTGGGTTTTCTGTTCATATTAAATGTAAGACGTTACTTTAAATCTGTTTTCGGGACTAAACGATGAATATACAGTATTTTATTAGCATTTTAGTTACCTTGGACAGGTGCAAGAAATTGTGCACTTTTTTGCTGCAGGGCTATGTGATACGAATGCCTATAAAACTCAAACAAGATCGCTGACCATCCATTTTTATTTTATTTTTCAATTGGTAATAACATGTAATTTCAACATACAAAATATAAATAAATTCTATTATTGGGAAAAATTTAGGAAACTGGAGCATTCCCCCTTAAACATATTTTAAACGTACACCCCATTAGAATCGGAAATGCATGAAAATTACTTGTTAAAATTGTCGTTGTATTCTATAAATAGTAACAAAAATCAAAGTGAAAAGTACAGCGAAATTTATATGCATTTACCTCGGTTTGTTCAATTTCAACATTTCCTTTCATAGATATTTTTATTTTTTTTTCCCAGTATTTTTGGGTTATGAATGCTGAATTAACGGGGGGAAAGAATAAAAAAGTAGTTCCGATAGGAGTGAAACTTGCAGTGAAATATCTCACTGTGAAATCACAGGATTTTCACTGCTAGGAATGTAATAAAAGATGATAATGCACCATAATTGTACAACATACATCAAATCGTGATTTTATGTCATGGAAACTTTCCAAAAAGTATTTTCTTGAAATTGTGAACAGTCGCAAGAATCACATCATACATTTTGCGATTTCCAGATCTCTTAACGTGGCTGGTCACAACAATGCCTATAGATTTTGGTTTCCATTTATGTATTCCATCCATATTTAGTCTAGATACCAAACGCTTCACACAACTTTGGGCGTCATCAAGGGGCAATGGAAATTGACGAGGGTATCCATCGTTTATTTCCGTTGCCACGGACGCCGTCGAAAAATTCACGAGTGTGTCTTATCGTCAATTTCCCGAAGTTGCACGCAGTGTTAGGTATCTAATGATGGATGTACTACCTCCAGACGTAAGTTTCCTTTGTGCACCTTTTTTACAGAAATAAACGTGGATGGACGCCGCTGGACTGTGCGTCAGCTAGTGGCTGGACAAAGACTGTGAGGGTTCTCCTAGATGCCGACTCTCCCATACATACTACAGACAAAGTTGGGGTAAATAGAATTAATTTGTCAAGGCAGTCCAGTTATGATATTATGGCATATGTTGACAATTTTACCAAAGTAAAATAGGGATACTCTGACTTTTATTTTTTAACACAATTTTATGTGTATTGCTTTATTATGCTTAAGCTGTTCTCTGTCGACTCTGGTCAATAATAGGCACTATTTCTTTGAAATGAAAAAGTGTAACTTTTCAAAATTGACATTTATTAATCATTATTTAAAAAAATAAAATAGATCTATCTGTATGTTGTGGAAGTGAATTAAGAAACCAAGAAACCCACATAGGATTTATATAGATCCTATTGTTTTACACACGAATTTGATACTAGAAGCCATATAAATATAAACAAATGCACATGAAACATAGAATTTGATTGGAATTTTAAGTCCTTATTATATCGTCATCTTAAATGTTGACTTGTTCCTTTAAGGTAGTATAGCCCTAATAAAATTCGAGAGACTTCGGAATTATTCGGGCGACGTTGAAAACATTCGGTGGTGGAACTTTCCACCGCCTAAGGTTTCCGACCGCGCCCGAATAAGTTCGGATACGTAACGACGACGCTCGAAAAAAAATCCGATGTTTTATGTTTCTCAAAATGGCCAAGTTACGGGTATTCTACCTGAAAATCATTTTACTATTTTTTTCTTTCTCTTCGTTACAAAGATGTCGCCTCTGCATTTGGCTGCCAAGAATGGACAAGCGGACGTCGTTGAACTGCTCATACAGGAGTGGGACGCTGATGTTGAACAAAGGGACTCAGATGGGAACAACTGTCTGGATCTGGCCATTGATAACAATAACAGGTTAAGCTATTTCCGGACAAGAACAACTTGAATTACATCTAAATTGTAAAAATAATTTTAGACTGTGAAATTGGTGGAATCTCATACTGTATCAAACGACGGATATTGATATAAGAAAGCTGCAGATGTCTAAATGAATGCAATTACAGTCGACACTCGTTATGTCGACATCGGATAAGTCGAATTATCGCTTAAGTGGAAGTTCAAATCTGGTCCCGTCCTCATCAATGGACATATTTTTTCAAATAAAATGATTTCGAACTGAATATAGCTATTGAAATATAGTAGGAAATGGATAGAAATTGCTCGAAACGAGCAATTTCTCTCCTTATCCTACTATATTTCAATATTAATCGTACTTGATTAGTTTAAAAAACAGTCAAATATCAACTTCATCGAAGCCGAACAAAATCGGATGAGTCGAACTCCGGATATTTCGAGGTATTTTGACGGTCCGTCCGACTTCGACACAACGAGTGTCGACTGTAATTCAATCACATTCCAATCGAATATAGTAGAACATAAAAAACGCCGGGCATCAATTTCGTCAGCGTGAGTTTTTTTTATATTTTGAATATAGTTACAACTCACTGCAACGGAATGAAGACATTTTCTGTAATTATACTTAGTCAAAAGCGAAAGTGTACACAGTTCTAGCTAACTTCGAACGTGTACTAAACCACCGAAGTTAACTTTTCTAAACTTACGCGCAGAATTTATTATATATACGATTTTCTCAGTTTTCATATGTTAACATTGTTTAACTCATTACCACACAGTCACGCCTCTTGACACCCCACAAGATTAAAGCTTTGGAAAACAATATGGAAAATGAAGAAATTGCTTGGGACAAGCATTTTCTTCATTTCCCACAATGTTTTCTCAAAATATGTAAAATGTCACACATTTTAAAAAAAATGTCATCTGCAATATCTTTGAATTTAGACCAGCCTTTAATTCTGCCGCCTGGTAATAGGTTAATGTTAACGTTGACTATTACAATTCTGCCGCCTGGTAATAGGTTAATGTTAACGTTTAATATCTTTCCTTTGTATTATTTTTCTTTTTTGACTGATAATACGGCATAATGGCATTGTTGAGCTTCCATTCACCAGAATTTAGAACTGTGTTTGGTTTAATCCCATTTGGTCTACTCCCAATTCGTCTACTTCCATTTCGTCTACTATTTTGGACATAATTCCCATTTCGTCTACTTTTCTATACTTTGTATATCAATATGATATTATATGATTTGTATTAATTTTTTGGCATTTGTATTTTATTTGTGCATATATTGACTTAATTTCTTTTCTGAAATAAAAAAAAAAAATAAATTTGTTAATTGATAATTTGACATGAAAGTAGACGAGTTGGGACAGTAGATGCATTGGGACTCAAGGCACTAAAAACAGTAGACGAAATGGGAGTAGACGAATTGGGATGTAACCCTGGGTTTATCTCAAAATTATTATTTTGGTTTAACCCCGCTACCTTTAACTTGGTCAATATTAAAATATTCCAGGGAAGCAGCCATTGCAGTGATAAATTCTAGACTTTGGCAAGAATCACTGAGAAATCGAACAGTATGCGTGTTGAATTCTAGACCTTGGCAAGAATCATTTAGAAATCGAAGAGAAGAGAAATACGATACACCGATGAGAAAACTTATAAGGAAAATGCCAGGTACACGTATAATATCGTAGAAAGTCATGCCAATTTTGTAAGATGATGACCACACGAGTTTCCCCTTTCGTAATTTTCGGGAGCTTTCAATCCTGACTTGCCAAATATTTATAATTTCACGCATACGCGGGTAAACTCATTTAAGCTATTTTTGACAGGGATACTATGTGCACCGTAACCAGATCTATCAATCAAAATCATTTTGTCAGAATTATACAGCTCGCGTGTTATTTGCCTAAAACACTCGCCCACTACCCCGTGGACAAAATAAAATTTCGGGTGGAAAATCGCAGTGATTTTCCATCTCAACCATCGCATTTTCCACTCTCAATTTCCGCTTATCACCGCGAATCGCGGTGGCGGGTGGAGAATCGCGGTGATCACCGCGATTTTTCACCCGCGCACTGGAAATGCCATGTAAAGTCTAAGCTTATCCTAGCAAATCACTCCGATTCGCGGCGATTCGCGGCGATTCGCAGTGGTCGAGTGGAAAATCGCAGTGATAAATCGCGGTGATTCCGCGTGATTTGGTGGAAAAACACGCTCATCGCGGCTATCGCGTTTTCCACCCGAATCTACTCGTAATCGAATCGCGGTGATGCGTAATAATGGGCAAAAATACGCGGACTGTACCATGTATAAATAAACGAATTGAATTGATTGGGTGAGACGTATGTCTCGGATAATTGGATTGGTTGTTATGCAATTTTAAAGATATTCTTTGAATTAGTTAAATACCCATTAGTGAATGCCACCTTCTTTCATGAATTGTCTTCCTCTAGACGTAGCGGAGTTGGTGTTCGACAGATGTATGGAGAAAGATGAAGAAAGCGGAGAAACTACCTATAATTATGAATTTCTTGATGATGATTTTTCTCTCCACCACTGGAACGAACATGAAAAATGTGAGTCAAATACACTGTCGGTATATCGAGGCATTCCAACAAAAACATCGTGACTGCTGCTTGCTTTAATTAAAGCTACAGTTACGAGGTTTTTGTAGGAAAGCGACTATATGAATAAATGGAATTTGTACTTGATTTTAAGCCACTCACTCCGAAACGTTTTAATTCATGTCATTTGTTTTATATACTGAACAAAAATGAAAACTTTACACTTCAAGATTTCTTGTTTCTGGAAAACTATCGAACAAAAAGCCTGAAATATATTTTGACGTTATTTCCTAGGCTTTCAGCAATCGTTTTGTCGAAATCTCATTGCCTTGTGTCCTATAATGTCAGAGTTACGGCCCTTAATGCGTTTAGACCTAATTACATCTAATGTCACATATGCGCATGCGCAGGAAACGATTCATTATTTTCTCGGAATTTGCCGTATCTGGGTTGCAAAAAAACACAAAAATCTTTCTTATCACCAGTAGCAAGCTCTAAAATAAAGGTCTAATCTGTCAATTTTGTGAATTACCTCCCTTTTACATAAACAAATAGGGAATTTAAATTGTTTGATATTCACAAATTTATTACGGTTTTCGATTGATTTTTTTAAAACATCATGCAGGCTTTACAGGGGATTTTTAACCCTTTTTTTCGACTAGGATTTTCCCCAGATATCCATGCAATAGCGATTTCAATTTCCTATGGAGATTGCATTGTAAAATTTCCAAGCTTTGCAACATAATGAAAATTCTGCTTTTCAAACATCATTTTTTAAAAGCTCAAACAATGTTATGCAAGCTTCTATACATTTTCTGACTGGTAAGTTGTCAGACTACCATTCCGTAAAGTCTGACATGGTTTGAGTTCTTCTGCTCGGATTTTTGAGGGTTAAAATTTTGTAAAATTCTGTTAAAATTGTACACCAGAAAAAACGGACCCCTGTCACATTAAAGGGTCCGTTTTTCATCCCTGTGATTACGATCAATAAAACGTTTAGTGTTTGGCAAACCAAGTCAATGAACAATGCGAAGCACATTCATTTGATTTATTTACTTGTTGTATTTAGAAGAAATATGACAAGCAATGTAGGTGTAAAGTTTTCATTTTTGCTCAGTATACATATATGTAAAATATAATTATGTTTCTTTAATATCTGCAAATAGAAATACATGTATTCTTAATAAATGATTGTGTATATTGATATATTTTAATTTCTTTTGAAATTTTGTATGTGCGCTTTAAAATGTTCACTGTTTGCACTTGAAATATTTACCACACGTAACCACAGCGCTTGCAGTGTATTGGGGTTGGTATGTATCTAGTGGATTGGTCTCTTGTCAAATAAGACATGGTGTGGTTCTTAACACAGGCAAATACAATATTTGTGAGGGGAAATTATGAAGTCAGTATCAAAATATAACGCAGTAAAAAGTTTCTCACAAATGAAACTGTGGATAAAACATAGGACTACAGAAAAGATACCATAACAGTTTATATATTTTCTCGTTTGTCACATATAATGTACATACTCGTAAATTGCATTTATTAACACAATACTTAACTAAACCCATTCCCAAATTCCATATACCTGTCCAAATTGAAAATTAATGCTGACGACATTTTCAAGTGAATGAATATTATTGTTATTTCTATTTCATTGTTTTTTTGTTTTTTTGGCGTAGAAAACATTGTAGGAAATGAAGAAATTGCTTGTGACAAGCAATTTCTTCATTTTCCACAACGTTTTCCTATGTCATTTATTGTGTTTGGCGCCCAATGTCGTCATCATTTGGGAATGCGTTAAATTGGTTTACTTACTTTTCAGTTAATGTGTTTGACGAGAAAGGTCGTCTCAACGAGTCCGCAAGTCCTTACACCACTGATTCTGGTATTTTTAAAGAAAATCATCCACTTATGATAACGGTAGGCTAATTTGTTGGCTAAGTGTTTCTTTGATCATCCAAACAATATAATTTTTAAACATGTTTCGTGATCGGAGGAACATCTTGATCTTCGTATTTTTAAAGATATTTTACTGAAAGAGACATAAATGAGAAAGTTATAACTTCTATCATCCTATGCATGTTGTGTGGCCTGTCCAGGGACCTAATAGTTTCCTAATGTGCATTTCTGTATATTTTTATGATAACTAAAACTTGAGTTTTAAAAGATTGACCGTCATTGATCCAATTGACTCCAATTCTATTCTCGTTCAAACGTCAAAGTTAATGTTCTAACGTATTCTGCTATCTACTTTACTGCTTTTCAAAACTAGACTCACGAAGTGGTTTATTATGAAATATGAACTACGAATCGTACTCCCGTGGAAAAATATATTTCTCATATGATTTGTGATTTGCATTGTTAAAGAAACGGTTTGTCTATTCAGATAACAGGTAACATCTAAAGTTTCGAGACACAAGATCACATGTCACATAAAATACTGTCGACTATGTTCAAAACAACGTAACTACAGCTTATTTAAGCTGTAGTTACGGCATTTTTAAACACAGCCGATGACATTATGCTTGTCTTCAGGTCACAGCCAAAAGAGAGTCTCTGTTAACGCACCCGCTTGTTAAAGCTTTGCTGAGACATAAATGGCGTAGTTTCGGAAGGAAATTCTATTATATCAACTTCCTCATCTACGCCCTATTCTTGCTATTCCTCACTGGATATATGGTATCAACCACGCCTCCCTATATTATGTAAGTAAATGTGTTTTACTAATTTAGATCTACAGAAAAAATGTATTTGCATAACAGGGGGCAAATTAAAAAAGGTAGGCTATATCGAAAAGACTACAAATATTTCAATTGACATTATGTTGGTTTTTGTATAGAAGGGGGAATGCATGCCTAAGAGACGCCTTTTAATGCACCTCGAAGAAAATGTTGCAGAAAACACTGTGCCAAATGAAGAAATTGCGTTTTACAAGAAATTTCCTCATATTGCACAATATTTACACACATAAAGGCAGAACGAATGTAGAATTTCACTCACTTTTAATTGTCGTCTTTTAAAATATCTTGGAATATTGATCCAATCTGTCGCCTGACAATGTGATTATTTATCAATCGAACTAATCATAATTCAAATAATACAATTAGAATATCATTTAGAAAGTCAAATACTTCTCTTATCTAGAGTCATGTTTTAATGTTCTTTGTAGAAATGACGATGTGGAAGCTATTACAAATTATTCATCTTATTGTGAGAAACTTGCAGCTAGTGGCTACGACCAACCAGGGTTTGCAGAGGTCGGAAAGTACTTCACCATCTTGTTGGTTGTCGTAAATCTGCTTTTAGAGGTGGGTTTTGATCCCATTTCGAAAAGAAATGATGTTTAAATATACATGTATATGTTTCACGTCCATATTTTCGAATATTTTTCGTGTCATTGTTTTTACCTTTGTTTGATTTATTATCTGTATGTCCGCAAAATTCTTAAAACGTGTTGAAAATGTAAAAGACAGTTTTAGACTATAATTATACAGTCAAAATTAACAAGACTGTTCCCTTTGCTCTGGTAATGTATTCTTATTTTATAGTATTATCCTTTCCCAAAACCACAATGCCGGTATTTTAGACTTCTCTACATTGGAAGGAGTGGCAGATGTGATGATAGATATTGATCCAATATCGGTATCGGAGAACAACATGGTTCTTGATCAGACTGCGTGTATACGCAGGCTGATGTGGAACCATATTGGCATCAAAAGTATCATTTGAAGGATTTTTTCCAGACCCTGACTCAATTATATATAAAAGGTTTGCTGTCTGGTTTCAGTTTTTCCAGCTGTATCAGGCCAAACTGAGTTATTTAGGTTGGGAGAATTTGATAGAGTGGGTGACTTACATTTGTTCTCTGTTATTGGTGATTGATGTGGAGGACTGCCAGTCTAGCACAGGCTATAGATATGTACGTATCGTATTCATTCTATCTTCAATTTCACTCAAAAGTACTCATTGGTACAATTTAAGTTTAAAATATTTGCCAAAACAGAGTTGGGAGAATTTGATAGAGAATCAGTGGGTGACCTACATTTTTTCTATGTAATTGGTGATTGATGTGGAGGACTGTCAGTCTAGCATAGGCTACAGATATGTACGTAACGTATTTATCTTATCCCAAATTTCACCAAAAACCCCTATTTGTACAGTTTAGTTTTTCAATATTAAGCAAACCAGAGTTAGGAGAATTTGATAGAGTAAGTGATCTAAACTTGTTCTCCGTTGTGCGTAATTGATATGGAGGACTGTCAATCTAGCACAGGCTACAGATATGTACGTATCGTATCTATTATATCTCCAATTTCACTAAAACCCCTATTTGTACAGTTTAGTTTTTCAATATTTAACAAACCAGAGTAAGGAGAATTTTATAGACTGTTTGACCTTTATTTGTTCTCTGTTGTTTGAGATTGATGTGGAAAAATGTCTGTCTAGCACATGTTGCAAATATGTACGCATCATATTTATTATATCCAAAAATTAACTCAAACATACCCAATGAAAGAATTAAGTATTTAAAAGTATTTACCAAACCAGAATTGAGAAAATATGATCGAGTGGGTGACCTATATTTGTTTTCTGTTTTATGATCGTTGTGGGGAATTGCCAGACAAGTACCGGATGTCGTTATATACGTAACACACTTTGTCTTTCTTAGATATATTACTCACAGAAACAAGAAACATAATATCAAGATAGACCAAATCAAATGAATTAGGAAAACTTGATATTTATCAAGCTCCGCTGAGTCATGTTAGTTTCGAGAATATGATATATAGAGTAGGCATATGTGACCCTCGTGTGTTCCTTCCTTCCATTGAGGATTTCCAGTTATGAACCCATATAAAGGAACTGACAAATCAACTAGATTTAGATCTTCGTTGATTAGATTGTGGTTGAAATATCAGAAATAATGAGAGTCCAGTAGATAGAAATGTATGAGGTTTTTATACGAAAGCAAAATGGCGAATGTTGTTCACATAATAAAAGAGACGACTAAAATTATCAGTTCTTCCTTTCTAAATTGCAGCTGTGGCAGTGGAATGCCGGTACCATAGCGATATTCCTGGCCTGGATAAATTTGTTGCTATTCGCCCAGAAGTTCCCAAGGTTTGGTATCTACGTGGTGATGTTTAAGGACATCCTGAAGACGTTCCTCAGTTTCTTCCTTGTCTTTTTCGTCTTCATCATAGCTTTCGCATTGGCCTTCTTTGCAATGTTCCAGAATCAGGTGAGAAATATAGAGAGCTTTATGGATAATATAGTATCCAGCTAAACCTTCGCCCCTTTCCATGACGCGGGTATTCGAAGAAGTACCAAGTGATTAGTATCAAACGATGGGAGTTATTCTTTAACTTTGAATTAGATAAAACATAAACATCGTTATCCAAATCAACATAAATGGTAAATAGACATACATATATCAAAAAATAACTCTGTGGATAAGGAACATTTGGCTTATTTAAATCAGACTAAATTATACGTGTATGTTGAAGCAAAAGGTGACTTATAGGCCCATTGGGTCGGGTGTGCGATTCATCAATTGCAATTATTATAAAATATGTAAAACTATTGTTCACACTTGTCACTATAATAAAATATTTTCTTCTTCTTGTTGTCTTTCTTCTATAGTAGGTACCTTCACACGTGGTATTTTGTTTCTTAACTTTGACTTTGCGCTAACAACAAGTTCCTTCCCCTCTTTAATTTGTATTAACTAGAATTCGTTTGACATTTATTTGAAATATTTGAATGAAGAATTGTTATTTCAGGAAATATTTGAGACAGTTTGGCAGTCGTTGATAAAGACGACGGTTATGATGATCGGGGAGTTTGACTTTGGAAGCATCTTCGAAGCGGGCCAGGTTGCGTCTGAGTTTATCAGTTATGTTATCTTCTGTGTCTTTATAGTTGCAATGAGCATCATCATTATGAATTTGATGGTAAGTATAATTGAAAAGAAAGATATCATCGCCGAGTCATTTATGTATCTTTATCTTTGACAAACAGTATAAACAAAGACCAGCATGCACCTACGTGCACTCAGAACCTTGTCTGTATTATCTACTTTTCCGTTGACTTTAGTGAGTTGCATAGAATTTGGCGTGACTGAATAAGAATAGTTTATATGGCATCTTTGTAGGAGGTAATGTGGAGACTAGACGGATCAGTTGCAAGGGCGGATCAAGGATTTTTTTCAGGCGGGTCCAAATACAAATTATGGCTTTAAATCTGTTAAATATGTAACCTTACCCTGAATTTATGAACTCAAAATTTAATTTTCGGCCAATACTAGGGGGAGGGTGGTCTGGACCCCCAGCCCCCTCTAGATCTGCCCTTGAGTTATATAGTCATCTAACGAGTATATTTGTTCTGAAACTACTAGTTCATAGAAATATCATTTATCATTATCACTGGTGGTGAACTAAAACAATTTTCGCTACAACAAGGTATAGATATTTTGCGTTTAAATGTGAGTTTATAGATTTTTTCCCAATGACAATGAACTTGTTCTAAAAACAGACCGGGTTTACCGTTTTGTATTGACAAACTGTCGTTGTTGTTATAAAATATTTTATAGCAACACCGACGGAATACATTGATCGCGAAAAAACGTCCCTCGCTTTGGCCGAGTTCACCACCAGTGATTATAGCGCGGGTTCGGTCACGGTATTATGTCATTATGTGTATTATATAAAAACAATGAAATATCAAACTCCAAACTACTGTAATTTTGCGTGTGATGGTTATATTAGAGTCTTGCATTTGGCCGTCATTTTAGAACACTGAATATTTTCACGTTGAAATGTTGAAGTATTAAGATGCAGAATCATCAAAATGAAACATTTATCAAACAAATGTCGAATATACAAGCTCCCTTGAACTAGCCTTTTTGACGTCTTTGAAAGTAGTCACATGTTAAAATTATTCTACTCCACCAGGTTGGTTTGGCTGTAGACAACATTAAAGAAGTACAGGAACAAGCAGAACTCACCAGAAAGGCTATGCAGGTAAAGATTATGTTGGTTACGTTCTAAAATTACGTTGATTTTTAACGTAACGGCGAAACAGATTATTCTTTGTAGGCCAAAATTAAATTAAACTAATTTGTTGCGAAAAGCAATAATGAATATTGCAGTTAGATGTTGTGTTCAATCTTGGGATACTTTTGCGTAACCGGTGTTATTTGCTTATTTTGCAAAATCGCTGTGAATATGGAAACTACGAAAAGCGACTTTTTCGCGATTTCCCTTCGATTTTTTATTCTGTTTCGGTGCGTTACATGCTATGATACTTAAATTGAAAACATCGCAGGAGCACATTCCTAGTAGGACCTTTAACTTCAATTTTTATAGCGCTTGATAAATCTTATATACAGTTTCTCTTTTTTTTGCGATAAAATACATTTTCTACTCTGTTCCTAGCCTTTTTTTTTTATCCCCAACCTTAATTTCGAGAATAAGAAAGTGCCATTTCTTAACCCTTTCCCAAAACGACAAACCTTAAAGTTGTTCCAATTCAAAAGCCAATGAGGACGACAAAATGGACGTTGATAAAGATTGAATTGAATTTGTGTACTATATAGCATAGAAATATTGAGACAAAAGGAGAAAGTGCTGATTATCCTCATTTTCTTCTTTTACCTCAACGTTTTCCCATTCCTTTCGTGTAGGGGACTGACAAGCAAGTCTTGTTTGGAAAACATTTAAATTCTAAAGTAAATTTTGATATGTTCCAGGTCGAACTTGCATTAGACATTGAAAGAATTGTACCAGGGCCGATACGGCGGAGATTTGTTTTGAGAAAAGAGACCATTTCTCCAACTGATGACATTGTTACTAGAATTGGTAAAACGTTAGGGATTGAGAGCTTCGCTTCTGAACCGGGAAATGTACAACCTGCTGAAAATGCAGAACTGGTAAGACTATTATCGCCACTTTTTAAGGTAGTCCATCCCAAATGAGATCCGCACGACGTCGGAATTATTCGGACGACGTCGAAAGCATTCGGTGGTGGAACTTTCCACCGCCGAATGTTACGACCGCGCCCGAATAGATTCGGATACGTAACGATGCTGCTAAAAAGCCGATGTTTTCAAAATGGCCACATTACGGGTATTCTTCCTTAAACTGCAGTAACGACGCTTTGGAAATAAAGAAGCATTGTGTTTCGTATCGGTTTCTTTTGACTGTCCCGATTCGAAAGGTTCTGCAGACATGGAAATAGACGTAGATAAAACAAGGATTAATGAACAATACAGCAAAGAAAACATTGTGACAAAAAATAATGAGAAAATTGCTGATAGTCAATAATAATATTTTTTCCTTTTTTCTCGTTGTTTTCCCATTCTACTTCTATTCTTCTATTAAGTATGTCAAATCAATGCCTTTTTAGCGAGCCCGGACTTTATGCACGGGGAGCTAATGCCACAGCCCTAGTGTCGGCGTCGCATTGCGTCGGCGTCGCGTCTTAACTTGAAAAACTTTAACCTGGCCTATATCTCAGACACTATTAGAGATACAGCATTGATACTTCACACATGGATACTTCCCACCAAGACCTTTTATTTTGGACCACGACCTTTGACCTAGTGACCTCGACTTTGGAGTTTGGCCTACTTTTAAAACACTTTAACCTGGTCTATATCTCATGCACTATTATAGATAGAGCCTTGATATTTCATATATGGATACCTCATGCCATGACCTTGACTTTGAAACCACGACCTTTGACCTAGTGACCTTGACCATTGACTCCTTTTTTGTGACAATCTCTCGTATAGGCGAGCTATGTTGTCCGTGGACAACTCTGGTTTGGAAACGGGTTTGAACTACTCATGGTAAAACAACAACGCAAAACCTTGGTTACACTTGAGACTGTCTTAGAATGATACTTTTAAATCCCACCAAATCCCCTCAAACGTTTTTAACCCTTTCCCAAATGACAAAATGTTGGGGTGGTCGAATTTAAAAGCTTTTTAAAACGACAAAATAAATGTTGATAACGATAAGATTTGCGTAACATATTGCGCAGAAAATATTGAGGCAAAAGGAGAAACTGCTGGTCATCAGCAGTTTCCTCTTTTGTTTCAATGTTTTCCCATGCCTCTTCTCTTAGTGACGTCAAAACCAGGTATTGATTGGGAAAGGTTTAAAGCATCAAATGGTTTGAAGATTGATGTAGAAATTATTGGGTCTGTCAATTTATCCTTTCCTTACGTTTTAAAATACAGAGACAGTTAATAAATACGCTTCCGGTGGTTTTTTGCCATTACTTTCGAGATCAACATTTTGGTTTATTGGCCTTTAAAAGTGTTATATTTCTTTTGAAACTCATTCATTTTTGAACCCATTTAAGTCGTCTGGATGAGACGATTTCAATAAATAACCACACCATTAGATTTCACGAACAATGATTGATTAATATTTTGACTTATTTCAAGAGTATCATTGTTCCCACTATTTTGTTTCCCACATTGTTTTCTACATTCCATTCCAGACCGAGAACCAGAGTTTACAACAAGACATAGATAAGCTCAAAAATACAGTGAACAACAACCAAACGGAACTAAGAGCTAAAGTAACCAAACTGGAAGGCGCGATGAGGGGTAAAATGAACAACATTGAAGACATGCTCAAAGCGTTAATGGTAGCCCAAGAAGTACAGTGGCAAGAACGCGACGATGCGGACGACGCGGAGGCGGACGATATAGGGGACTTTGGGGAATCATCTGCTTAGCATTCTCGTTAACCCTACCCCAAATTAAATAAGACTTTGTTTTGATGTCCCTAATGGGAAACATTGCGACAAAAGAGGAAAATGTTGATAACCAGCATTTTCTCCTTTTTATTTCTATACTTTCTTGGCTGTAATTATTGTACTCTGATCCTATATGGATTGACTTTCATTTGTCGTCTGCAGCAGCTTTCATATGGGAGCAGTCCATTTTAGCTCGACTTTTCGAAGAAAATGAGAGCTTATACTGTCACCCGGGCGTTGGCGTCGGCGTTGGCGTTGCAACAAAGGTTAAAGTTTTTTCAAACATCAATAACTTCCATACTATCAGAGGGATTCAACCCAAACTTGGAATACTTATTCACCATCACACCCTCTACCTTACTATCAGGGCCCATGACCCTGCTATTTGGAGTTATGCCCCCTTTATACGAAGCAACTTAGAAAGTCGAGCGCGCTGTCTTCGGACAGCTCTTGTTACCGTTTGGAAAAGAGTCAATTTTCCTATTTTAGATATCTCAAACGTGGTGAACAAAACTTAAAAAATGTAAAAGGTTTAGAGAGATACAGTCATTTTAATATGAAAGACAAATGAGAAAAAAGTCATCCCTCCTTTGAAAGCAACGTTTTCATGAAAAAGGTAAATCCTGAATAGTTGCTCAACAAGTGTAGTGGCATAAATATTGAGACAAAAGAAGAAAATGCTGATAATCAGCATTTTCTCCTTTTCTCTCAATAGTCTCTTGGTATTTCATACAATGATTCTATAATAATTGACTTCCATTTCTCTCCATTGCCAGCTGTATCTCCAAAATATACATTTCAAGGTATTCCATCCATCATTAGATACAAAAAACTCGTGCAACCATCGTCATTTTCAGTTGCCACGGAAGACGCCTGGAATGTTACGAGGATATCTCTCGTTAATGTCCGTTGTCACGGATTGCGCCCGAATTTGCATGAAGTGTTTGATATCTAATGATGGGTGAAATACCTTACAACCCAATACCTTACAACCCATTACCAAACGACAAAATGTTAGACTGGTCCAAATTCAAAGATGAAGCAGACGACAATTTCAAGTGAATGAAGTTTTGATTTTTTGGTCTTTTTACGTAGAAAACATTGTGGTAAATGAAGAAATTGCTTGTCACAAGCAATTTCTTCATTTTCCATGATGTTTTCCAAAGCCATTATATTGTGGGGAGTCAAAAGGAGGCACTGTGTGGTAATGGGATAAACTCGAATGGTGGTACAACAGAGAACGAGGCGATATGGAGACAGAAGGAGCGGGGGAATAAACATTCTGAATAATCTAGGGCCGATCTAGGGGTGGGGACAGGGTGCCATGACCCCTCCTGGAATTGACCGAAAATTGAATTTTGACTATATAATTTTACATATTTAACAAATTTTAAGCCACTATTTGGGCTTTGACGACCCCCCCCCCCCCCCCCCCCCCCGGGGTACGGACAAAACCCCACCAGGACAAAACCCCACCAGGACAAAACCCCCCGGACAAAACCCCCTCGGACAAAACCCCACCACTAAAATTGGCAAGGCGGACAAAACCCCACCAGTCTTATATTTTATTCATTTTCAAATCATTCAACAATAAATTATTATTGAAACAAATAAATTTGCATTTGATCAAGTATTGTAATAGTTATGATTTGATAATTTATTTTCTATTTTTCTCATTTTTGATGTTTGATGAATAAAATTACAGGAAAGAAATACCACTCATAATACTATTATAATGTAGGACTAATGTTATTTTTTCCATGGTATATACATGTATTATCATTGATTTATTTTATAATAAACTGACACGATTTAAAAACGCAAAATAGTACTTCTAGAAATAGTATCTCCTGCATCTTACAAAACCCATGTAAAATTGTAAATGTTACAATTGTTAACATAACATAACAGAAAATGACCTTTAAAGCCACGAATAATGCCTGAATGGACGTCAGATTATACCAAAATGCACGTTGAGTCAAGAGCCTAGCTTTGAACATCGACGACAGCGAACCCAGTGTTTTCACAGGCGACTTATTACCATGTCGCGATGTATAGGACGCCCGCGATTACCAACCATAGAATTTTCTGCAGACTGAGCCGTCACAAATCGGTTGCCTTAGTGACGTTGACGTATACAATTATGATGACGTACAGTTGTTACACGCAGCTGACCGGGACGTGGGTGGTCTGTAAATCGTCCTGTATCGTTTACACGTCTCATAAACCTTGGAACCGTCGATTCGGTACATTAAAGCGTCTAGCTACCTTTATTTGCGAAACACGGCAAACCTAAAGCCAAAAAACTCGGTTCCTTTTTCGCAAAGTAAGTCTTAGCATTTTATACAAAATTTTCTTTCGTTGTTCTCGTATGTTTTCAATAAGTAAATCAAAGTGGCAATTTGTACACAAAAAATCTTTGTGATTTAACACGTGGTCTGAATGCACGAGACACACGAGCATTTATTGATGGGCGGTTCAGATGTCCGGATAGTTTACAGAAAACACGACAAAATTGCTGGGGCGTGAAGCGTATACATTGTCTCATACATGTCCCCAAATATGGTGCCGATCGAGGCAATAGGAAAGGAATGGTTAATGAAAACGTGTTTTGCGTTTTTAAATCGTGTCAGTTTATTCTTAGATTTATGACTTTTTGAAGTTTTTTTAGGAAGCCTAAAAAATTGTTTTTGGAACAAAAAAGTATTTATTGCTAAATCATAAATTTATAATGAATGAAAAAGTTAACCCTGAATATCATGGATATGAAATGATTTTCCCCCAAAAAGTTTCAATTGAATAATGCCTTTGATAAATATCAATAAGCATGATTCATGGGAATAAACTTATTTAAAATTTGAAGTGTTACTTTCTTCTGAGGTGTTAAAGTCTTCTGTTGTCATCTATTGTCCCGATTATGATAGGTGATAATTGATTTCGTAGATAAGGGAATGATATAATGCATACCAAATGACTTATTTAGGTGACAAAAATGTGATGTCAAGATAATATTTGCTTCATCTTATTCCCAGTAACCTCTTCTTTTCACACAATTGTTTCCATTTTTAAGGAAAAAATGCCTTATTTGGATATTTCAATAAACACAGAATGGGAAATAAGTATGAAAAAACAATGCTTTTAAAATACAATAAATACACAAATACAATGAAGATCTAGATCATTTTTTTTTGAAGTTTCAAATAAATAATTAAATAATAAAGTAATAAATTGTGAAACATAATCAAATTTCTTATATTTAAAAATATTTTCATTGCCAAATATTGTTTTCTATGTCATAAATTTGTTATACTATATTTTATATATTGGTGGGGTTTTGTTCTGGTGGGGTTTTGTCCTGATGGGGTTTTGTCCTGGTGGGGTTTTGTCCGAGGGGGTTTTGTCCTGGTGGGGTTTTGTCCTGGTGGGGTTTTGTCCTACACTCCCCCCCCCCCCCCCCCCCTGGAAAAAACTTGTGGATCCGCCACTGCTTATAATAATGTATGTAAATGAATTTTATACTCTCTCATCGTATTTACAAGGACAGACGTGATTAAGAATATAAGATTATTCCAATGATAGCTCATAATATTGCATGATAATTACCATAGCCCTACATAGGCCTATAACTTTATTTATTATGTATTAAGGAAAAATTGTTAAAATGTGTCAAATTGATTATATGTAACTTGCTTTGTTTAAAAAATGTATAAAATCTAATAAATATTATATTTCTTTAGTTTTATGTATTTTTGCATGCCAGATTGTTACTTCCAATAAATGAGCCGCGACGCGAGAAAAGTGGAATTTAGCATAAGCGAAAACAAAGACGCAGATCAGCTTCGCGGTAACCGCGAATCTGATCAGCGCCTGTGTTTTCGCTGGTGATAAAGACTAGTTCTTCTTCTTCCCATGTACGGAATTTCGTGACTCTAATCACTTTCTGCGGCTGTACAGCCTCATTTGTGTCGGATCTGGTCGAAACTCCCGAAGACCGATTTTCTCGCGTCGCGGCTCAAATGGTGTAATTATTTAGTTTGAATTCATTATAAGCTGCAGTTACGGCGTCTTAACGTAACAGTCGATATGCTTGCAACAGTTAATTTCCGTTTAACGGCAAGTTTATGTGTATAGTCGACTGACCAGTTTCGGTGACCTTAAGAACTTTTCCTTATTCTTTCACTAACTTTCATGAATATGACTTAAAAATGCAATACATATTTAGTTTGTCTTATTTTCCCTTAATCCTAACAATGTTGCTTTCTAAAATCACCACATTTATGAATTAGCTTGAATTTTGTTGACCCCATATTTTTAGCACATGAAATTAATAGGACCAGAATCAGTGACCCTTTACTTTCATACTTACAAAAAGCTACTGGACAAGTTCTATATCAAAATTTATTCCATAAATAAAGACTGTGGTCAAATTGGTTTCAAAATCGAAAATATTACATTTGTAGGGCACTTCTATGGGTGATTAAAAGGCTATTTAGAAAACCATAGGTAAATTTATACAGAAAATGAAGCCAAGCATGTAAATCGGTCATTATTTAGAATTTCTCCAATTTTAATAACAGAAATGACCGGTTGTGTTTTGTTTTAATGGATGACTGTAAAACCTCTTGACATGATGGAACTCTTAATTTTGAAAATTGCATACGAAAAGAGAGGGTCACCGATTTAGGGCAGTCACCAAAACAGGGCAGTCTATGATACTTACTGCTTACTTTGATTTGGGAAAATTATTTGGCCATTGTGAAGTAATTCACATTTTATGTGAGATTTTTTTTTCAAAATTAAGAAGAACAGTGGGACATGTTTTGTTCATGGGCCTATTATGCAATTCATTGCCTCTCCTTTGTCGACCTGTTTCAAGTAGGCCTACATCACATATATGTTTATCGAACAATTTTGTCGTCTTTCGTAAGATCTTTTGTTTTCCATTTTTCTTTCGTCTTTTCGTATTTTTTTTATAGATTTATATCACATTTGTTCTTAATTAGACGCGAGAATGAGTGTTTAAGGACTCATTCTAATGATACAACCAGATAAGAATATTGAGAATATCAAACGAATTCAATGGTCATTTCGAAAGCTTAAATTTAAGAAAATTGACCATTTATTGTATTTCGAATACTCTTATTCCCGACCTTCTGTAATATCAGTGCTTTGATTATTCTTATTTCATCACTTTTCTTTGCTCTCATATTTATTTCATCTGTTTTGGGGTAGTATATAATTTTACCATCTGCAGCGCCTTTGAATTTCTGTCAATGTAAAACTTTGCCGTTTGGGAAAGGTAAATAGAGTTGAGCCTTTGTCGACCTGATAAAAATCTTATATTTAGTTCTATATTAACTTTAAAGTTACATCTGACATGCATCGATATGAGGTAATCTTCAATGGCCCCGGAAAATCCAATATCGTTATTTAAAAACTAACCAACCAAATCTCTTGTTATATATGGCTTTCCATGACAAACACATGGGTCTGCACTAAAATGTGATGCTCTCATGGCCTAGTTGTCCGTTTCAATCCCTTTAAGAATCTTGTAAGAGTAAATTTGTTTGGTCAGAAGAACATGTGTATGGAGATGACCCCTAAACGGTGCCTGTCAGATGTTACTGTAAAGTTAACGTCGAATTTTAATCAGATCCGTCTTTTACTAACGTAAATCAAGTTGTAATGTGTATAGATACGATCCTGATTTTGAAAGAATTGTAGAAGGTCGATAGTTCGAGATATTAGCAGGTAAGTCTTTGTGCGAAAACTGTTTAACCATTGACATTAAGATTTATCGAATAGGGAACAATTTTATCCAGTTAATCGTGACGTGATTTCGGACCAACACTAATACTTCGCAGGTGTTGTTATAACATCTCGTAACTACGGCTTGATTCAAGCCGTAGTTACGAGATTTTATAATAATACCGAGTCCGACGGACTATCAAAATATAGCCATAAACCCAGTCTGTTTTTAGCATAAAATTAATTGCCATTTGGTTAATGCAAATTTCAGAATTACATCAGTTAAAGGATTGCGATTAGAGCAACTAACCCCCCATTTTCACCATAACATAATTTTCAGCCTTTGGCTACTCATCTCACAAAGGTTTAGGCTACGGTTATCCATCCATTGGTGGAAAACAAAACCGAAAATATTAGCCGCAGCCAGGGATCGAACCGGGACCGGACCCCAATGATTATGGCCCTTAAAAACCTACTACCTTGGTTTTAGACGGTCGGTCAAAATTCAAAACTACAAAATACAAAGTTTTGCATTATCATTATTATTAATACTATTATTTCTACAATACTGATCAGTTCTGTTCACCCTTGGCAAGTTTATGTCCGTGTCCTTGACCTTAGTGTCGGTGAAATGAAAATTGATAAGTGATAACCGCATAAAGAAACAAGAGTTGTCCACGGACAACGTAGCTCGCCTATACGAGAGCTTGTCACAAAAAAAACGAGTTCAAGATCAAAGGTCAAGGTCACTAGGTCATAGGTCATGGTGCCAAGGTCAAGGTCATGGCAGGAGGGATCCATGTGTGAAGTATCAAGGCTGTATCTCTAATAGTACATGAGATGTAGACCAGGTATAAGTTTTTAAAGTTTTTTTAAAGGTCAAGGTCACTCCAAGGTCAAGATCACTAGGTCAAAGGTCCCAAATGAAAGGCCTTGGCAGGAAGTATCCATGTGTGAAATATCAAGGCTGTATCTGTATTAATAGTGCCTGAGATATAGACCAGGTTAAAGTTTTTAGAGACGCGACGTGACGGGACGCGACGCTAGGGCTGTGACATTGGCTCCCGACCCCGGACATAAAGTCCCGGTTCGCTAAAAAAGTAGGCTAAATTTGTAACCCAATGCCCGAACACTGTACATGTAACACGGCGTACATCGTTACATTTTTCGGCATTTTCGTTTCCTGTCTAGCATAGGCCTTCCAATAAGTTATCGAATTCTGTTTATTAAGAATTTAAACGTGTTTCAAATTTGATACACTTTTAGATTTTAGGGGTTGCAGTGTACCACTGCAATGTGTATCCCATGTAGTAATGTCAACATTTTGACAAGTCGAAAAATCGTGCCACTTTGGCCGGTCTCGGCCTCCCATAGAGTTTGAATAAAAACCAAAAAGACCACACATCGAAATTTTATGAGAAGGCATATCTGATTAACATAGGTTAAAATTAGTAGTATTACAGTAACTTTGACTGAATTCTGCATGAAATGAATTAATCAGGCTTCCGATGGCGTTCGTTTGCCCCCCCCCCCCCCATCACATATATTTCATTTTTTAAAAGTATGTCTTGATGCAAAGATTAATTATTCTAATGCTTTATAAGCGAAAAATACACCTTTAAAGTTGAGACAGAAATGACAAATTGCCCGGATATAAATCTGAACTGTTGTCCACAACAATTTGTTTGATTTTGTCTTAAAAATATAGGCCTATATTTGTCGTAAACGGTTCAATATTTAGGCTTGAAATTTTCAGAATTTTCATAAGAAAAGATACTCTCTCAGATAGAATAAAAGTAAGATTTATGTAAAAATAATTGTGAAAGGTCACTTTAAAAGTAGGCCTATGACCGTTTCCTTAGACACCGATAAGAATTGAAACACGACAAAATGCCTTTTTACTTACCAAATTCACTGTGTAAAAGCGTACAGTCGCGTGTATCGGAAGTTGCGCCTGACTGTACGCAAAATATCACTAGTGGTGGTAAACAAGTTGATGGGTATAGCTTTTTACGAGTAAATAAGTAAAAATCGGAACAATCTTTCTTGATGGGGGTTTCAAATTTGAAGAGAGAATTGGATGGGCATTACCTAGAGTACTTACGGTTTCTAGTATGTCAACGTATTTTGTGTGTAAATTCGTGTCAAACTGTCAAATCACTGGTTTTTGCTATTTTTCGACCTGCTCACTGGCACAGTATGGGCTAAAATCTCGCGATCTACTCAATATTGAAAGCTTAAACTTGCATCAGCTAATAGCTAAACCTATCCGCTATGATTTGCAACAGTTGTTTACACACATATGGTATGTTACACAAAGATATCGGCTTTTGAATGAGAGTGGTGTATTTTTTCCGACTGTACGCCTAGTGCTAAATGAAAAAATGTGTTCTGTACGCCTAGTGCCATTTTACTTGACCTGTTGTGGCAAAATCTCTGTTCAGAAAATGTCAATTACTAGTTTGGCTACAAATACACCATGCACCAGGGTGCACTTGATTAGTTCATTAAATCATTTAAAGGGTTACGCTCACTTCAAACATACGTAAAACTTCTTTATGCTGCACACGTATAGCGGTCGAATTTATTTGTCTGTCCACAATGCATATCTATAGAGATTACGAAGTAAATGGTCTTGTGGACATAGACCAACTACATTTAAATAAAAGAACACCAATAGGAAACGATTTTATCAAGTAACCCGTAATATAATATCGAATATGCGATAGAATTTCGTCAGTGTAATTCTAAAACATCGTAACTACAACGTGATTTAAGTTGTAGTTACGAGGTGTTTTAACTACACCGATAATTTATCAATATAGTCATGTAAGTAGCACAAAGTTCATTACTTTTCCGAAATGAATGCAGATTTATTTGTCTTGGTAAATAACTACGGGCAGCTACATACACTAAAGGCTTATCTTGATTCTTCCTTGTGCGATACTAAATGTACTTCTGCATGCGTACTTGTGTATGTGTGTGTATTTGCGTGCGTGTTTGCTAATGTACACGTGGTTGTTTGTGTGTGTGATAGTATGCATAGCTTGTGAGTGTGGTTGTATCACATAAATGCGTGTTAGTGTTGACTTATATAGTTTGTCGTTTTTGGAAGCAAATTTTGCAAAATTTGCTTCTCTTAGCAGCCACCTGTCTCTGCACTTTACTATTCTCTGCATACCACACAACATCTTCCGGTCCTCCTCTCTATGTATAGTTCTATCAAAAGCAAATATTAATGAGGCAACAGTAATTCGAATAGTCAATATGTAAGTCTGAAGTTATGTGTAGATATTGAATTGTGTGACTGGAAATGAAACATTCAATTAATCATGTCTTTAAGAGAAGAAAAGATCGACGTAGTAATTTGCTTTATTATGGTTCAAAGATCAGTCCAATGGCCTTCCTTGCAAATGGGTCAGTCAAGTTTACTGAACCATGAAATATATTCAAAGCTTACACAAACGATTAATATGCATGAAGTTGTGCTAAAAATAGATACAGCTCCAGCATGGAATCAAAGTATTCAAGGTATTCTGGACAATCAAAGTACCAAATTAAAGTATTCAAGGTATTCAAATGAATAATCTTAGTACCTAATCAAAGTACTCTACTTCTGGACAGGCCTACATTATTGACAAATTTGCTTCCACACAGTACTTTCAGTACTTTGATTGCTTTCTTGTTGTTACCGCGGTAACTGACGTATTTATCTCCATCTTTAAATGCCATTGTGACACGCTGTTCAAGTTTGCTTTCATGAATATGAGTGTTATAACATACTCGCAAAACTGCTAACGCATCACTTAGATCTTTGTTAGTATTTTTTCAACGAATCTACAGAATAGGTTCAAACTTTACACATGCCGACTACCACCATTTGAACAGAATCCTATGAAATTTCAAAGTGAATGCGACAGTCTGTCCTAAAAAATTGAACTGTCAATAAGGATATCCTTTATTTTAAAATTCCAAGATGCTGAAATTTGGTTCAAATGGGAAATTCACACATAATTTTCAAACCTTTTGTATTGGCTGAAAGAGTTCCCGTGTTTAAAAGATATTTTCCTTAAACAAACCGACCGCTTTTAACTTATCTGCCTCATTGCACTAGTAACATGAACTAAATTGTACAAAAATACTATAATTTTGTCGTCTGTAGCAGTTGTCAAATGGAACAGTTGCAATATAAATTTTGCTAGTTAGAATAGGTTAGATTTATGGTTATAAAAACCTTGAAGAGCAAGAAAATACTGATCAATACATGTAACCGGCGCTTAAGTCTTACCCAAAGGATATCTATGCTGTAATTTACAAATCTTTGTCGAGTTCGCTAGTCGATGAGTTCGACAAAGCTTTTGATATTTCGCTTGGGCAGGGCAAAACCCGAAGTCAAAAATAACCGTTTGAAATTAATGTTATCACAGCCAAGCTTGTTACTGATTGAAATGAATTATTTCCAGATATCATTGGTCTCTTTAGTCATTCATTTTCAGTGGAATCTCCGACTTTCCAATTCTGTGATTTTCCCATCAAAACCCGTTAAAGAGACACCCCATAAATATTTTCTCACAAATTTTACTTCTTTTTTATTTGAAAGAACATACATGTATATTTTTATGAAAATTCTGAACTTTCTAAGCCAAAGTAAGTATTGCAACGTTTACGATGATATGTTTTTTTTTTCTTAGAATCAAATTAACTGTGATTTGTCACAGAACATATGTTAATGGAACAGGCTCGTAAAAATGGGGGGGGGGGGTCCCCCTAAGTGGGTTAAAAGTGCTGAAGTTTCTTTTTTCACGGTGAAAATTTAGAGAAAATCCAAATTAGCCCCCCCCCATATTCTGACAATGGGGCTTTAGCCCATATAAAATTGCTTCCTACGGGCCTGTGGAATATGCCATTTTCATCTCAGCTTTCAGAGAATTTTTGGGCTTATCAGCAACAACTTAAAAGGACTGATACATGTATCATTTAAATGAATTAGAAAAATCAATCTTGGCATCAAAATATACATTAGAAAAAATGAAATAGGATGTCTCTTTAATAAATGTAGGAGATGGTGGAGTGTCATGCGGCAAAACCTGGCAATATACGTATCGTCAATTAACTAGGAACGTTCTGTTAAAAACCGGCCATAAATCACGGTGGAAGATTGTGCACCATGGGATGGATAACAAATACGGACAAAATAATCTCGATTCTTGTAAGATATTTTGCAAGAACTTCCTTATTTGTGCGTCAATTTTCAAAAGGTTTGTTGCATGTACCCCGCCTTACCGAACTCTTTCGTCGGATGTATGACATATTAGATAACTCGTGGAACTTTTTCCAAAATATTGTCCCAACCGACCAGAAGGCGAAATGGTAACGACTACGGCCAAATTAACCACGCTTCAGGTAAGAAATTGTGCAATAACTTTCTTATTTCTGCGTCAATTTTCATGCAGTTTGATGCATGTACTCCGCCTTACTGAGCCCTTTTTTCAGATGTATTACTTATATGGAAACTCCATGTACTTTTCTCAAAAACCGATCCCAACCGACTAGAAAAGGACTTGGATTTTTTGTCGTTTTTCTGGTCGGTTGGGATCAATTTTTGGACAAAATTCAAAGATTCTTCAAACAAGTCATGTATCTGAGGAAAGAGCTCAATAATAATAATAATAATAATAATAATAATAATAATAATAATAATAATAATAATAATAATAATAATAATAATAATAATAATAATAATAATAATAATAATAATAATAATAATAATAATAATAATAATAATAATAATATCTTTATTTAACGAAGGTGACTTATTAAGACATCACTACAAAACACAATATCATAATGATTAACTTATTTATAATAAGGCCTTCAAACAACATTCATACAAAAGTCAGTATTGACAATCACACAAAATTATCAATAATAATAGTCAGTTATCTGACAGATACTCGTAGGATCTAAATTATTGCATGTTATCGATTAAATAGTGTTTGATTTTTCCTTTGAAATTGGTCAGCTTTGGTTCGTTTCTTATTTGGATTGGAATTGAATTCCATACATTAACGCTGAAATAACTAAAGCTACTTTTGTATATATTCGTTCGAGGTCTTTTAGTCAGGATTAGATCGTTTTTTGTCTCTGAGCGTAAATGATAATTTTCATTGACTGATACTCGTACTAAGTCTGACATGTAACTTGGCGCATTGTTGCCGATTGTTTTATGGATAAGGACCGCAGTATGATACTTACATCTATTTTGAAAAGTCAACCAATATAGCTCTTTAAATAACGTTTCTGTAGGAAATCTTTTAGACTTACCAAGAATTAATTTGCCGATACGTTTTTGCAAAACAAATATTTTGTTTACATAACCTTGCTCAGGTTTGCCCCAAATTACACAACAATAATCCATTATTGGTAGTATGTATGAGTTATAGAAAAGCATTTTCATTTCGTCTGTTAAATAAAAAGTTATATGTTTGAACAGAGCTATTTTCTTATTCACTGCTTTACAGACAGAGTCAATATGAAACTTCCAATTTAAATGGTTGTCAATGTAAACGCCTAATACTTTCTGCACCTTCACGTTTTCCAGTGCATTACCATTTAGATTCAAAATTAGTTTTTTATCGTCAGTAAGTGCATGCCTCGAACCAATTAACATGCAAGTCGTTTTAGATGGATGTAGAGCCATGTTATTGAGAATGCACCAATTTTGAACGTGAATTAGATTGTCTTGAAGAGTGTTTTCTATTGAGATCACATCATATCCTGATTTATACATTGTAGAATCATCAGCGTACAAATCAATATCAACCCCAGAAGATGAAAATGATATATCATTTATATAAATCAGAAATAAAAGCGGACCTAAAATTGAGCCTTGAGGAACTCCAGATTTAATTTCAAGTGAGTTAGACTTTAAATTGCCAAGCTGTACAAGCTGTCTCCTCTGTGATAAGTATGACTTCATAAGGCTATGCGCTTTGTTTGAAAAATGGTACAGCTTAAGTTTATGTAATAGTATTTCGTGATCAACAAGGTCAAAGGCTTTACGTAAGTCTAAGAAAACTGTTCCGATTAGTTTACCCTCATCAATATCTTTTAACCAAGCGTCTATCATTTTAACCAGAGCTGTAGTGCACGAATGATTTGCCCTAAAGCCAGATTGAGAATGGTTGATGATATTTGTATCCTTAAAGAATTTATGTAAGTAGTTGGCAATGTGTCTTTCAAAAAATTTTGATATTGTAGGCAAAATTGATATGGGTCTATAATTGAAGGGGTCATCTTTATCCCCACTTTTTAAAATTGGTATAACTCGAGCCAGTTTCATCGCATCCGGATACACACCTGAAGCAATACTATTGTTAATAATTGATGTAATAGAAGGGGTTATAATAGCCCCACATTGTTTAATAATTTTTGGACCTAAACCGTCTAATCCTATAGCTTTATTCGAATCAAGTTTGCTTATATAAGTGTAAACTTCAAGCGTTGTAATGAATGGAATATTGAACTCATTATTAATCAAATTCTTGTCTAGTATTCTTTTAAGAAATTCGAAATTTGATTCACAAAAAGATGTCTTTGTCACGATATCTGATACACTAACAAAATGTGAATTTAATTCATTGATTATGTTAAGATTACCCTGAATAATCGTTTCGGATTTTGTAATTGTTTTTGGTAAAATTAATTCATCCGATTGATTTACTTTTGCTATGCATTTCAGATTTTTCCATAGCACCTTAGAATCTTTATTATTTTGTACAGCTTCATTGAAATAATTTTTCTTGTTCTGCTTAATCATACATGTCACTTTGTTTCGAAGAATTTTATATTCGTCATGATTTCCTTCTTTATGAGCTTTATCTCTAGCCAGCATCTTTTCCGTTATGTTTCTGTTGAACCAACAAGGTTGGTGAGATCTCTTTACTCGCCTCTGTTTTATTGGTGCGTGACGAGAAAGAATCGAGTTAAAAATCGTATAAAATTCTGAAAGAGCTTTGTTTGGGTCCGTAAATGTTTCTACCGATTCTAAACCAGAAAGCATTAAGTCATTTTGAAACTTTTCAATATCAAAGTGTTTAAAACATCTATATTCTATGACTTTATGATTCGTTTTATTGGAATGTGTACTGGTTGAAAGACGGGTAAAACATACGGGAAAATGATCACTTATTGATAATGTAGAAACGAAAACTTCACAAATATTTTGAAATGAATTTGTGTAAATATGATCTATAATACTAGCGCTTTGTTTCGTCACCCTAGTTGGACTTTGTATTATTTGACACAGGTCAAAGTTTGACACAAGATTTGACCATTTGATATTTTCATATGTTTCGTTTTTCGCGTCGTATCTAATGTTGAAGTCGCCCAATATATGGTACTCTAAATTGAGTAAATCTGCCTGTTCAATCTGATCACTGTATAAGTCTATCCATGTTTGATTTGAATTTGGTGGGCGATAAACGAAATTTAACAAAAAAGATTGAGATTTTGTCCGTTTAATTTCAATCCAAAGAGATTCAATTTGTCCAGATTCAAGATCACGACGTCTCTTAAATTGTATTTCATCCGAAAGATAAACGATGATGCCTCCTCCGGACTTGTTTTCCCTATCCCGCCTTTCAAAGACGTAATTTGGTATAGTCAATATATCATTTTCAATTTGTTCGTGCAGGAAAGTTTCGCACAATCCAAGAATATCAGGCGAGTTATTTAAACTTAAGTGGTATTTGATTTCTTCTAATTTCGGTAAAAGATGACGGATGTTCAGATTAGAGATGTGTGTACCCCGTTTTTTAAATTCAAATGCAAATTCATTGCTGTCTGTTTTTCCACATGGTGGTTTATTTGATGCCTGATAATCGTTTGAGGTTGAATTACCGTACTTCTTACAATTAAATGACGCATTTAGATCTTTTTTTCTGATGACTTAATGGTGTGTTTTCAGATTTATTTTTGTTTGATTCTTCTTGATTTGTGAAAATGCTGCACCTACACGGAAATTCATCACAAGATTTGCAAACTGTATTTAATATACAAAATGCGGGGTACATTCAACAAACCGCTTGAAAATTGACGCAGAAATAAGAAAATTATTGCACAATTTCTTACCTGAAGCGAGGCAAATTTGTCCGTATTCGTTATCCATCCCATCATGCACAATCTCCACCGTGATAAATCTAGGTGTGTAAATGAACTTCGTAAGGACGTATGGGGACAGGTCACTCAGATTGGCTCCTATATAACTCTATGTAAAATCTCCTTTTTCAACACATTTTAACACCTTTTTCCAACATCCCAATGAGCAAAACTACACGTAAAATGGCATAGATATATGCATCCTTGTCTTGAATTTTTTTCACAAAATGAACCAACCTCATGCGATTCGTGTTTTTTTCTCACAATTTTCGCTCAAACATGCGTAAAGTGTATTTTTCCGCGCCAAAATAGACACATCCGTAATGGGGACCACGTGTATCCCTGTACCAAAACACACAAAATAGTCCTGATGGATTCTGGCTAGAAAATGAGAAAACATGTCATCCAAAAGCATCAATGAAAACCTAATCTAAAATCATTCACGGAGAGAGAGCAATGCATAACCAGAAAAAGAGCCATTTTTAAAGAACTATCTAAGCACCCCACAAACCGGAATGACTTGTCTGAGTGACCTTACGCCGAATGAACATACCAAGATGATACCAATATACGAACACCTTCGATGGCGTACATATACCATAGCAACGGGATTTCAAACTGTTGTTGTAGAGCGTTAAAATCCAGACTCAAATGGGCAATAAAAAATGAAAATTATCTAAACTTTTTTTAAAATACGACCTGACTAGCTACCATCTGTCGCTTGATCCAATAAATTATTGGAGGATCTTGGTTCAAGGGGTTTGAATCCCGACTCTATCAATATCCTTTCGTCATTTTGACTAGAATGATTGTCTGGACATAGGACGAATCGGCTAGGTAGGATGGTTAACAAGTGGTACATAAGGTTTGGGATGTTGCTTTTGTGCTGTTGAGAGAATTGCATGGAACACATGGCTTTGAATAAACCAACGCATAGTAACTGCAGTAGTATTTAACGGAGTGCTAAATCACTTCCAACAATTTCTCTGATTTGTCGCTAATATTTACTATCTAAACTCATCCACAGAACATCTACTACGTCTACGCCTACGTCTGTCGCTTTTACGCGTGTTTGGACAATTGTTTTCTAGCAATTCGTGGTCATATTTGCTGTCGACTTGTTTGAGACCAGATCGTTTTAATGTTATTACATGTAGTAATTTGGAATGAACACGCATTACAAATGTTCTGTCTTTGAAAAAAGCAATGAATGGTTGATCAAATTTCATCTTAAAGCTTTTCATTGACAATAAATTCCACTTTTTCAATCGATTTTAACATATACGGAATGACATAATTGCACTAGGCGTACAGATACATGTTCCTCAAACTGCACCAATGATGCTGTACAGTTTGCACTAGGCGTACAGTCGGAAGAAATACACCAGTCTCATTCCAAAGCCAATATCTTTGTGAAACAATGTGCATACGTGCATGCAACTGATGGACGCAATAGCAGAGAGGTTTAGTTATTACCAGGTACAAGTTTAAGCGTATAGTATTGTGTAAATCACGCGATTGCAGTCAAAATTGCACGAGTTAGCACGATAAAAAACAGCACAAACCAGTGATTTGACAGGTAAAATCCCACTGTGTAAAAGCGTACAGTCGCGTGTATCGGAAGTTGCGCCTGACTGTACGCAAAATATCACTAGTGCTGATAAACAAGTTGATAGTTTGACTTTTTAAAAGTATATAATTAAAAATCGGAACAATCTTTCTTTATGCGATTTTCAACGTTATGGGGTAGACCAAATGTACTTTCACATTAGCGGTTATGATTTCTCGATCGGTGTCTATTTTGTTTATAAAATTGGATTTTACCTGTCAAATCACTGGTTTGTGCTGTTTTTTATCATGATAACTCGTGCAATTTTGACTGCAATCGCGTGATTTACACACTAATATACGTTTAAACTTGTACCTGATAATAGCTAAACCTCTCTGCTATTGTGTCCATCAGTTGTATGCACATATTCACATTGTTTCACAAAGATATCGGCTTTGGAATGAGACTGGTGTATTTCTTCCGACTGTGCGCCTAGTGCAAACTGTACAGCATCATAAGTGCAGTTTGAGGAACATGTATCTGTACGCCTAGTGTAATTTTGTCATTCCGTTTATGTTATAATCGATTGAAAAAGTGGAATTGATTTTCGTTTGAAAAGCTTTAAGATGACACATGATCAACCATTCATTACTTTTTTCAAAGATAGAACATTTGTAATGCGTGTTTATTCAAAATAACTACATGTGATTACAATAAAAGGATCTGGTCTCAAACAAGTCGATTGCAAATATGACCACGAATTGCTAAAAAACAATTGTCCAAACATGCGTAAAAGCGACAGACGTAGGCGTAGACGTAGTAGGTGCACTGTTGATGAGTTTAAATAGGAAAGCTTAGCGACAAATCAGTGATATAGTTGGAAATGATTTAACATCCCGTTTAATACTACTGCAATTACTATGCGTTGATTAATTCAAAGCCATATGTTCCCTGCAATTCTCTCAACAGCACAAAAGCAACATTCCAAACTTGATGTACCACAAGTTAACCATCCGACCCAGCCGATTCGGCCTATGGCGAGACAATCATTCTAGATAGTCAAAATTACAAAAGGAAATTGATATTGAAACCCCTTGAATCAAGATCCTTCAATGATTTATTGGATCAAGCGACAGATGGTAGCTAAAATAACTGAGAGCTAATCAGGTCGGATGTTGCAAAAGTGTAGATAATTTTCATTTTTATTGCTCATTTGAGTCTGGACTTTAACGCTCTACAACAACATTTTGAAATCCCGTTGCTATTGTATATGTACACCATCGAAGGAGTTCGTATATTGGTATCATCTCGGTCTGTCCATACGCCGTAAGGTCACTCAGAGATATCCTTCCGGTTTGTGGGGTGCTAAAATAGTTCTTAAGAAAAATTGCCCCTTTTCTGGTGATGCATTGTTCTCTCCATGAATGATTTTAGCTAAGGTTTTCTTTGGTGCTTTTGGATGACATGTTTTCTCATTTTTGAGCCAGAATCCATCCTTCTTTTCAGGACTAATTTGAGTGTTTTAGTGCAGGGATACACGTGGCCCCCATTTTGGGTGTCTCTATTTTGGTGCGGAAAAATACACGGTATGATTGATTGAGCGAGAATTGTGAAAAAACGAATCACATGAGGTGGACTCATTTTGTGAAAAGAAAATACAGGGCAAGGATGGATCTATGCCATTTTATGTTCAGTTTTGCTCATTGGGATGTTTGAAAATGGTGTAAAAATGTGTTAAAAAGGGATTGTCAAAGAGTTATATAAGAGCCAATCTGAGTGGCACCATACGTCCTTATGAAGTTCACATATTTACATACCTACATTTATGGACGGGTTTTAACCCTTTCCAAAACAACAAAATTTTAGTGTGACCCCCTTCAAAATCTGCCACAAATGACAAAATGGATGTCATTAAAGATAGGATTTGTGTAAACCATGGCACAGAAAATATTTAGACAAAAGGAGAAACTGCTGGTTATCAACAGTTTCTTCTGTTGTTTCAATGTTTTCCCAAGCCTTTTCTATTAATGACGTCAAAACCAGGTCTTGTTTGGGAAAAGGTTAACAGAACGTTCCTAGTTACTTGACAATACGTATATTGCCAGGTTTTGCCACATCACACTCCATCATCTCCTACATTTATTAAAGAGATACATTTCATTTTTTTCTAATGTATATTTGGATGCTAAGATTGATTATTCTTATTCATCTAAATGATATTTGCCCTTAGACGTTGTTACTGATAAGCCCAAAAACTCTCTGAAAGCTGAGATGAAAATGGCATATTCCATAGGCCCATAGGAAGTAATTTTATGGGGGGGGGGGGCTAAAACATTTGTGTCTGAATATGGGGGGGGGCTAATTTGGATTTTCCCTAAATTTTCACCGTGAAAAGAGGAAAATTCAGCATTTTGACCCACTTAGGGGGGTAAGCCCCCTAGCTCCCCCCCCCCCTCGTTCTTACGGACTTGTTTCATTAACACATGTTTTGTGATAAATCACATTTAATTTGATTTTAAGAAAAACGCATATCCTCGTAAACGTCGCAATACTTAATTTGGCTTAGAATGTTCAGGATTTTCACAAAAATATTGTTATGTTCTTTCAAATAAAAAGAAGTAAAATTCGTGAGAAAATATCTATGGGATGTTTCTTTAACGGCTTTTGATGGGAAAATCACAGAATTGGAAAGTCAGAGATTCCACTGAAAATAAATGACTCAAGAGACCAATGATATCTGGAAATAATTGATTTCAATGAGTAACAAGCTGGACTGTGGTAATATTCGAACGGTCATTTTGGACTTTGGGTCATTAAGTCATGTGTTTAAATTCAGGTATCGTTTAGGGAGGGTTTAATTCGGCTGCCCTGCATGAATATAATGAATATAAAATTGCATCAATGGAGGAATAGCTCGTTGTGCAAATCTGAAGTATGTAATTGCATTTCAAAAAGAAAAGCTGATTATGATACAAATATTGATCCAGATTAGCGTGTGCCTAATCACATTGTTATGAAGATCCATAGTATTCTCCATAACCTTAAAATAAAGATAGCACAACATTATAAATCCTAATGCATAGACCTATCAGAATCCTTGTTTACCCCAAAGTCCATCCCTTTCCAGATACTAGCTCAAAATGAATAGAATGTCTAAAAACTTTCTCTTTTTCGGCCTAGTATTTAATCATAACACTCTTATTCACGAAAGCAAACTTTTTTGTTCAAGTTTATATACTTAGCAAAAGTTATAACGCGTCAAGTTTTAAAATTACATAACTTCTTTGTTGTCGAAGATTTAGATTTAGAAATTTCCATTTGTTTATCAGCCGTTTCTGCACACAACCATAAAACTATTGTATACTAAAGGAAAAAAGAAACGCAACAACAAATAAATTTGATCTTACGTTTTGTTTTTGTCTTTCTCAACATCACCCCCCACTCTAGTATTTTTTTCAAATAAAATAAGCGAACGTTATGTTCCTGACGTCGTGACGTTAAACGTTGACGTTCGCTTTTTGGGCAAGATATTTTGGGCAGTTTTTCCTTTCGTTCTAAGACGTAATCTCAAGCAATAATTTGTCAACCGATGTACACAAAAGTCAGCAGCAATTGTAGGCTGAGATGTTCCATTCGTAAACATCACAATTGCTACCGGCGACGTCTTTGAATAAGTCGCAAAATAATATGAGAGATTAAACCCAAACAAAAATCATTGCTTTTGTCGGGTCGACGTGCATCTACACAACTCAAACGAGGTTTATGTTAAATTTAAATTTGAGTACCTAAAGGTTTGCACGCGAGAAACGTGTAAACGTGTATTTTGACGTTATCTCACAGGTAAAACAGGTTATAACGTAAACACAAAGATCAATATTAAGATACATGTACAGTTACCTGTAATAACCATTAACCAGTAACAACTTTAACTCAATAACATAGAATAATTAAGAGAAAAAACAAAAACAGTTGTTGCGTTTCTTCTTTCCTCTAGTATAAGTGTTCTCTCTTATATGTTCGCGCCAAACAGATCATTTTTTGTTTGAATTTATTTTGAAAACTGGTTGATTGTGTGATTGAAGTTTGAAAAAGCAACATAGCTCACATAGACGCACCTTTTTATTGCAAGTCGATCTGTCAAGGTCACGGTTACAAACTCAAATGTAACGGTCTCAAATGAAAGATCAAGGTGGGATCTGTCTAAGTGTGAAATATCAAGACAACATCTTAGGAAGCTTCTGCCTACGTAACCGACGTCGACGCCAACACTGACACCAGCGACATTAGCGATGTAACATTGCCTCCACAGGCATTAAGGTTTACGAACTGAGAATGAAAACACCACTTTCTAGCCATACGAAATGCATCAAATTTTACACACATGTAAATACACTTCACACAAGTTGATTCACCAGGCCGGATTTCAAGATTATGCAACAAGAAGATAATAATTTACAAATATTGTTTTACTCTATTTTCATATGCAAGGGAGGTAATTTTGAACATTTTGGTCAAATATTTCCATAAGTATGCATTAATTCAAAATTCTAATCCATACAAAATGCTTATATTTGTATTTGGAAGGGAAATGTAACACAGATTAGGAATTACTGGCACTTTTCAAATTTCATCTCTGGCTCTGCATTTCATTCTCAGTTCGTAACCTTAAGTACGAGCTCTCAAATCGATTAACCTTTATGCACAGGAACTCTTTCAGCCAATAAAAAAGGTTTGAAAATTATGTGTGAATTTCCCATTTTAACCGAATTTCAACCCCTTGGAATTTTAAAATAAAGGATATCCTTATTGAACGTTCAATATTTTAGAACAGACTGTCGCATTCACTTTTTTCACAGGATTCTGTTCAAATGGTGGTAGTTGGCACGTGCAAAGTTTGAACCTATTCAGTTTGTAGATTCGTTGAAAAAATACTAACAAGATCTGAGTGAAAGCACTTGAACAGCGTGTCACAATGGCATTTAAAGATGGAGATAAATAAAGTCAGTTACCGCGGTAACAACAAGAAAGCAAGAACGACAAACTATATAAGTCAACACTAACACGCAAGTATGTTATACAACCACACATACAAGCTATGCATACAATCACGCAAACAAACAACCGCATGGACGTAAGGAAACACGCACGCGCATACACACACATGTACGCATGCAAAAGTACATTTACTATCGCGCAAGGAAGAATCAAGGTTTATAGTAGCATTGCATGATAAGCCTTTAGTGTATGTAGTTGCCCGTAATTATTGTTTACCAAGGCAAATTAATAGATACGTTCATTTCGGAATAGGAATGAACTTTGTGCTAAAGTGAGACTGTGCTTACTTGACTATATTGAAAAATTATCGATGTTGTTAAAACACCTCGTAACTACAACTTAAATCACGCTGTAGTTACGAGGTTTTAGAATTTCACCGACGAAATTCTATTGTATATCCGATATTACATTACGGGTTACTTGATAAAATCGTTTCCTATTGGCGTTCCTTTATTTAAATGTAGTTGGGCTGTTTTCACAATACCATTTACTTCTTAATCTGTATAGATTTTCATTGTGGACAAACAAATAAATTCGACCGCTATACTCGTGCAGAGTATGTTTTGCGTATGTTTGAAGTGAGCGTAACCCTTTGAGTGCTCTAATGAACTAATCAAGTGCACTCTGATGCATGGTGTATTTGTAGTTAAACTAGTTATTGACATTTTCTGAACAGAGATTTTGCCAAAACAGGTCAAGTAAAATGGCACTAGGCGTACAGAACACAATTTTACATTTAGCACTAGGCGTACAGTCGGAAAAACTACACCAGTCTCATTCAAAAGCCGATATCTTTGTGTAACATGCCATATTTTTATAAACAACTGTTGCAAATCATAGCAGATAGGTTTAGCTATTAGCTGATGCAAGTTTAAGCTTTCAATATTGTGTAGTTCGCGAGATTTTAGTCCATATTGTGCCAGTAAGCAGGACGAAAAACAGCAAAAACTAGTGATTTGACAGTTTGACCCGAATTTACACACAAAATCCGTTGACATACTAGAAACCGTAACTACTCCAGGTGATGCCTATTCAATTCTCTCTTCAAATCTGAAAACCCCGCGAAGAAAGATTGTTCAGATTTTTACTTATTTGCTTTTAAATATCCAAACCATCAGCTTGTTTACCAGCACTAGTGATATTTTGCGTACAGTCAGGCGCAACTTCCGATACACGCGACTGTACGCTTTTACACAGTGAATCCAATTTTATAAACAAAATAGACACCGATCGAGAAATCGTAACCGCTGAAGTGAAAGTACGTTTAGTCTACCCCACAACGTTGAAAATCGCATAAAGCAAGACTGTTTCGATTTTTACTTATTTACTTTTAAAAAGCCAAATTATCAACTTGTTTATCAGCACTAGTGATATTTTGCGTACAGTTAGATGCAACTTCCGATACACGCGACTGTACGCTTTTACACAGTGATTATTGGGGCGGCAGTCGCCACCCCTGGATCCACCACTGCACATGTGGTAACATTTCAATCTCCTTCGCAGTTATCTCCCCTGAATTGGGATTGGGGAGATCTCTGCCGGCACAGCTTGAGTTACCAAGATTTCAGGTAATTGATTTTTTATTTCGATTTTTATTTTAAAAAAGTAAACATGCTTTAAGTGACGTTTTAGGAATATAAGGTGTCAGATATGAATCCAAATAAAAAATATAATTGGATTCAAAAGATGATTTCAAAAATATAAATGAATTTCCCCCATCTTTACGATATGACGTCACATTCACCATGGTCACGTGATTTATATGCCTGCAGTGATAATGTAAGGCATTGTCGCTGTGTGGAGTTTGGTAACATTTATGGGAAACTGGGCGTGAGATGGTGAAGAACTTGGAGCCAGCGCTAAGATTTCTTTCGGGTATTACTGGCAGGTAATATATCACTAGGCTACCTCCTTTTCCCTCAGCGTTCAGATCTGTTCTTTGACTCACATTAAAAATTCATATTTGAGAGCGGGTTATTCAAGCGAGACCACATTCCATTTCCACGAGTGGTACGGAAATATCCGAGTAAAAACGAACACGCCCATTTTCCAATGCATGTAGAGTAACGTCCCTTACTTGATCACGTGGGCACTACCCTGTCAATAGTAAAAACAAACCAATTTTCAGATTTTGAAATGTCATTTTAATTTTGTTGAAGGTATGTAAGAACACATTCAACTTGATTCATTTTATTGTCCTCTACCTGACCGATTCGCTGTCCACAATATCTTATTTGATAGATTCCATTTGCCTCTTACCGAGACCGAACATTTTAGTGAAAGTCGGGTGGCTGACGTGACCTAGTTTCACATTCCGGTCTTGCTAAAAAGGGTGGATAAGATAAGATAAGATAAGATAAGATAAGATAAGATTTATTTAAAGTCGGCAAGACAATATAACATACAACATAAGCTTATGAAGCTTTTGAACCGACTATGTAACAAACAAATACAATTAGCAACATTTAAAGCAACATTTATGCTAAGTGGTTAAGGATATTTTTAAGAGCACAATTTAAAGAACAGATACAAACACATAAGATTAGCATACAGTTAAGCAACTAAAAAGCATGAGATAAGCAAATTATGTAGACATCTTAAAAAGCATTAAACTAGCTAAAGCACCTTAGTATAATAAAAAAGACATAAGACAGCAAAAATTCAAAGCATAAAAAAAGGTTATATAAAATAAAAAAAATACCTATAAACTTAAAAGGATACATTTGACAATATCCCAACCTCCCAGCCCTATTTCCGGGTAGCATTAAACTCAACTACCAACAAGGAATAAACCCTCAAAAGGAGTGGCGATATTTGAACATAGTCCGGACGATATAGGCAAATCAGTTTAGCGTGGAAAAACCCATACTGACTGAAATGTTTGCCTATATGTCCATGCTATGATTTTCTGTTCCGAGTTAATTCTTCAGCTACATGTAAATATATGGGTATAACAATGACTACCATGCACACACAGAGAACATTCATGCAGAAATTTCAAGCAACTAATATGCAAAAAGCTAAATAAAAAGCAACAAAAAGCTAAAGTTCATTCAGGTCAGACCGCACATGCGCTGCAGCGACAGTCCTTACCATCCCAGTTGGACATTAGAGCTTTGAATTGAGCAAAACAGGCACTTTGCCTGAATTGCTCTGGGAGACTGTTCCACAACACAGGGGCAGCATACCTGAAAGAGTTCTTACCCGACTTGGTTTTTGAAACACGAGGAATCTGCAAGAGATTTGAATATCTAAAATTATAATGATTTTCTTTTTTCTGAATTAGGTCATTTAATACTGGAGGTGCCAAATTGTGAAATATTTTATAGGTTTCTATTGCCATGTTTCTCATGCGTTTAACATGGAGAGTTGGAAGCTTGGCCCTGTCCAGAAGTTCTTCATAGGAAGAGTTGTATTCATTGTAAACGAATCTTAGAGCTCGTTCCTGAATCTTTTCAATTTTTTGAGTATTTTTGGCAGAACAAAAGTGCCAGGACATAGGACAAAAATTAAAATTGGAGATGATGAACGTATGAAAAATTGTAAGTCGATTAAGATGATTTAGATGTTTTCCTATGCGTTTAAGGATGTTAAGCTGACGAGCTGCTTTCTGACATAGATTTGAAATATGGGTATCAAAAGAAAGCTTGACATCAATATCAACTCCTAGCAATCTAACTACCTCCTCACAAGATATGTTTGTTGTTCCTATATTAAAGACAGGTGATTTCGAGTTGGTCTTACTACCAACAGCTATGGCCTGAAATTTGTCGGGATTGGCTTGCATTTTATTAAATGCAAACCAATCAATTAGAATTTTACTTTCCTGTTCAAGCACTGTGGTCACTTCATTGAAATTTGACGAGGAAAAAGATAGAGTATTATCATCAGCATAGTTGTACAGATTACTCTTTTTTATAAAATAGAATATATCATTAATAAAAATATTGAACAATAAGGGGCCTAGGATAGAACCTTGAGGAACACCCTTTTTGATTTCTGAGAAAGAACTTACTATGTTACCAATTTTAACTTGTTGCTTTCTTTCGGTCAAGTATGATTTAAGAAGGTCAACTGCTGATTCAGAAAGACCATACGCTGAAAGTTTGCAGAGCAAAATATTGTGAGGTAAGCAGTCAAATGCTTTAGAGAGATCCATAAGGATAGCTGCAGTATATTGGTTTCTGTCTAGGGCCAGCTTCCAGTCCTCCAGTAATCTTAATAGAGTAGTTTGACACCCATGACCTTTCCTGAAAGCACATAAATAGTCATGAAAGATGTTTGAAAAATAGTCATAAAGTTGTTGTGAAAGAACTTTCTCGAATATTTTTGATGGCATGGGTAGAATACTAACAGGCCTATAGTTTGATTTTTGCATTGCATCATTTTTCTTGTGTAATGGTATGACTTGTGCTTCCTTCATTCTAGATGGAAATGTTTCCTTGTATATAGAATAGTTTATAAGTTCAGTCAAAGGATCTACAATTGATGGTTTACTAATTTTTAAAAGTTTAGGTGTTATACCATCAATACCAGTGGCCTTTTTAATGTTCAAATTGTCAATAATTTTTGATACAGAATTTCTGTTGGTTAGACTAAAACTAAATGTGTCTTTGCCAAATTCCTTTTCATTGATTTTATCAAGACTTGGGTGGTCATGGGGGTCAAAATGGTAGTCCTTGCCAATACTATCAGCCACATTTACATAAAAATCATTGAAAATTTTTGAAACTTGGTTTGTATCTGTTATAAGCTTGTCATTTTCTGATAAGACAATTTTTGGTGTTGCTGTTTTGCACTTTTTTGACATATAGGGTTTTATAGTGTTCCAAAAATCAGTAGTTTTACTTCCCCCAATACATCTTTCTTGAAAATAATTATTTATAGATTTACGTTTTATACTATTTACCAAATTTCTGCTAATTCTATACTTTTCCCAGTTTTTTGAAGTTTTGTATTTGAGATACTTATGATAGAGCATTTTCTTGTTATAAATAGCTTTTCTCAGCTCTCTGTTCATGTATGGTGGTTGATCTGGTTTTACATATCTTTCTTTCAATGGAGCATGTTTGTCATAAACTTCTCTTAATTTTGTTTCAAATTTTTCATACATAGTGTCTATATCAGAATGATGACAGGCCAGTACAGATTGATGTAGTTGTGCTCTAGATAATTCAATATTCAAGGCTTCAGGGTCTAAATTTTTATAACTTCTATATTGAACTTTTTGTTTTTCATTTCTTTTAGTTGTATTATTAATAATTGTTGAAATTAAGTTATGACAGTCACTGATGCCAGTGCTGACATTTAAAGTTTTCATACATAAATTTTTAGAGTTTGTCAATATTACATCAATTAAAGATGGGTTACAGTTTTTAACAAAGCATGTTGGATCCTTTACGATATTCTCAAGGTCAAATAGCTCTATGAGATCTCGCAAAGGATTCCCATGCACAGATTTTAAATCATAATTTAGGTCACCAATGACCATATAGTGATCTGCAATAGTTATACATTTATCAAGAAGATGTGTGAACATCTCAGAAAAAGAAGAATCTTTCATGCTAGGGGGCCTATAAAAACAAAGGAAAGCCCATTTCTTTTTACAAAATGTCACCTCGTGAATAATATTTTCACAATTATTGATCTCTATGTCCCTACGTCTACGAGAAGGGAGGTCACTTCTTATAAAAGAGGCTAGACCACCACCATGCTTATTTCTATCTCTTCTTTCAAATTTGTACCCTGAAACATTAAATATGTGGTCACTATATGATTCATCTAGTTTTGTTTCCGAAATATACATTAAATCAACAATCTTATCAATGAGAATTTCTTGAATTTCAATAAATTTAGAACTTAGACTATTTATGTTAAGATGGGCAATTAAAAACTTATTTGGGTGATTTTTTCGTATTGTTCGCAGTTCATGAAACACAGACTCTTCTTCCGATAGGCTGGTGGACAATACAGTCTTATTTGGTGATACACAGGATGAAGTTGTGTCGAAGAATGAGTCACTAAATTGGAAGTGATTGCAAGTTTTACAAATCCACGGATCAGTTGATTGAGTCATATCCTGATACTGTAATGGGGAAATGTTTGCACATTTGATGTGCCACCAGTCAAAACACGCTTCACACTGGACTGCTCGGTGTGTTTTGGCAACCGCTTTTTCACAGTTACCACAAGGAAATTTGACCGGGCCTGGGTTAGGAGATATATCTCCACCAAGCAGTAACAGAATTGCCAGTCTGTGAGAGTTCCTATGATATCTCATCTCCATATTGTATTGGAATTTCTTGTTTAGCCAAAGATGATAATAGACTGATGTCCAAGCAGACGGCATCTTCGTGTAACAGAAACGAATCTCGAAAACGTCCCATACGTGGAGTTCTAGATCGCATCAACAATTAACCCTTTCCCAAACGACAACATTTTTAGGTGGTCCAAATTGAAAGCTGCTGCAAACGGCAAAGTGAATGCTGCCAAAGAAAGGATTTGTGTACAAAATAGCTTAGAAAATTTTGAGGCAAAAGGAGAAACTGCTTGTTAAGATAAGATAGAATCAGTCGGGATGACGTCATAGCCTCACTTTCATTTTTTCATCGAGGGTACAACCTCGGTCTTTATCGTTACGGGATACCAACTTTGAGGCAGATTATTTCAAAAATCCATCGTTAAAATTCATAAACAAAACTCTTTCTTTAAAGAATGTGATTTAAACTTTCTAACTACCAACACATTTTTAATAATCAGGCGTAGTCGTCGAGATATTAATGCTGAAAGTTGGTTATGCTTCAACGAAAAAGACCGAAGCTTTCACCTCCACCGAATGAGTGCAGGTCCGCTGACGACGTTTTTGATTGGCTGAAAGAATTGTGCCGACCGGGTCAATAAGATTTATTTAAAGTCGGCAAGACAATATAACATACAACATTGATACGGTCGGCACAATCCTTTCAGCCAATCAAAAACGTCGTCAGCGGACCCGTGCTCATTCGGTGGAGGTGAAAGCTTCGGTCTTTTTCGTTGAAGCATTACCAACTTTCAGCATTAATATCTCGATGACTACGCCTGATTATTTAAAATGCGTTGGTAGTTAGAAAGTTTAAATCACATTCTTTAAAGAAAGAGTTTTGTTTATGAATTTTAACAATGGATTTTTGAAATATTCTGCCTCAAAGTTGGTATCCCGTAACGATAAAGACCGAGGAAGTACCCTCGATGAAAAAATGAAAGTGAGGCTATGACGTCATGCCGACTGGTTCTATAAGCTTATGAAGCTTGTTATCAGCACTTTCTTCTTTTGTCTCAATGTTTTCCATTTAGCCTTTTCTTTTTGGGACGTCAAAACCAGGTATTGTTTGGGAAAGGGTTAACATTCCTAGCATTCAAGAATGAATCTTATAAATGTAACTAACCCATCTATCTCAGGGTTCAACACTAAGGCACGTCCGACAGACATTCACTGCCTGTTGCTTCGTCCGGGCTAGTAAGACCCACAAGATGCTAGCCCGACTGGTCGTCCTTACTTCAAATCTAAAATTCATTTTCGCCGTAATTGAAACGGAGGATACATTCATTTGAGATTTTTTAACTTGACTTTTTTTCGCTTATTTAGAGGTTTCCTGTTTGGTTTGTTTGCATTTTTGCAATATCCCCTAACGATGCGCATGGGTAAGGAAGAGATCATGAGAAATTTGCATAAATGGGCGGAACTTATTATCACCTGACATCTTTAGTAGGAGATCGGGCAAATTAATCAGAGAGGAAAATTCCAAAACCTACGATTGTGCTGGAAACGATCGAATACGCTCCAAATTCAGTTATTTTCTGAAAGTTAAACCAACTTCCTACAAAAACAGAATATGTTTTATATTTGTTCTTGTGTGCAAAATGCTTTCATTGATCATTTTTCTGACCCGATTTGACTTGTTTCAAAATAGACGCTTCCACACACCTGACAGATCGGAAAATTACTGTCCGGGTAATTGATCAATTAACTTCATTTAGAGTATCCCTCTAAGACAAAAAGTAATTTACTCATGATCTTTGAAACGCTTTTTAAGTGCATGTTTCCTGAGAATCAAGCGTTTACTGGACTCTGTTGTTGATTTTAGTTCTACTTTCGTCTTGAAGGAAACTATCGTAAACAATCGATAGTCGAAAGAACTATCCTGATATTTATCGACTTTTAAAAGTTTTATGGACCTATCGCTATGGTGAGGTAAACTATCGCGATACAGCCGTAAGTCGACTTATCGTTTCACCACTATTTCTCCCGAAATGGTATCTTTTGGTCAGGGCTAGTGCACATTTGGTCCGGGCTCGTAGCATCTGACAGCAGCAAGCCCGGCGGTCTTGTAGCCAAAAAAGTTAATGTTGAACCCTGTATCTGTAGAACTTTAGTCTATGTAATTTGAAATTTGATCAACAACCTAAGTTCTAAGATAGACTCTTTCTACAGCGCCAAAGTTTTAAAAGCATTGCAATTTCGATTGGCTGCTGTAGACGACAAAATGGATTTCAACAAAAAATGGATTTATTCTACATAACAAAACAGAAAACATTTGGTGTTTAGGGTCTCCCTTTATGGATGGAAGTCTTTGTAAGTTTGTTGCACTGATTAATCCTTTGCCAAGCAACGCCTGGTATTGATGTCCCTTACTGAAATGGGCGGGCTTGACAAAACATTGAGACAAAACAAGAAAATGCAGATAATTAGTATTTATCCATTTGCCTCAATCAAGGGCGTATCAACCTGTACGCAAAAACGCAGATGTGTGCACATTGTAAAAACAACAACAACAAAAAAAACTTCTGTTTCCCATGAAATAAGCATCTAGGTCATCACTAAAATACATGCCAATTACCCACTGGAAGCAACGAATGACCGTCTAAATCTTTGTCAGACATTCGGTCTGACAGTAATGAGTTACCTGTCAGATCATGAGATGGAATAAAATTTTGTCAGTCCGAACTGTCATTCTCTACTAGCTTACAGGTCAAAATCAATGTCAAACAGTCGGACTGACAGTAGAAAATTTTTTTTTATCAGACCCAGGGAAATTTCATCGGACATGTCTGCCGGTCCGACGGTCTTCGCCATGACTGCTAAATTGCAAAAAACTGCAACTTTTTTCAATTTGATCAGGCTCAAAATTTTGTTGTTTGGTAGTGGGTTAAAAATAAATGGATCTAGATCTATTGTGAAAAATCTAGATCTATTCTTCTTCGATAGAATTAATATTATCTAATATGTTGTCAGTTAACCCTTTACCAAACAATAAAAAATTAGACTTGTCCAAATTCGAAGATGTTGCAGATGACAATAAAAAATGCATAAAATTTCAAATTTTTGCATAGAAAACATTGTTGGAAATGAAGAAATTGCTTGTCACAAGCAATTTCTTCATTTTCAACAATGTTTTCCAAAGCCTTTATTTTGAAGGGCGTCAAAAGGCGTCACTGTTTCAGAATGGATTATTATGAGTAAGTTTTCTATGATCTGTTTCAGGAATAAGAATACATCAAGTATATAAAAAGTGTTGAAGTAAATAGAATCAAGACGACAAGAGTTTCACCCCACCCACCTCCTGACATGGAAGAGCTGGATGTAAGTGTTTCAGTCCAGGCCCCGGTTTCTCGAAAAAACTTAAGTACATTCTCATGAGAACATGCTCAACTTCAAAGGGATACTCTCCAATGTTGAAGGGTATTCGATTGAAGTTCACGTGGATTTCGTGCGATTTGAGTACGGTGCTCAGATTTGAGCATGAGAATGTACTTAAGTTTTTTCGAGAAACGGGGGCCAGATCTACAGATAAGAGGGAGCTTGATGACATTTCAAAATGCTATTTTTTTATTGTTCACCAAACCCTACAGGGTTCAACACTAAGGCACGTCCGACAGACATTCACTGCCTGTTGCTTCGTCCGGGCTAGTAAGACCCGCAAGATGCTAGCCCGACTGGTCGTCCTTACTTCAAATCTAAAATTCATTTTCGCTGTAATTGAAACGGAGGATACATTCATTTGAGATTTTTAACTTGACTTTTTTTCGCTTATTTAGAGGTTTCCTGTTTGGTTTGTTTGCATTTTTGCAATATCCGCTAACGATGCGCATGGGTAAGAAAGAGATCATGAGAAATTTGCATAAATGGGCGGAACTTATTATCACCTGATATCTTTAGTAGGAGATCGGGCAAATTAATCAGAGAGGAAAATTCCAAAACCTACGATTGTGCTGGAAACGATCGAATACGCTCCAAATTCAGTTATTTTCTGAAAGTTAAACCAACTTCCTACAAAAACAGAATATGTTTTATATTTGTTCTTGTGTGCAAAATGCTTTCATTGATCATTTTTCTGACCCGATTTGACTTGTTTCAAAATAGACGCTTCCACACACCTGACAGATCGGAAAATTACTGCCCGGGTAATTGATCAATTAATTAACTTCATTTAGAGTATCCCTCTAAGACAAAAAGTAATTTACTCATGATCTTTGAAACGCTTTTTAAGTGCATGTTTCCTGAGAATCAAGGGTTTACTGGACTCTGTTGTTGATTTTGGTTCTACTTTCGTTTTGAAGGAAACTATCGTAAACAATCGATAGTCGAAAGAACTATCCTGATATTTATCGACTTTTAAAAGTTTTATGGACCTATCGCTATGGTAAGGTAAACTATCGCGATACAGCCGTAAGTCGACTTATTGTTTCACCACTATTTCTCCCGAAATGGTATCTTTTGGTCAGGGCTAGTGCACATTTGGTCCGGGCTCGTAGCATCTGACAGCAGCAAGCCCGGCGGTCTTGTAGCCAAAAAAGTTAATGTTGAACCCTGCCCTATGTTGTAGGTACTCATTTGAATTGTCTCGACAAGACAATTCAAATGAGTACCCACACCATAGGGTTTGGAATGCATATCAATGTTAGAATGCATGCATTCAGCAGGGTGTCCAAAAACCTCCAAATGGGGGTTTTTACCCCCAAAATGAATCTTGTACCCCCAGGTTTTTGCAAGAATCCTTCTTTGTCTCTACTAGAGGGGGTACAAGCATGCTGTAAAAGTATGGTTTGTACCCCCCATGGTCAAAGGAAACCCTGTTCAGTTCTCCGCAACATTGAATACATTGTAAAAAATATTTTAAATCCAAACACTATGTTGTGGGTACTCATTTTGATTGCCTTGACGAGACGATTTCAATGACTACCCACAACATAGAGTTTGATATATATTTAGTGAAATATTTCGTTTTGAAAAGCCATCATCCCCTCTTACCTGTCACTCTAATTTACAAATTTATACATGAGCAGCATGTTCATGTGTCTGTTAATCCATTCATGCCCACTCTATTCCTACCACAGTTTTAACCCTTTCCTAAACAAGACTCTGCTTGATGTCCCTAGCCAGTTTTTTACTAAGAAATTGGGCCTGGATATTGGACCCTTCCCCTCTGGGTATTTTCTCCCTAAATTGTAATTTTTCCTTCATAAATCAATGTTTCAACCTTTACAATGTTCTCCCATGGGAATATGTTAACAATCAAAGATCTCCAATTTATCAGCTGATACATTGCTTTTAAGATCTATTATCTTTGTGTTTTCTTTAATATATTTTGAGCATTTTCAGTGTTCCAGTATAGAATTTGCTTCAAAAATTTTCCCCTATATAACCGCTCATTTGTTGATTTTTTCCGAAATTAAGGATTTACACAAGTTTGGTAATCTTTACATCTTTGTACCAATTTGATTAAAATTTTTCTATATTAACCCTTTCCCGAACGACAAAGTTTTAAGGTGATCCACTTGAAAAACTGCCACAAATAACAAAATAGATGTTATAAAAGATAGGATTTGTGTTAAATATGGCACAGAAAATATTGAGACAAAAGGAGAAACTGCTGGTTGTCAGCAGTTTCTTCTTTTGTTTCAATATTTTCCAAAGCCAATTCTATTAGGGACGTCAAAACAAGGTCTTGTTTGGGAAAGGGTTAAGTTTAAAATTTTACTGAATGGGAAAGATGATGTCTATTGTATTTGGAAAATCAAGACTGAAACTTTATGCATGACTGGTGATAATTTTATGATTTACGCCAAATTGTGTATTTACACTGAATAATTCACCCAAATAATGACCAAAGTAGCTAGAAATTTGATTCATTCATTTTTATTCACCCATGACCAATGTATTATTGGTTGAAACTTGGTATTTAAAGACTAGTGTACTATTACTGAAATGATATGGTTACATTTTCTTCTTTACTATTTTCTGCTTTAATTCTTACAATATCATATATTATGTTATAATTTTTCTACTTTTGTAGGCAGTACATTCCTCTCCAAACAATAATGCTTTCTGACACCTAATAGTAAAAGCTTAGGAAATCATAGAGTTGGATGTCTAACATTTAAAAAATATATGTATATAATAACATAGAAATTATAATTATGAATGCTTTAAACATATGTTACCTTTACAATAATAAAATGATTTGAAATGCCTAATAATCCCTCTATTGGTGATCATTTTGAAGAACTTAAGCTGTTGGGTAGTTTTGAAGCTGTAGGGGCATTACACTGATTTACATGAAGCTTTAGTTGGGCAGATACAGTTTATGTGCTGGGGAGAACACTGGCTTAAGATAGTCTTAAACAAAGCCCATATTATATCTGTAATCATGCCTTTGCTAGTAACATGATTCATACATGTGAGCCAGGATCTAGAAAAACGTCCCTTAAGGCTTTTGAGCCCAACATAGATCCAGATCAGCCTGTGCATATGCACAGTCTGATCAGGATCCATGTTGTTCTCAAAAAGCTATTGCGTAACCTGTGGTAACTTAAAGGTATCAGCATGGATGCATATTGAACTCCATTTGACAACAAAATGATCTTGAAACTCAATTTAGAAAAATGCTATATAAGGCACGTTTTTCGAGATCCTGACTCACTTGTATTTTTTTTGCAGGGAATCAACTCCGGCACTTACCGGTCAACAATCAATGTTACGAACAATGGACCAGAGCGAGGTCAGGTAGAGATGGCGCCCCTGCCCCCCATCAAGCCCCCTGAGGATGACGATGAGGGGAAACAGCCCCTACCCCCGGCTATACCAAAATCGGACAGCACTCAGGAAATACTGAATCTTACACTTCATCAGGTAAATATAGTAATTGTATTAAGGTAGTCCAGCCCTAGTGAGATTCAAGCGATGTACGAATTTTTCAGTGTGATGTCGTTAACATTTGTTATGTATTTTAACATATCTGGGCGATGTCATAAACATCTGGCGGTGGAACGATTCACCGCCAAATGTTTATGAGGAAAGCCAAAAAATTCCAATGTAGCGTGAATCTCATTAGGGGTGGACTACCTAAACCCATTACCAGACATCACAATCTTAGATCAGTTTGATTTAGAAACATAGCTCCATCAAGTTTAAAATGACTTAAGCTTTTTTTTTTGTATTGGTTACCCTGGTTGTTCCTCTAACAAATAGTCCCTGATAGGTAAAACACCTATCACATATAAGTGGACAAAATATTTTATTTACACAACTATCTTTGAAAATAAACCCACCACATTATTGGCGTATGAATGCAGATTCTATCAATATACAATGTGTTTATATAGCTGCAAATGGAGAGACAGCAGCATGAATAGTCAGGATACTTTCCGACTGTCTCTTATATGAGCCGCGACGCGAGAAAATCGGTCTTCGGGAGTTTCGACCAGAACCAACACAAATGAGGCTGTACAGCCGCAGAAAGTGATTAGAGTCACGAAATTCCGTACATGGGAAGAAGAAGAACTAATCATTATCACCAGCGAAAACACAGACGCTGATCAGATTCGTGGTTACCGCGAAGCTGATCTGCGTCTTCGTTTTCGCTAATGCTAAATTCCGCTTTTCTCGCGTCGCGGCTCATATATCTGTGATAACTTTTTTTTGTAACAGCTATTGCTTTCAAACTTTGCACATGCTTCTTTGACCATAACATCAGCTTCTAAGCAAAGATTTGTTGTTCTGACATTTAATTTAATGGAATTTTTACCATTTTCGGACTTTATTGTTCACTATCCAGCACTTGATAGTCCGTCGCGCTTGGCTATCCTGAGACAGCTCTTGTTGCTTAGAAAGCTATAGATAAAATGGTGTTAAGTCTTTTTTGGGTTGTTCTCTGATAAACTGCAACCTTCAGAGCAAAAATCAATGAATGATAAAACACAAAATATCAAATAAATTTTACCAAAAATACATAGTTTATTGACTATTTATCTGAAAAATGCCAAGTAAAAGATAGTTTAAGGCCAAAGAATGTCAAAATTATGTTTAATATCAGGTGAGGGTAAAAGTTTTGGCTGTTACAAAAAAATATTTGACTGAAGGTTTAGTGGGTTTCCTTTATTGAAATATTGCAAGTAGATGCATTATCTATATTGAGAAAAATGTGTTTTATTCATTTTCAATGCAATTCATGGGTTTATGTTTTACTAGAAGTAATAAAAATTATTCTTCAAAATGTTTTGGATGTTACCAACTTTTCTCGGCTTTTCAAATTAAATTATACTAATTTTGAAAGGGAAATGTAAAGTTAGGGATTTGAAAAGAAACCAAAGAATACAGTTATGTCAGTCATGATAGTTGTGGATGTTATTGTTTGACTTTTGACAAATTAATATGAAGTAACATCCACAACAATTAGAAAACCCTTTAAGGGGTGATTTCAAAAATAAAGAGGATTTTTTTTTTCAAAGTGAGCTACAGAAAATATTCTAAAAGCTTTTGGTGAACTTTTTTCCTTAAATAAGTGTTGCCTTAGTGTTAAGATATCTACAAAATTTCATGAATATATCGTGATAAATAAAAATTTTATGACAAAAAATGATGCTAAAATTGTCCCTAGTGAAGCGATTTTTGTGTGACATTTTCTGATAACATCATTATTAGGACTGTTATTACCTAAAGTGTAGGTATTTGGTGATGGAATCTAAGTATTTAAACGAAACTTTGACTTATAATCTTTATCTTCTTAAAGGTTTCAGATGCATATTACCTTATTTAGACTACACATTCTGGGTTTATAACAAACAACATGCTGACGAAAATTTAGTCAAAATTTACTTGATTCTCAATTGATTTTGGTCTCATTTGATTTCTGTAGAATTGCAACCTGTTAATTAAGTTAATTTGATGATTTTGATATAATAAGATTAAAATAAGCATAAAACTATTGTTGCATGTCTTTACACTTTGATCTGCTAGAGCTATATCTGTAGGTACCCCAAATTGTCCCCAGTGAAACATTTTGTGTTTGGGTGCTTATAATTTTCCCACATCTTTTTCAAATGTTCAGTCTCATATATTTTCCAAGAGAGTTTGTGCCAAAAAGATCACCAGCAATAGAATAAATGAGAGGAGGATGTGCATTTTGTATCTGTCATCTGAAAACAAATGTCCCCATTGAAACGCAATTTTTACTGCATGACACTATATCAGTCTAAATGTTAAAATATCTTAAGTTTAGGATGTTGCCTGGTTACTTCTGATTACTTGTTGTAAAGATAGCTTATTTTCTAATATTTCACAAGAAATTTTTCTTGATTTCCCTATGGTGTAGGTAAAATATCAAAGACATCATTTTCTAAATTTCTGACAGCAAAATTGTACTTATATATTGATATTAAATCTAAAAAGTAATTGCCATGTTTGAAATTATAGAAAAAATGAACTATGAACAATAACAAACTAGTCTTATTTATCCTGAGCCTAACAATTTTATGTCCCCAGTGAAACGGTTTCAGCTGCATTTGTATCTGGTGACTTTTTTTCATAATCTTTTTCTATTTCAATTTGTATACACCTCTAATTGAGTCTTTGGACAATATCCTTTACATTCAAACTAAACAAGAATCAAATTGAATTCTTCTACAATTTATTTCGGTATCTTAACTTTTAATATGTAGGTGTAGCTTAGAAATATGTGCCAGTTGGTTGTTTCAGACCATGGAAATATACCAGAATTTATTAATCTACAAGGCCTTGTCAATGATACATACAAAATTTATGTATATTATATCAGCTTCTAAAAAGAATAAGGCTTAAGACAATTTTGTTCATATTTTTGTCCCCAGTGAAACGGACATTCCAGTTTCTTTGATGCCATGTAAACTACCGGTACTTGTGGCTACTTGTAGAAAAACGGCTTTTGGCATATCTATAGCTATGTGTTCATTGTCACATCAGATAGAACTACAGCTATTTTCCTAACATATTGCATCTTTTACAGAAGCTTTTATTAGTGATAAATGAAAAACCAGAGCAAAATTCTACTTCAAATTGTCATAAAATTTGATACATCTCGCAGAAGTAGCAAATTTTTGTATCGGACTGTAGCTTTACGTATGCTTTAAACTTAAAAGACGAATAATCTTTCAATTATATAACTTTTCCAAGCTTTAAGATGTCTAGAAAAAATCAGATATCCTTAAAAAATGAGTCAATGGATTTGAACAAATTCAAAATTAAAAAGGAAATAGTCTTTGTCCTTCACCTTCCCATGTATATTTTCTGACATTTTGACATATTAGCAAAACATTTCTAGAGAAAACATCAGCAAATAATAATTTTAATTTTTGACACCCAATGTCACACTTTATCCTCTTTTTTTTTTTTAAATCACCCTAAGATGGATACTACTCCACTATATGCCAACAAACATATTTCAAGAATGATTAAGAATGTAAGACAATAATCAATCACACCTGCTTTGAAATGTAATATTTAACGGTTATCTGATTTCTTATTTGCATGTTGTGGACGTTATCATTAAAAAAACGGGCTAGTTTTTATAAATGTCAAATAGTAACAATCACAACTGTTTTGACTCAATCTTTGTTTATTGCATTCAAAAAAAGGTTTCAGTCTACTCTACACATACATTCAGTTTACTTATTTATTTGTCAGTACTAGCGTAAGCCACTGTTGTACAAAACTACATTTAATCCATCTATATGTAAAAGTGTTTTGGACATTACTTGTTCGAAATAGTTTGACCGACAAGAAACTTATCACCATTTTTCCCTCTAACAGTTGTGTACACTGAAATTGATGACGTAGTACATTTAGTGATAAAACTTCCTGGAATCCCAGCAGCTACTTGATTGAAATGTCGTTGTCGTCTTTAAAAAAAATGCGCCCGTTGTGGACATTATTTTTTGACCGACAAAGACCGTTGAAATCAAAATCGAAGTTTTTTCGAAACACAGAGACAGTAATTGAGATTTTTTAGTTATGACTCTTTCTTACAAGATCAACTACGAACCACAATTATTATTTTTGTGTTGGCAAGCTTTCTTTCGCTGGAATTAAATTCTCAATCAGACACCTTTTTTTGACCGACAATGTAACGTCCAAACATGATTTTTTAATTACATTTTTCCCCCAAAATTGCATAAATAGAAATTTAAAAGGTATTTAATACATTAATTTTAAAGTGATATTTCACAATTACTTTTACATAAATTTTACTTTTATTATCCCCTGCCGAAAAAATTTTTCGGGGGCGATATTGTTTTTGCCATGTCCGTCCGTCCGTCCGTCCGTCCGACATTCGTTTCCGCGCTATTTCTTGGAAACTGTAGACCGGATTTCGATGAAACTTGGCACACAGCTTCACTACAAAGAGGACATTCGCATATCGTCGGGGTTACCCAGTTTGACCATTGAATTTAGAGTTACTGCCCCTAACTGTTTAAGCCATATACATACAGAGTGATATTCGTTTCCGCGCTATTTCTTGAAAACTATAGGTCGGATTTCGATGAAACTTGGCACACAGCTTCACTACAAAGTGGACATGCGCATATCGTAGGGGTTACCCGGTTCAACCGCCAAATTTAGAGTTACTGCCCCTGACTGTTTTAGCCATATACATACAGTGATATTCGTTTCCGCGCTATTTCTTGGAAACTATAAACAGGATTTCGATGAAACTTGGCACACAGCTTGACTACAATGAGGACATGGGCATATCGTTGGGGTTACTCGGTTCGACTGCCGAATTCAGAGTTACTGCCCCTGACCGTTTAAGCCATATACATACAGAGTGATATTTGTTTCCGCGCTATTTCCTGAAAACTGTAGACCGGATTTCGATGAAACTTGGCACACAGCTTCACTACAAAGTGGACATGCGCATATCGTCGGGGTTACCCGGTTCCACCGCCGAATTTAGAGTTACTGCCCCTGACTGTTTTAGCCATATACATACAGAGTGATATTTGTTTCCGCGCTATTTCTTGAAAACTATAGACAGGATTTCAATGAAACTTGGCACACAGCTTTACTACAATGAGGACATGCGCATATCGTCGGGGTTACCCCGTTGGACCGCCGAATTCAGAGTAACTGCCCCTGACTGTTTAAGCCATATACATACAGAGTGATATTCGTTTCCGCGCTATTTCTTGAAAACTGTAGACCGGATTTCGATGAAACTTGGCACACAGCTTCACTACAAAGTGAACATGCGCATATCTTCAGGGTTACCTGGTTCGACCGCCGAATTTAGAGTTACTGCCCCTGACTGTTTTAGCCATATACATACAGAGTGATATTCTTTTCCGCGCTATTTCTTGAAAACTATAGGCTGGATTTCAATGAAACTTGGCTCACAGCTTTACCACAATGAGGACATGCGCATATCTTCGGGGTTACCCGGTTCGACCGTCGAATTTAGAGTTACTGCCCCTGACTGTTTAAGCCATATACATACAGAGTGATATTCGTTTCCGCGCTATTTCTTGAAAACTGTAGACCGGATTTTGATGAAACTTGGCACACAGCTTCACTACAAAGTGGACATGCGCATATCGTCGGGGTTACCCGGTTCGACCGCCGAATTTAGAGTTACTGCCCCTGACTGTTTAAGCCATATACATACAGAGTGATATTCGTTTCCGCGCTATTTCTTGAAAACTATAGACCGGATTTCAATGAAACTTTGCACACAGCTTTACTACAATGAAGACATGCGCATATCATCGGGGTTACCCGGATCGACCGCCGAATTTAGAGTTACTGCCCCTGACTGTTTAAGCCATATACATACAGTGATATTCGTTTCCGCGCTATTTCTTGAAAACTATACACCGGATTTCAATGAAACTTGCCACACAGCTTTACTACAATGAGGACAGGCGCATATCGTCGGGGTTACCCGGTTCGACCGCCGAATTTAGAGTTACTGCCCCTGACTGTTTTAGCCATATACATACAGAGTGATATTCGTTCTGTTGAAGCCATATACATACAGAGTGATATTCGTTCTGTTGAAGCCATATACATACAGAGTTATTTTCGTTTCGGCACTACTTTATTGACAATGAAAATATGTTCGGCGGGGGATATCAATTCAACGAATTTGCTTGTTCTATCTGAAAGAGCATGTTTTCTTATGAAAATTCTGAAAATTTCAAGCCAAAATATGGAACCGTTTACGAGAAATATATATTTTTGTGCTATAATTAAACAAATTGTTGTGGACAACAGTTCAGATTTGTATAGAATTTGTCATTTCTGTCTCAACTTTGAAGGCGTATTTTTCGTTTATAAATAACAAATTCAAAAAACTGATAGCATTTCTACGCATTAGAATACACAATCTTTGCATAAAGACATACTTTTAAAAAATGAAATAAATGTGAAATGTCACTTTAATGTATTGGAATAATTATTTAAAACTTTCCGATAGTCTAGATGCTTTTGTATTGCATTCGTCAATCAAAGAAAATACAGTGGTAAAAAACGTCACAAAAATATGGCTGTTTTAAGGGGTATTTATTTTAAAAAAATATATAAATTCTTGTCAAAATAGAATAAAACTATCTCTGATATCTCTATAAGATGTCTTTTTCAGAATAAAATCATGATTAGACCAAAGTTGTGCCTGGTTCAAAAATATATGCTCCCGAATATCAATTTACGAAGTTTGCAGTTTATCAGAGAACAACCCTTTTATAAAACAAAATATCATCAATTGTTGATCAAATCGAATGTTGTGGGTACTCATTGGGGTTATCTTATAGAGACAGTTCAAATGAGTACCCACAACAAAGGGTTTGGATTTCAAATAACAAATATAGTATGCCTTTACCATCATAACTCTTGCTCTGTGTTTATATAAATTTTTCAGTGTGCCAGAAATGGTGACATCAAAAGTGCCAAGATCCTGATCAGCAGTATGGGAGGTCATATAAAGAAGAAGATCAACATTCTGGATGAAGATGATCTAACACCCCTCCATTATGCAGCACGACACAACCATCTCAATATGCTCAAACTGCTCATTGAACATCAAGCTGGTAAGAATACACGTGACTTATCACCAATATAATTCGTTGGTGGGGAGTCAAAACCTCGTGACTACAGCTTGAAAAAGCTGGAGTTGCGAGGTTTTGACTCCCCATCGACAAATTTGTATATTCATACATCAAGGTCATTTTAACAAGAATTATTACACTGCTTTTGGTATAACACAAATTTGGTTGAGTGGGATTTTAATTTGAAATGATGAAAGATTCACCATTTCCCAACTGTAACACCATTTGAAAAGGATATAAGTCTTGATAGAAAATGAAGAAATTTGATTCTGATACACATATTCTTTATCTAAGACATTGTTGTTTTTTTTTTAAACGGAAAGACCAAAGAATGAAAAAAAATTTACTAATTGTTATCTGTAACTTCTTTGAATATGGGCCGAGCCCGGATAGCTCAGTCGGTTACGTCGGAGTCTGTCAATCCAGGGGTCTCGAGTTCGAACCCCGGCTCGGCCAGTATCCATTCTGACAATTGACAAAAGTCATTTGTCTCTCACCAATGGGTGTGAATCATCTATGTGAGAGAGCAGCTGGAGGCTCGGTTTGGATATTGTGGTTGTACTGGTGCGAGAAATACCAGGAACCCACGGTTAGGTGCTCCAGCCGCCGCGATATGACCCTGGTAGTTGAAAACGGCGTAAAACCCCAATAAACTCAAACTCAAACTCTTTGAATATGGACAAGACTAAAATTTTGCCTTATAACAATGTGTTAAATTCTATGATTAAGTTCTTAAAATAGCATTATTGATCATCATCATCATCATCATCGGTGTTTCATGTGTAACATGCAGGTTAAGAAGCATGGTCTACGTTAGTAGGCTCCCTTCCAGGTAACTGGCTCGCTGCACGCATGGCTGTCCTTACACCTGTCCTCCATCTGTCCTTGTCGTGAGGGTCGATTGTTTTGAGATTCCATTGTTGGCGATCTTTCTCTGCTAGCTGCTTCCAAGTTGTTTTTGGCCTTCCTGAACGACGTGTCCCATTGACGTTCATGTCATATGCTGTTCTGATAGCCCCGTCAGATCTTTCGACATGCCCATACCATCTCAACCTACGTTCCCTCAGGATAAGTTCTAAATCCTCGAGGCCGAGCTTCTTGCGGAGATCGCATGATCTGGTGGTGCGGATATCATCTGTCTGACCATGGTGATACAAATATTGTCAATATACAATATTTTCAGACATTTCGGCTGTGGATGAGGAAGGTCTAACACCATTACATTATGCAGCTAGATTCAAAAGAGAGGGCAAGAAAAAGGACCAGCCAACAGAGGACCAAGAGGTAAATATACCATCAATCTTGGAGCTACAAAGAAGAGGGAGTTAGGCTTTTTTGAAATGCAATATTTTGTTCACTCATTACCAAAACGTCAAAATTTAGACCTGTCCTGGTTCAAAAAAGTTTAGGACCACAATTTGATGTGTATAAATTTTACACTTTCTGGGTTTTTTGGTTGAAAACATTGTGGAAAATGAAAAAATTGCTTGTCAAAGAAATTTCTTCATTTTCCACAATGTTTTCCGAAGCCTTTATCTTGAGGGGCTTGAAAAAAGCGTCCATTTGTTGGAATTGGCCATTCGGTTCATTGAACCTATTGTGGGTACTCATTGGAATCATCTCAGTGAGACGATCCCAAAGAGTACCCATGACATAGGGTTTGGATTTAAAACAACAAATTTAGATTGTCTTTTTCCCCTCTTGTTTGTAGCTCTGAACTCTTTCCAAAACAGCAAAAATGTAAAATGTTTCAATTTGTAGGCTACTGTAGACTACAAAATTTATGTTGATATGTTCAAAACAGCAAAAAGTGAAATAGTTAGGAGCCTCAATGTTTTGTCAAGCCTTACTTATTAGCCATGACGTACTACTGTCACAGTACTTGGACCCCCCCCCCCCCCCCCAAAAAAAAAAAAAAAAAAAAAAAAAAAACAAAAAACAAAACAAAAAAAAACAAAAAAACAATGAAAAAATACTCAAAAAAACATTGTTGCTTGATTATGCAGTTTTGAATGACTAGTGAAATGAAACGATTCAAAATATAGCTCATCAAAATTAATTTGCATATTACTTTTTCATGTTTCGTTGATTTTGTTCATGCTTTTATGAGCAAAATCTGCATATGTCTGTACATTTGTTGAACCTTTCCCAAAGTGATAAACTATCAGCAGATTTGAGTCCAAGAAGCTGCAGGCCACAAACTACAATAAATGTTTCAAGAAACCTGAAAACATTGAGCAAAAAGGACAAAATGCTGCCAGCTGGGAGCCATGTTTTCAAAGACCAATACTGTCAAAATCGTCTTTAATCAAGAAAGGTTTAATCCATTACCAGACTGCAAAATTTTAGCCTTGTCCAAATTAACCCTTTCCCAAACCACATAATATTAGGGTATTCGAAATTATAAGCTGCTGGGAACAACAAAATAATGTTGATAAAGGTAGGATTTGTGTACAATATTGCTCAGAAAACATTGAGGCAAAAGGAGAAAATGCTGATTATCAGCATTTTCTTCTTTTGCCTCAATGTTTTCCCAAGACTATTCTATCAGGGACGTCAAAACTCGGCCTTGTTTGGGAAAAGGTTAAAAGGTGTCAAAGATGAAAATTCAAGAGAATGAAATTTTACATTTTTGGTCATTCTGGAGAGAAACATTTTGTGAAATGCAGAAATTGTTTGTCAAAATCTGTTCTTTCATTTTCGATGTTTTCCAGGTGTTTGTGTTGGAAAGGGTTAAAGAATATTTATGTTGATTCCTTACATAACATCTAAATAATGTTTGCCATATTCCTTTTAGTAAAGAACAGTTTATCTATTTATTTCATGGCCTTTGTCCAATTTCAAAATTATTATTTTGTCAAATTTGAAAGGAGTTGCAATGGTAAAATAACATATAGAAAAAAACAATAACTTGTATGAAATTAGAAACTGTATATGTTATAGCGCAAAAAATGATCTTGGACAAGAAAAATTAAGTTAAATGTATTTAATTGTTTGTTTTATTTGATAATTTCAGGGCCTTGATGAATTAACACAGGTTGTTGTCAATTACTTTACTATGCATCTTGTTGAATTTTATTGCCTTACATTTATATTCAGCAGAGCTACAGATATTAAAGGGGGTTTGCCTTCTTAACCCATTACCAGACAGCAAAATTTTTGACTGATCCAAATTTAAAAATATTGCAAATGTCAATTTTGAAGTGAATGAAATTTAGACTTTTGTCTTTTTGGGTAGAAAACATTGTGGGAAATGAAGAGATTGCTTGTCACAAGCAAATTCTTCATTTTCCACAATGTTTTCCAAATCCTTTATAAATCTTGTTGGGTGTCAATGGGCGTCATTGTGTGGAAATGGGTTAATATGAAATATTTCATTAATTATTTATGACATCCTATTTTGTGGGTACTCATTTGATTTGTCTCACCAAGACAATTCAAATGAGTAAACAACTTAGGATTTGGGTTTGAAATAAGAAAGTTAGAATGTCTTTACCCACTCTTTTCTGTTGCTCTGAATTATTAGCTCACCTGAGCACAAAGTGCTCAAGGTGAGCTATTGTGATCGCTTTTTGTCCGTCGTCCGTCCGTCTGTCCGTCTGTCCACAATTTGGTGTTTACACTCTAGCATCCACAAAAATTGGCCAATCTTGATCAAACTTGGCCAAAGCAAGTATGGTCATAAGTTCTCGGATGAGTTCGATTATGGGCCAGATCGGACCAATACGTGCGGAGTTATCTGCCCCTGAATCACGAAAAATGTTGTTTTTAACTTCGTTTACACTCTAGCATCTACAATTATTGCCCAATCAATACAAAACTTGGATATAATGTTGGAGACTATAAGATCTTGGATGAGTTTGATTTTCAGTGTGATCTGACCAGAAAGATGAGAGTTATGTGCCCTTGAATTCGACAAAATTGCCATTTCCGACTGTTTTCGACCTTGTTTACACTCTAGAATCTATAATTATTTATCAATCAAGACAAAACTTGGACACAATGTTTGAGACTATAAGATCTCGGATGAGTTTTAATTTCAGTCTGATCTGACCAGAAAGACGAGAGTTATGTGCCCTTTAATTCGACAAAATTGCCATTTTCGGCTGTTTTCGACCTTGTTTACACTCTAGAATCTATAATTATTTATCAATCAAGACAAAACTTGGACACAATGATGGAGACTATAAGATCTCGGGTGAGTTTTATTTTCAGTCAGATCTGGCTAGAAAGACGAGAGTTATGTGCCCTTGAATTCGACAAAATTGCTGTTTTCGCATGTTTTCGACCTTGTTTACACTCTAGAATCTACAATTATATACCAATCAAGACAAAACTTGGACACAATGTTGGAGACCATAAGATCTCGGATGAGATGAATTTTCAGTCTGATCTAATCAGAAAGTCGAGAGTTATGTGCCCTTGAATTTTATAAAATTGTCGTTTTCGGCTCTTTTTGACTTTGTTTATACTCTAGAATCTAAAATTATTTATCAATCAAGACAAAACTTGGACACAATGTTGGGCACCGTAAGATCTCGAATGAGTTGGATTTTCACAACGTTATTGACTTTAACATATACAACCCATCATTAGCACCAACGAGCCAGAGGTGAAATTTGAAAAGTGCCAGTAAATCCTAATCTGTGTTATATTTCCATTCCAAATACAAACATAAGCATTTTGAACGGTTTAGAATTTTGAATTAATGCATAATTATGAAAATATTTGACAAAAATATTATAAATTACCTCCCTTGCATATGAAAATAGAGTAAAAAGTTATTGGTAAATTATTTTCTTCTTGAAGCATAACCTTGAAATCCGGCACAGTGAATCAACTTATTTGAAGTGTATTTACAAGTGAGTGTAATTTGATGCATGTCCCATGGCTAGAAAGTGGAGTTTTTAATGATGGGTCATATACCTTAAGATCGTTTTCAGTCTTAAAGTCATAAATATTAATTGAATTGAACAAAAGTGTTGCTCATATCATTTTGGTTCAGGTGAGCGATATAGGACCATCATGGTCCTCTTGTAATGTATTTATAGACAAGGGGAGAAATTCTTTTCTATAATAGAAACAACGTTTCAGTCATGATTTTGAGAAATGGGACCTTATAGTATTTGGTTTGGTTTAAGAAATGTTAATTTATGCAATTGTGCTGCATTGGAATTCTGATTTTCCATATTGAATTTCACCACTCTCCAAAAATTCACAACCATATTTCTAGTAAACTTTTACTTTTGAAGATGGCTTCAGTTTTACATTAACCTCCCCTTATCTAGAAGTACTGAGTCTTGCATCTTGATAAGCTTTATTACACATAATAATGTGACATATCTTGTGAAAAATGACTATATGGGAAGTCAGTAAGATCCTACTGGGAAATAGCTATAAACTTTTATACCAGAACAATTTGAGACACAAATTGGACACAGCAGAGGTCAACCAGATATCATATTTTAACTCTTTCACTGCAATAGGCGACTTTTGTCGCTTTACCGTTCCCTGCCATAGGCGACTTCAGTTGACAAATTTTTGGGGGCGAAATATGTGAATATTTTTCACAGCTAAGTGGTTTTCACACATTCTTTTTCTTATAGCACCGTTTTAGTAATCAAAGTACTAGCGTTTGACAGGTGAAACAGTAGAATTTGTGTTACAATCGGTAAGCTTTTGGTATTTTTATGGGGAATTTTCCAAGACAAAAGACAACAATATGGCTGCCATTAGATCATACACTTGCTATTTATGCCTACAAGCTGTGAATATCACTATGAATGACACCAAAAATGCTGGAAAAGGCTTTGGGATAGTTTGAAATTATGTTTAGTTGACAATTCAACAATCTGTTCCATCAAATTATTATACTTTCAACGAAAACATTTAGTCGAGGTTTGTTCACCCAATTTTTATACGCCCGTCGAAGATTATGGGATCACCCGTGACGTCCGGCGTCCGGGCGTCCGGCGGCGTCCACTTCTTTGTCCGGAGCATATCTCTGTCACCTTAAGTCCGATTGACTTTAAACTTGGCAGTTATATTCTTCTCATCATTACGGAGTGCAGTGCACAAGAACCATAACTCTACCTGGCTTACTTTTTGAGTTATTGCCCTTTGTTGTTTTTCATACTTGAATCTTGTCCGGAGTATATCTCTAAAAGTATAATAGCTAGGATCATGAAACTTCATGGGTGTATAGATCTCACAAAGGGGGAGTGCAGTGCACAAGAACCATAACTCTACCTGGCTTATTTTTTGAGTTATTGCCCTTTGTTGTTTTTCATACTTGAATCTTGTCCGGAGTATATCTCTAAAAGTATAATAGCTAGGATCATGAAACTTCATGGGTGTATAGATCTCACAAAGGGGGAGTGCAGTGCACAAGAACCATAACTCTACCTGGCTTATTTTTTGAGTTATTGCCCTTTGTTGTTTTTCATACTTGAATCTTGTCCGGAGTATATCTCTAAAAGTATAATAGCTAGGATCATGAAACTTCATGGGTGTATAGATCTCATCAAAGGAGAGTGCAGTGCAAAAGAACCATAATTCTAGCTGGTCTATTTTTTTAGTTATTGCCCTTTGTCATTTTTCATACTTCATTTTTGTCCAGGGCATATCTCGAAAAGTATAATATCTAGGACCATGAAACTTTTACCAATCTGCTCCCCCTGTCGACATAAAGCAGTGTTACGGGCGTATCTTGTGACAGTTTGACACCTTGTTTCCATTGTTCTACTAGATTGTAACAATTTGTGAGTTACATAAAAAAGAAAAAAATATTGTCATTTCATGAATAACTTTGAAATTTTGGTAACATAAAGATGCTTCATTTGTCTGTATGTCCTGAAAATTTGAAAGGAATCCATCAAATGAGTCAAACGTTATGCATGATTTTGTGTACAGGGTATCGATTCTTTGAAATTTCTTCGAATTAATTCAGCGGTGAGAGATGCGTCAAAGGTCAATATTTGGCAGTGAAAGGTTTAACCCACTACCAGTGGGCAAAGTTTTTTACTTTTCTAAGTCCAAAGACAGTTTTAGGTGTATTATTTGTTTGGTCTTTCTGGGTAGAAAACATTGTGGAAAATGAAGAAATTGCTTGCCACTAGTTTTCAAATCCTTTATCTTTTAGGGTTTCAAAGGGCACCACTGTGGGAATATGTTAAAATGTTCATATGGTAAGGTAGAAAAATCAGTCTAGATTCAGGAAAATCATCTTAGAATAAAAAGTAAGAACCCTAGTCAGTCTGTCGACTAGGGTCAAAACATTTCATGTTTCTCAGATGGTCACTTTTCACAAGACAGGTCACATCTATTCAGATGGGTGATGGGTACACATTATATTCCTTTCTATAAATCTTATAATGCTTTTAGTACACAAACATATCTATGGAAAGGTCATTTTATTCTCCAGAACTGTAGCTTTTGACTATTTATTACTGTTTAGATTTGAATAAAAAAGCTTTATGAAGGGGACATTTTGGTCTACTGGGACACGAGGGAAAGTAGTCGATGATTTTCTATGTTTTCCGTAAAATCCTGGTATGAAACCTGTATCTTCAAAAGTATCAGGGGATAATACTCAAATAGAAAGGTAAATTCCAGTCTTCAGTAGAAACTGCTGCAAATGAAAATATGTAATTAAAGAGAACAAGATTGATTTTCATCAGCTATTCCATATTTAGACCTAAGACTTCCTAGAATTTCACAGTTATCTGTGGTAACAGAAAATGAAGAGGTTTTCAGAAAATTCAAAATATCCAGATTGCCTTGTCAGTTTATGTTTCCATGGATAAGAAGGCCTGCAAATAATTGTTAAGTAATGAAATGTTTGGTACCTAATGATGGATGCACTACCTCTAGTAGATTAGAAACTAGTTAACCCATTACCAAAATGCAAAAATTTGGACTGATCCAAATGCAAAGATGTTGCAGACAACAGTGTCAAGTGAATGAATTTTACATTTTTTGGCCATTTTACGTAGAAAACATTGTGGGAAATGAAGAAATTGCTTGTCACAAGCAATTTCTTCATTTTCTACAATGTTTTCACAGCAATTTTCTTGTGGGGAGTCAAAAAGAGTCATTGTATGGTAACGGGTTTAAGCGTAATGATAACATAATTGTAGTGCTAACCCATGTGATATCAATATACATCTTAAGATACTTTAATTTATTGGGTCCCCATGTAAAGCGAGATTTTTTGCACTGTAAACCGCGTTCCCATTGCCGACCAAATCAACTCGATCAACTCAATCGCCCAATTTCCCCGATCAAACCTGATTAACCCTTTCGTTTGCAAGCGCGCTTTAAGGCGCGGTTCAGGAACGCCTATACTGTTTAGGGGGGCATGAGGGGCTAGAGGTCGAGATTTTGATGAGATGTAAATATTCTATCAGTTACTCATCATAATTGTTAAAGGAAATTGAATAACCTTTCCAATGATACATAGGTTTATGGGTATTCTGCTAGTAAAATCTATTTATTAAGCATGTGTATACACGAAGTGCTTGGAAATAGGGAAAAAGTCATTTCTGGGAAATAATTCTGCAAACGAAAGGGTTAAACTTGATCAAATGTATTTACAAAACTTCTTCTTTATTTCTTGTCGATTAATTCCCGATCAATTTTGCCGACCACGTTCGATCGTCCTGATCAATCTTGCCGACCAAGCTCGATCAGTACTCGATCGCTTGATCGAGTTGATTTGGTTGGCAATGGGAACACGCCTTTAGATCAGACATGGGGCCGATTACTTGAAAAAGTAATCGATTAAATTAATGATTAATGCACCCTTGATTATTAATTGATTAAATTACTTTCACTGAAAAAAGACTCATTAATTGATTATTAATCATTAATTTGGAGTAAGTAATCGATTATCAATCATTAATCACCGATAAACAATTTCGCGTAACAAAAAATAGAGAAAAGTTCACTAAGGGCAAGGCAGATCCATTATTCAAGAGGGGTGGGGGGGGGGTTGTTCCAAGCCCAAATGGTGCCTTAAAATGTGTTAAATATGTAACGTTACACTAAGGTCAATTCTGGGGGGTCCGAACCCTCTGACTCCCCCTCTAGATCTGCCCTCGATATTCATTATTTGTAAAACAGACTACTTCAATTGAGATGAGTGGCATACAAATGGCATACTAAAAAGGTCTTTACCAGGTGTTGTGGTAGGGCGAACTGAAGAGTTCTGGCTGATCAAAATAGGATATAATGAACTTGTGGAACATTGAAGTTTGTTATGAAGATAACTTGGCTTTCTTTCATGACTGCTCTTATAGCCTAAACCATCTAAAAAAAAAGATGATGATGAAAATGGAATTCATCATCATGTATATCAGAACATTTTGAAGCCATTGGTGACAATTATATTAGAAATACTTGAAATAGGCATTTTCTCCTTTTGTCTTAATGTTATCTGAACCCCTTCATTTATAAAGGTCCTTTTGAAAGGGCTAAGCAAAGAGAAAAGATGTCAGTAAACAAATCCATATACCTAGTATGAGCAGAATCTAATAATTCAAATCACCAAGTTTGAATCTCATTTTTTGCCCAAAGTTACTTTACATTATTTTTTCATGGTTTATGCATATGGATAATAAAAGAAAAAATCTGATATAAACACAATGTATTATCTCAATATTGATTCATTACATTACATATTTACATTTGTTATTTAGTTTTACATGTTCAATGTATGATGACATTTTAAAGAAAAATTACAAATGAAATAAAATTTTGGTTAGTTCAGCATTTTCCAATTATATAAGTTTTCAATTTTAACTCCCCAAAATGTGTGAAATTTCAATGACAGGTGTAAGAATAAAACTTAGATAGCCTTTGGGCATAGACTTCTTTGTATAGGTGTGAACAGTTAAAAGGTGTGACTTGCAGGTGCATCTTTTCTTATTTTAGATGATTTATACACCCATAATAATCATAAAGTAATCATAAAATAATCATGATTAATGCCATTTTTTCACCAGTAATTGATTAAATTATTAATCAAATAATCAGAAAAAGTTAATTAATCAATTAATTCATGATTATTGGCATTTGTTAATCGATTAATAATCAATTAAATTACTGATTATGATTACCCCATGTCTGCTTTAGATAGAGTCAATGTATGCAGATGGATGAGACAATTCTAATAAGCCCTTTACCAAACAGCAAAATTGGAGACCTTATCTAATTCAAAGATTTTGTATATGACAATTTAAACTGAATGAAAAATTACTTTTTTGGGGTAGAAGATATTGTGGGAAGTGAAAAAATTGCTTGTCATAACCAATTTCTCCATTTCCCGCAATGATTTCCAAAGCCTCTATCTTGTGGGACATCAAAAAGTTCATTTTGTGTGAATGGGTAAATCCCTGCCTGCAAAGGTTATTGCATGAAGCATGCTTTTTGCACACTTTAGGATGGGTTGATTCTTGCAGTTAGATGACACAATTTGCATTAATTCTTATGATATTTGCAGTTTATATAACGATTTTGGAATGATATTTACCAGCAAATTTATTGTTTTTGGCTTAATTTTAATGCTCATGGTTATACTCTGTTCTGTTTTTGATACTAGATAAGTTATGAAAAGTTACTTTAAAGTTTAATTGATGCTTACAAAAAGTGAACATTTCATATCTGATAAATATGAGAAAATTTTGACATGGTCGCTTTTAAGCATAGTATTTTGTCATTGGTTAAAAGAGACATTTCACATATATTTTCTCATAAATGTCTTGCAAAAAGGTCACTGCGGAGTCGAATGAAACCAGTAATATTATTTTTTTTTTCAGCCAAATGGCATGCCCACTAGTGACACGATGGAGGACCTGTCCAGTGCTATATCCCATCTCATCACTGAGGGGGCGGACATCAACATACGGGACATATACGGACAGACGCCACTGCACTATGCCGCCATGAGGGGGAACGAAGTGGCTTGTAGGGAATTATTGGGATTCAAGGATATCATTGAAGTTGAGGTATGGCCAATTCTCAGCACTGACGACTGTTAATCCATTACCAATAAACAAAATTTGGACCTGTCTAAGTTCAAAGATGTTGCAGATGACAATTTGAAGTGAATGAAATTTGACAATTTTTGGTCACACATAGTACAAAACATTGATCTTCCACTGCGTTTTCCAAAGCCTTTGTCTTGTGGGGCACCAAAAGGTGTCATTATGTGGGAATGGGTCAAAGTGCACTGAAGATATTTTTTTTTTCAAACTTTATGAATTGAATTAACCCTTTCGCAAACAAGACCTTGTTTTGACGTACCTGATAGAATAGACATGCGAAAAGATTGAGACAAAAGAAGAAACTGCTGGTAACCAGCAGTTTCTCCTTTTGTCTCAATATTATCTATGCTATATTATATGCAAATCTTCATTAACATCCACATTGTCCTCTGCAGCAGCTTTCAATTTGGACCACCCTTAAATTTTGTCGTTTGGGAAAGGGTTAAAAGAAAGACACATTAGATATGGAACAGCAAATGTTGCAATGAAGATGACAATTAATTTTTGCTCACCTCAGTATGAGAGTGTCATCAGCTAAATCTGATCTGAAATATGCACCATGTTTCACTTGCCCTTTCAAACAAACGAAAGGTCTTGGCCATAGCACAGTTGGTAGTGCATTGTACCCTCTTTCATAAGATCCTGCAGCAAATATCCTTCTGAAAAAAAATTGTCGTCCATCAACTGTTTGATAATCATTAACCTATGTGGGCGAACAGCTGGAGGCTCAGTAAGGATGTTGTGGTACTACTGGAATCCATGGCTAGGTACTCCAGCTTCTGTGATATGACCATAGCAGTTGAAAGATGTGTTATGCCCCAATCCATTAATTCAAACAAATGATAATGTAGAATCCTTTTATCTCAGGTAAGCAATTTATGCCCTTGGCCTTCTTGTTATGACATGACTTGGTTTTGATGTTCTTTATATGAATGGCATGGGAAAACATTGATACAAAAGAAGGAAATGCTGATAAACAGCATTTTCTCCTTTTGTCCATATATCCTCTCTGCACACAAGTCAAATCTTTATCAATGCCTATTGTTTTGTGGTCTGCTGAAGCCTTTGAATTGAACCACCCTAAAATTTTGCCTTTTTGGAATGAGTTGAAGTTTGGGATTTTCTATACTTTCTAGGCTACAGATAAGCAGGGTATGACTCCATTGCACATGGCTGCCTCACACAGTCATCCTGGTATTGTGAGGATGTTGATCAGGCAAGGTGCCACACTGAGATGTAAAGACGATGAACAGATTACGCCCCTCCATGCTGCATGTACGGAAGGTGATATTGAAATCGTGAAGATGTTGTTTAATGCTGGAGCCAGACAAGATGGTTGGGTCACGATCCAGAGTGTAAGTTCTGCTGAATATTAAACTGTCCTTCCTTCTCAAACATGATTTATTATACCCACGCAAATCGAATGTTTTAGACAGTAATCAGTATTCTGGAATCAGCCTGTCTGTCTGTCCATCTGTCTGTCCCTCAGTGTATGAAATACTTGTCCTGAGCATATCTGTGAAAGTAAAGTAGCTATGATTGTGAAACTTCATGGGTAGATAGATCTCGCTAAGGAGCAGTGCAGTGTACATGGAGCATAACTCTATCTTAGTTATTTTGTGAGTTATTGCCCCTTGTTTTTGACAAAAAACACTTGTCCGATCAAATGTAGTGATTGGGGTATTTTATCACAGTTAGTGATTTCTAGTTATGTCAAGATTTAATTTAAAGATAATAAGTAGCATAAAACTATGTGGCAGGGCGGGTCTTATCAGACTTTGGGGAAATCACAAAATAATTCTTCAAAAATCTTCTCCTTTCAAACCATAGAACCAATTTTGATCAAACTTGGCAAAGATATTCTTTCGGTGGTGCTCTACTTAAATTGAGAACAAAATTTTGATTGGTCAATAAATGGTGGTTTGGCAGGGCGGGGATTATCAGACTTGGAGAAATTAGAAATAATTTTTAGCGAGCCGGGACTTTATGTCCGGGGAGCTAATGTCACAGCCCTAGTGTCGGCGTCGGCGTCCCGTCCCGTCCCGTCTTCACTTGAAAAACTTTAACCTGGTCTATATCTCAGGCACTATTAGAGATACAGCCTTGATATTTCATACATAGATACATCTCAACAAGACCTTTCATTTGGGACCATGACCTTTGACCTTGTGACCTTGACCTTGGAGTTTGACCTACTTTTGAAAAACTTTAACCTGGCCTATATCTCAGGCACTATTAGAGATACAGCCTTGATATTTCATACATAGATACATCTCAACAAGCCCTTTCATTTGGGACCATGACCTTTGACCTTGTGACCTTGACCTTGGAGTTTGACCTACTTTTAAAAAATTGCTGTTTTTGTGACAAGCTCTCGTATAGGCGAGCTATGTTGTCCGCGGACAACTCTTGTTTGAAAATCAACCAATGGGTCAATTTAGTTCAAACTTGACAAAAATATTTCTTTGGTTGGCTTTACTTAAATTGCACAAGAATTTTGAAGGTGTTCCAGGGTGGGGCTTATCATACTTTGAGAAATCACAAAATAATTCTGTAAAAAATCAGCCATTGCAAGTTAAGACTAAAATTGGCAGAAATTTTCCTTAGATGGCTCTTTACTTAAATTGTTCATGACATTTTGATTGCTCCATAAGTGTGGGCTTGGCAGAGTGGGGCTTATCAGACTTACAGAAAGCGCAAAATAATTCTTTAAAAGTCAACCATCTGGTCAATGCAGACCAAACTTTGTCAGAAAACAGGGATATGGCAGTCAGAGGCTGACAAGAAATCAAAAGATAATTCTTTTAATTAATAAGCCAGTGTAGTGATTCAGGCCCTCTTGGGCCTCTTGTTTCACTCGTCCTCTGCAATTTTCACTCATAAATAAGAGGGGACAAGTGGATTTCTTGGACCCTGATACTTAAAAACATTTGGTGGAAAACATTGTTTGTAAACAATAAGTAAAAAGTACAGATTTGCTTTGGTATCTTCAAGATCTTTTTGCCCCCTACAGATGGTGACAGACAAAGATGTGGACGGCAATACCTGTCTGAGTTTGGCTGTAGAGAATGGACATTATGAGGTCGTCAAGCTATGTCTGGAAAAACGTGAGTAATCACAATTGGTGCCTGTATTCTATATGCCTGAAGCATCATATAATGTTATGGCCCTGAGCAATTCCTTGTGTGCACAACTCTTCCTACAGTTTCAATTAGAATTTGTTTTAAACTTGCTACAATGAATCTCCATAGTGTCTAATTGTGCACACCATTTATGGAATTCAGATATCATTTCATTCTTGAATTATCTTCCTTGAATAAAAAAAAGTTGCTTAATTTCTTGTGTGTGCTCCTCATACAGTTCTACCAGAATTTGATCAAACTTGCAATAACAAATCTTAATGGTGTCTAGTTATGCTTGTCACTATTAAAATTCAGATTACTTCTGTCATTGTTAAGTGTTCTGTCTTTGAATTAAAAAATGGTCAATTTTACTGTCAAGCTTAAGCCCCTTTTGGACATTATTTGCACAACTCTGGGAAGCATTTGTTATAATCTAATTGTAGGCCTGCCCCTATTGTTTTGGGGTCCAGTAGATCAAAGGTAATGGTCACAAATAAACTAAGAATAACAATAAGGTGTGTTCATCTGCTTAGGGACGCTTATGTTTTTTTTTTTAAGAAAAAAAAACTCAAACACCATTTTTCCAACAGGTGCTGATGTCAACATGCCTAACAGTTTATACATGTACCCTCTCCATCTGGCTGCAGTGAACGGCGATGTTAGAATTGTCAGGTTGCTTATTGAACATAATGCCCGTATTGATGCTTTAAACAAAGAACAGGCTACACCACTACATAAAGCCTGTCAGTATAATCATGTACAGGTTGTGGAATTCTTGGTGGACAGGTATGTCTATTTTCACAATATTTTGGGTGCTATTGCAAGCAGTATAGAACAAGATCAGCCTGCATGTACATGCAGTCTGATCTTATTCTATATTGCCTGCTAGCAGCAGTGAACGCCTATGTTAGAATTGCGAGGTTATTTATTGAACATAATGGTCGTATTGATGCTTTAAACAAAGAACAGGCTACACCATTGCACAAATTCTGTCAGTATAATTATGTACAAGTTGTGGAATTCTTGGTGGACAGGTAGGCTCTACAGTCCATTATTCTATGGTTACAAGTTTTTGCACAAATCAGACAAAAACATTCCAGTAAAAAATGGAGACTCGGAAGGTACTAGACTGTATTAGATCTATCTGAGTTAGAAAACCCAACTTCTGCAATAGCTTCACTGCTCTAAAGAATCATTACAAATGAAGGATCATGTAAATCTAAGATTTCATATAAAGTATATTGTGGATGGGGAGTCAAAACCTCGTAACTACAGCTTGAAAAAGCTGGAGTTACGAGGTTTTGACTCCCCACCGACGATATAATTATTCTTATATAAAAATGTGAAAGCTGTTAATAAATCAAATTAATTCCCTTATTTAAAAGGAATACAATTCTTTTACCAAATTATACAAGAAAGTTGAAAAAGTCTGCAATTGAACTTTTGTTTTAACATTAATTGTGGCTTGCATATTTTTCCATGCTGTTTCAAACATTTTATACAATTCACCTATATTTTAGAGAGGCAGATATAGAGAGGAGAGACGAAGAAAACTACACCCCTCTGTTATTAGCCAGTGTGTATGGACATGCGGCCACTGTCGACCTTCTCATTCAGAAAGAGGCAGACATCTCTGCAGTAGACAAAAATGACAAGACCGCCATCTTCTTGGCTGCAGAGGAAAACCAGCTCTCCTGTCTTGAGGTAATGCTAACCTTTTCCCAAGCAACAAAAACTCAAGATGTTTCAAAAATGAAAGTAGTAGAAGAAAACAAGTAAAAATTGATGGAATTTTTGTCATTTGCAGCTTTCAAATAAGACTAGCCCAAATTATTATACGCACAAAGGGTCGTATGGCCCTGGTTGTCCGTCTGTCTGTTAGCAGTTTCTTGTGTGCGCAACTTCTACAGTTTTGCTTGGAATTTGATCAAACTTGCCACAACGATCCTCCATGGTGTCTAGTTGTGCACACCACATACAGAATTCATATAACTCTTTTCGTTCTTGAATTATCTGCCCTTGAATTGAAAAAATGGCCAATTTTTACTGACAAACCCCTCTCGGGCGTATATGCGCTGTTCTGCGAAGCTCTTGTTGCTTCTTTTGGCAGGATGAATTTTGAAAGACAAAAATGTAGAATTTTGCTAAGTCTTATTGATGATTTTGGAATGTTCTTATTAACAATACCTATAATTTTCAGGCACTATTGAAGAATGAGGATATGAGATCCATGATAAATGTTAGTGATAGATATGATAATGACCCACTACACATTGCTTCTATGAAAGGGTACCTGCAAGTTGTTAAGGTAAGATTTAACCCATTGCCTTACAATGACACTTTCTGAAGCCCCACAAAATAAAGGTTTCGGAAGATATTGTGGAAAATGAAGAAATTGCTTGTGACAAGCAATTTTTTCATTTCCTACAATGATTTCTACTGAGATAGATAAAAAAATGTCAAATTTAAATTCCTTGAAATAGTCAGCTCCATTAACCTGTGTGTGACCAAAAAAGGTCAAATTTCATTCATTTGAAATTGTCATCTGTGACATCTTTGAATTAGGACAGGTCCATGTTTTGTCATTTGGTAATGGATTAAAGTCTTCTTAAATAAATAAATGATTAGAGGCATATAATTTAAAATTTAATGGTGCTGATTTAGAAAATTGGTAACACTCAAAGGGGTGGTTGGTTTTATCCACTACATATATTGTCTTTCTTAACCCTTCGCAAACAAGACCAAACATCCTTAATAGAAAAGGCTTGGTAAAAACATTGAAGCAAAGGAAGAAACTGCTGATAACCAGTAGTTTCTCCTTTTGCCTCAATATTTTCTTGACATTAACATTTTGGCCTTTTGTAATAATTTGCTTTGTCATCTGCAGCAGCTTTCAAATTGGACCTCCTTAAAATTTTGCCGTTTGGGAAAGGATTAAGACAGTTTAAAGTTGGTCCAAATCCCTATTAGTGGCATTGGCTCTTGATTTGGACTTGGAGCTATATTCAGTCAACTTAGAATATAATATTGCATATTCATGTATAGTTTGATACTCATAATTGGGCGGATTCAAACAAGATTTAACAAGACATGGTTTCGATATGAAAGAGTTAGAATGTGGCCTCTCCTACATATCTTGTATTCTAAGTTTTACTCATATTTATTCTTGTCATCAGCAGAATTTAGTTGAACTGTCAACTTTTCATATTTTACAGTTATTGCTGAAGAATGGAGCCGATTTAGACAGTAAGAATGAGGAAGAGCAGACACCTCTACATCTAGCTGCTAAACATGGCAGGACAAAGTAAGGGATGATTTTTTTCTAACCTTTTCCAACCTAATTCTTGGTTTGATGTTTGCTGAAATAGTCATATTATTCTTAGGACTCAACTTAACTTTTCTAACTACAGTCAATCTTGCTCATGCGACCACGTGCATTAAGCGACTTTTTGTTTGAAGCGACCACTCTCAGGTCCTCCCGATGAAATTCCTTCTTTAAATTGTTGCATTAAGCGTTTTTCCCCTAACGCGACCAGCGACCGGCATTTTGGGGCCCTCAAACAATGGAATGTTATTTTAAGCGACTGTCCCACATTACTGATCATTTAGGAAAGGTGTCAAACGTATGTAATCGATATGAGAGCTGTGAAATTGCCCTAATTAACAGCAATTTAGTCACCTGTGAAGTCAATCAAAACTGTTTAATGAAATGATAGATTGCGTTTTGTTTGTTATGCAATTTGGATTACCGTAATTGATTTGGAATAATGTTCCCCATATAATCTGTTTATACTTTGATCAGAATTTAATAACAATATTGGATGGCAAAACACAGGGAGATCATGTCTTATCGGTAATAATAAAGTCTGGCCTGTCGAGTATGCGTTATTTAACCATATAAAGAGGAAGATCTAAAGTGAAAATATTTTTTGTTCGATTAAATTTAAGAACAAAATAAATCAAGTCACCTTTGAAATAAATAAACAAAGGGAAAAAACTGTAATGTTTACCAAAAATCGGGAAAATAAAACTGAAATTAATCACCCAGAGATGGTGAAATAATATCTTGTATGTCATTAATTCTTTCATTTCTTTTCACAAGTTGACTAAATCAACGATTCTTCCCTAAATCAGAAATATATTTCCTTTAACTTAACAATAAATTGATATTTCATACCGTTGGTCATTATTCAATAGCCCTCTTTTCCAGAGGTAGAAAAGTTGGATAAACATTGTGTGCAAGGAAGAACTCGCATGAAAAGTTAGACATTGTATTCAGAGACCGTTTTGTTAAGCGACCGTTTTTGGAATTCCCCAAGGTGGTCTCTTAATACAAGATTGATTGTATTTCTATAAAAAAAATGGAGTAAGTTGACTACAGTGTCACTCTAAGATGTTTTTACAGAACTACAGTTAAGGGGGTAATTGCTTTTCCAAATGCAATACATGCATTTCATTTATTCAAACTCATATTTTAAATGCATTACACCTCATTCTTGTGAAATAATTTTCTGTTTCGTTGTGTCTATGTATTAACAATCTTGTTACATTAATTTAATGTCATTTTATTTTAAAAATTATGAATATTTCTATTTGCAGTATCGTGCGAGAGCTCGTCACCCAAGACAAGAATGCCGTAAATGACGAAGATGAAAGCTCAAACACGGCTCTCCATTTGGCAGCCTTGGCTGGACATGCTAAAGTAGCAGGGGTTCTTATTGACATGGGAGCAGATGTGGCTGCAAGGTGAGTAGGATCTTGTCGCTTTTCAACAAAACCTTGTAACTGCAGCTTGTTTTAAGCTGCAGTTACAAGGTTTTCGTTTAAAAGCAGCGGTCTTACTTTGTTTTGATATTCTATATTTATTTTCTTCCTTTTCCTCAATATTTTCTGTACGACCCCAGCTGCAGCCTTGGCTGTACATGCTAAAGTAGTGGGTGTTTTTAATCATATGGGAACAGACATGGCTGCAAGATGAGAGGAGTCTCATTATGTAATGGTATTCAATATTTGAGCCAGAATTTGGAAAAAGGTCCCTTATAGCATTTGAGATTACCATGCTTCCATATCTGTCTGTGCCTAAGTGCAGTCGGATTGGGATCTATGCTGCTGTCTCATGGTTGTTACAGGTCACCAAGAAGCTATTGCAGAACAACAGGGTTCATGATTAGACTGCATGTATACACAGGCTTATCTTGAACCACGTTGGGCTTAACGCCTCAAGGGGCCTTTATCCAGATCCAGATCCTGGCTTATTTATTGTTAGCATGACCCGAGCATCATCATTGGCTTTGGCATTGTTGTATTGCTTTTGTTAAGGTTTTATTTGCAAGTGTCTCTGTTTCCACTGATACTATTGCACTGAAACTTTGCACATGCTTCTCTTGACGATAATATCAGCTTCTAGTTAAATATACATGCATGTTACTCTGACATATGGGAACTTAAACTTTAGTGGGCCTTAAACCCTTGTCAGACTGAAAATAAGATACGACTGTTATATATCTGGCATAATTGTGTTTCTGCTAGAGCTATTGTTTTCAAACTTTGCACATGCTTTTGTGACTATGAAATCAGCCTCTAGACAAATTTTGTTACTCTGACAATGTGGTTCATTGCATATATTCATCCAGCGCTACATGTACCATTTATGTTTCCCCAGAAATGTGAGTTTATGGACCCCCCTAGATTGTGCTGCAGCTAAAGGTTGGATGAAGACTGCTAGAGTGATGTTGGAGGCTGATTCACCCATTGATCCTATGGACAAGGCCAAGGTGAGTTTTAGATTAACCTTTAACCCTTTCCTAAATGAAGATTTTGGCTGACCTGAATACTGGTTTGGTTAACAAATAATGAACTTATACATTTTAAAAGCCAACATCTCTCTTATCTTCAGCTCTGGTTTTGGCATGTAGAAGAGCTTTCATAGTGTTGAAAATACAATACTTTGATTCCATCTTATAAGAATAATGATAAGAAAGTGAAATACATGTTGGCATAAATGTCTATGACTTATCTTTATCCATATAATCTGATACATTTACCTGCAAAAATGGCCTTTAAGGGTATTCTCTTTACAGTTTCGATAATCTCTTTCTTGTACAATATCCTTTAGATGCAACATTTACTTTTTATGCTCCCCGAAAAAATTTCGGGGGAGCATATAGTCGCCATGCTGTCTGTCCATCCGTCCGTCCGGCTGTCCGTCCGTCCACAGCCATATATCTCAGCAACTCTTGGACCAAATTCAACCAAACTTCACATGTGAACTCCCAGGGATAATTCCTAGGGGACTTTTCTCCGTTTGTTGATTTGAGGCTGCGTCATGGAAAAAGGGGCCTTAATGTAAAAATTAGATTTTCTCCAATTTCTCTTCATCCAATGGGCAGAATTTAATGAAATTGTGTACTTTTGTGATAAATGAGATGTTCTAGACCATATTCTATAAATAATGTGTGTACAAAAAATCTGTCATGGGAAAAGGGGGCTTAATGTATGATAATTTTTCTGTCCGTTCGTCCACAGCCATATCTCAGCAACCATTGGACCAAATTCAACGAAACTTCACATGTGAACTTCCAGGGATAATTCCTAGGGACCTTTTCCTCCGTTTGTTGATTTGAGACTGCGTCATGGAAAAAGGGGCCTTAATGTAAAAATTAGATTCTCTCCAATTTCTCTTCATCCAATGGGTAGAATTTAATGAAATTTTGTACTTTTGTGATAAATGAGATGTTCTAGACCATATTATATAAATAATGTGTGTACAAAAAATCTGTCATGGGAAAAGGGGGCTTAATGTATGATGAGTTTTATTTTGTGACAAACACTTATTCGAGGAGCATAATCCGTCTATGACGGCTCTTGTTTGATTCACAGACCACCCCACTACATTTAGCAGCGAAGAACGGCCATATGGAGGTCGTTGAATTATTGATAGATTGGGATGCAGATGTTGAACAAAGAGACTCTGATGGGAACAATTGTCTTGATCTGGCTATTGATAATAATAACAGGTATATTGTATATTAAATCATTTGCAGACAACAAAATTCTTGAGTGGTCTAAATTAAAGATGTTGCAGACAACAATTTCAAGTGAATGAAATTTTACAGTTTTTGACATTTTGGGTAGAAAACCTTGTGGGAAATGAAGAAATTGCTTGTTACAAGTAATTTCTTCTTTTTCCACAATGTTTTCCAAAGTCTTTATCTTATTGGATGTCAAAAAGCATCATCATGTGGGAATGGATTAACCACATGGCCATGGAGGTTGTTGAATTATTGATAGTTTGGAACGCAGATGTGGAACATAGAGACTCTTGATCTGGCTATTGATAATAATAACAGGTATAGGCTTTTAAATAACTTTTGAGCATTCTTTTGAAATTGAAAAACTGTGTGTTAAGTTTGTAAAAGCACCACTTGTAAAACATATTTAAAATTTTATTCGAAAGTTTCCAACTGCAGCCTTAAGTTTGTTGAAAGTATTTTGATAGTAACTTTTATTGATTCCCAAACAGTGATGCCTGACATTTAATGCATCTAGTAAAAAGCCTTGGGAAAACAGTTAGCCAAAGTAAGAAAATCCTGATGACCTTTTTCCTCAATATGTTCCTCTATCACTTTTGCATCAATTATTTTGTTGTCTCTAACTCTTATGAAATTAGACCAGCTTAAAATTTTGTCATAAACTTGGCAAAGTGTAAGATTGTTTGTTCTGTATTTTCAGAGATGCCGCTATTTCCATCATTAAGTCTAACTACTGGCAGGAGGCATTGAGAAACCACACATTGGATTTAAACACAGGCAGACATGATACACCAATGAGAAAACTCATCAGAAAAATGCCAGGTAATGTCAACATTTGAGCTTAAATGTGGGAAAGGGACATTTCATTTATGTTTTTTTAGGCCTTTAGGGTCCCTAAATATTCCCTGCATATTCACTGTTTTCTTCAAAGTCATAGATTTCTGACAAATATTTTTTAGAAAACATTATCCATATTTGCGAGTAAGAACTTTTATAATAACAAGTTTCTGTTTCTCCACATCTACTTATGTTGCTGTTTTGTAAGCTATGTGTATGTATAAAACAAAAGTACTTTGTCATTCGAAACTGCAGCTTGTTTTTAGCTGCGGTTACAAGGTTTATGCTGAAAAGCAGCAACATGGTTATCATAGCTATCATACAAGTTATATCTGATTGCTCCCTTGTCAACTTAGAATAATGGTCAATGTTAAATATACAAGTTTTCATACCGTAATGTCCTATATCATAGTTTTGTATATGTGTTGCACCACCACACATTATTGATCAATCAATCAATCAATCAATCAATCAATCAATCAATCAATCAATCAATCAATCAATCAATCAATCAATCAATCAATCAATCAATCAATCAATCTTTAATAATTGATAGATGTGGCAGAGTTGGTGTTTAATCGCTGTATGGAAGGAAACAAGGAGAACATGGAGTCTGTGAACTACAAGATCACATTTAATTATGAGTTTTTGGATGATGTGTATTCTATACTCAACTGGAGTGAGAAGGGCAGCAGCGACTCTGGATCATCATCAGGTAAAGCAACATTCTACTTGTGGTCCTTTATTTTAACCCTTTATCAAATGGTAAAATTTTAGACTTGTCCAAATTCAAAGATGTTGCAGTCGACAATTTCAAATGAATTCAACTTTACATTTTTTGGTCTTTTATGGAAGAAATTATTGTTGGAAATGAAGGAATTGCTTGTCAAGAAATTTCTTCATTTTCAACATTGTTTTCCATAACCATTATTTAGTTGGAAGTCAAAAAGAGTCTTTATGTGGGAATAGATTAATATCCTTTATAAAGAAAAGTTTGATTGAGTAGGGGAGAAGAAAACGAAAGCTACAGTCTGTATACAATGAATTAGACAGAAATGTTCGCGTCATGGAGACATTTATACCTAACAATTATAGAAAGAAACTCCTTTAGTATGTGTTATTGTATTGAATATTTCAAAATTCCATTCTAGATACAAGCACCCTTTCTTTATAATAAAAGAAAATGATTTACCCTTATCTTTTTCATTTCTAAGGAAACGGTTACTTTTTATGTTACCTTCAAAATCAAAATGCCATGGAATAATCATAGAAATCAGGAATATGCTCAGCACATCTGGGTCATTGTTATGAGAAATCAGATCTGTCATTTGATTTTCAGGAAGCCTGTTTGACCAGGAGGACCATGTTAGAGAGTCAGCCAGACCTTACACCACAGATTCTGGGACCTTCAAGAAAAACCACCCACTTATGATTATGGTAAGCGTAAGGCTGTATCTCTATGCTAACAGAGAAGATTATTGTGATGGAGTATCTATTAGCTTTCATCATGAAAATGATTGTGTCTAAATTATCCATATATATATATGATAATTTTGCCAATTCAATCAATTCTGGTTTTGATGTCCCAAATAGAAAAAGCTTGTGAAAATATATAGACAAAAGAAGAAAATGGTAGTTATCAGTGTCATTTCTCTCTTCACTCAATATTTTCTGTGCTATATCATACACATATTCTATATTATTCTTCATTCAATCTGTCATAGGCAACATCTTTCAAATGGGATAGTTTAAAATTTGTTGTTCGGAAAAGAGCTAATTACTTTAACTGTCGTATTAGATTTATACAAACACATCTCTTTCCTAGGTAACCTCTAGAAGAGAAGATCTGTTAGCTCACCCCCTTGTAACAGCCTTACTTAGACACAAATGGAGCAGTTTTGGAAGAACATTCTACTACATTAACTTCTTAATCTATGCAGTTTACCTTGTGTTTATTACTGGTTATATTGTGTCAACTACACCTCCTTATGTGAAGTGAGTAGATTTACCCATTTCCACTTTATGACAATAATGATGCATTGAAAATGTTGTGGGAAATAAAAAATGTGCTTGTGTGCTTGTTTTTCATCCTATTTAGACCAAAACATTTATAAGACAATTAATTCCATTCATTGGAAATTGTTGTCTGCAAAATCTTTGACTTTGGACCAGTCTAAAATGCTGTCAATTGGTAAAATGTCAAAACATAAACTCTATTTGACAAGGCCTTTACTGTAATTTCAAGGCCAATGCTGTCATTCAATGTCAAATTCACATATCAGGGTCATGCTATTGAAAGAAATACTGTAATAGGGGCATAAACAATAGAAAGATCAAGAGCACATTGCTTAACCCTTTCCCAAACAAGACCTGGTTTTGACGTCCTTATTAAAAAAGGCTTGGGAAAACATTGAAACAAAAGAAGAAACTGCTGATAACCAGCAGTTCCTCCTTTTGTCTCAATATTTTCTATGTCATATTTACACAAATTCAATCTTTAATAACATCCATTTTGTCATTTATGGCAGTTTTTGAAGTGAATCACCCTAAAATTTTGTCGTTTGGGAAAGGGTTAACGTGTGTCCGTCTATCTATCCATCCATCTTTCTGTCTGTCCGAAAACTAATCATTGGCCATTTCAGGGGCATTTGTGTTTCACAAACACATCTTGTTATTTCAGAAATGCAGCTGTGGAAGCTATAACAGGCGTATCAACTTACTGTGAAAAACTGAATGCGAATGGTTATGATCAACCTTTGTTTGCAAAGATAGGAAAGTACTTCATCATTGCATTAGCTGCCTGGAATCTTCTCAGAGAGGTATCAGTTGTTTAACCCTTTCCCAAACGACAATTTTTTAGAGAAATCCACTTCAAAAACTGTCACAAATGACAAAATGGATGTTATTTAAGATAGGATTTGTATAAAATATGGTACAGAAAATATTGAGACAAAAGGAGAAACTGATGATTATCAGCAGTTTCTTCTTTTGTCTCAATATTTTCCCAAGCCTTTTTTATTTTCCCAAGCCTTTTTTATTAGGGACCTCAAAACCAGGTCTTGTTTGGGAAAGGGTTAAGTGCTAGCCATATCAAATCTAAATTGAAATAACTATGTAACACTCTAATGGTTAAATTTTTTGCATCATGGTGTTATGTTATGACCCTGGTCATCTGTCTGTCTATATAGAATGTTTATCTATCTGTTTGCCTGTCTGTTAGCTATTTCTTTTGTATGCATCTCCTTTAGTTTGAATCAGAAGTAGATCATGCTTTCCACATTGAATCTGTGTCTACTTATTCAGGCCGCCTTTGAAATTCAGATAACTCCTGTTGTTCTGGAATTATCAGCCATTAAATTTGAAAGGTGTGTTATTTTACTAACAATGACCTCTGGGGCTTATCTGACCTACTTGGCAATGATCTTGTTAAAAATATGCCATTCTGTTAATCCTTTTGGAAACAAGACCTTGTTTTGGTCGCCCCTTTCGAAAAGTGTTGGAAAGCATCGATCAATGCAAAAGAAGAAAATGCTGACAATCGGCATTTTCTCCTTTTGTCTCAATATTTTCTGTGCTATATTATACACAAATTTTATCTTTATTAACACTCTTATAGACTTCTGCAATTACTTTTGAATCAGACTGGCTGGAATAATGAAATAGCCTGAATAATTTTGTACATGTTTCTTTTTCAGTTGTTACAAATATACCAAGCAAAGCTGAATTACCTGAGTTGGGAGAATTTGATAGAGTGGGTTGCCTATATATGTTCTCTACTGTTTGTGATAGACTTTAATGATTGTCAGACTGGAACAGGCTATAGATATGTAAGTTATTAACTAATAAATGTACCTATTTTGTCTAAAGTAAGCCCATGTTAAGGTTACATGTTACATGAGTTGGGAGAATTAGCTCTTTCCCAAACGACAAAATTTTAGGGTCCTCCATTTTGAAAGCTGTTTTAGACAACAAAATTGATGTTAAAAAGGAAGGGATTTGTGTACAATATAGCACAGAAAATATTGAGACAAAAGGAGAAACTGCTGGTTATCAGCAGTTTCTTCTTTTGTCTCAATATTTTCCCAAGCTAATTCTATTAGGGACGTCAAAACCAGGTCTTGTTTGGGAAAGGGCTAGATAGAGTGGGTTGCCTATACGGCACATATCTCAATATTGAATTTGAGAAAAATGTGTACTTACCGAGTGTTTTTGTTTACAAAAGTTAGGAACACATATCATAACAAAGTCATGTGATTGCCGCCTGTGCAATTACAACTGACCATTTTGGATCCATTTATGGTCATAAATGCCAAAAGGCCCTTTTCCAAGATCCATGCTCATATATAATTTTCATTTGATGGGATTCTTTAATGTTTTTTATCCATTAAAAATACATGCCTTATTGAATTTGTTGCTGTTTATTATAGCTCCCCCGTACAAGATTTTGGCCATGTTTTACTATTAATTTGTGAACATATTTTGCGTAAATTATGTAACAAAACATCTTATTGGACTAGAAATATGTCTCTAACCAATCAGTTTGATTGTTGTGTAACTACGTTCAAAATTAAGACCAAATTTATCATTAAGTAAAATGTAGCCTGGTTTTGAGTTTGAGAAAAAAGTGAGGTTATAGAAGATAATGCTGATAAGTAGCATTTTCCCCTTTTTCCTCAACATTTCTTGGGCTGTATTGCACATGAGTCTTATGTTTATCAAATTCCATTTCCTTGTTTCCAGTAGACCTCAAAATGGAACATTCTAAATCTTTGCTGTTTGGGAAAGGGTTATTACAGTTATCACATTACTTCTTTCAGGAATGGCAGTGGAATGTGGGTACCGTAGCTATATTTTTGTCGTGGATCAACCTTGTATTGTTTGCTCAGAAGTTCCCGAGGTTCGGTATCTACGTGGTGATGTTTAAGGACATCCTGAAGACGTTCTTTCAGTTCTTCCTCGTGTTCATGTTGTTTATTATAGCCTTTGCCCTGGCTTTTTACTCCATCCTACAGAACCAGGTTAGTATACTTCAACACAGTAGCATCAAGGATCAAGAGTGAATTATCTGTTTTATTGTGTAGATAGGATAGACCTATGCAGTGTTGAGTCTAGAGGGGGCCATGGCCAAATTGACCCCCTAAAATCCAAAATGACCCCTTTCAGAACCAAGTCTGGGCCCAAATGACACTTTGCTTGAATACATTATGAAGTCTCTTCTGAATGAAAACATGCAATTAATGTCTTTACTGTGACTAAAGGCCTTTTATCATATAATAAATTCTTGATACATTTAATTATTCACTAATTGTCTCAGTATTTGGGTTGGATGACCCCCTGGATCAAGAGTCATGGGCCCATATGGCCCCCTGGATGGCAAAGCTAGATTCAACACTGCCTATACCCTTTCTCTAATGGCAAAAATGTAGGGTACCTGTACTCTAATTGACAACTCTCCCATGTGGTTCTCAGGTGTTATCTTGGAAATGTTTCTTTATTGAAATTAAAAAATTATTCCAAAAGAGCATGTGCTAAATCATATAAAACAGATTTATAAATTACTAAATTTACTGGACGCCTTAAATTTCATTTTAGATTCTGGCTAAATCCAGCAATTCATGCTGTATTTTTAGTTTATTTCTTAACCCTTTCCCGAATGACAAAATTTTAGGGTAATCCACTTCAAAATCTGCCACAAATGACAGATTGGATGTTATTAAACATAGGATTTGTGTAAAATATTGCACAGAAAATATTGAAACAAAAGGAGAAACTGCTGGTTATCAGCAGTTTCTTCTTTTGTTTCAATGTTTTCCCAAGCCTTTTATATTAGTGACGTCAAAACCAGGTCTTGTTTTGGAAAGGGTTAACCCAGTCTCGCATTCTCAATCAGTTGAAGGCAACCAACACAAACGTTAATTTTCTTCTTTATTTCAGGAATCATTTTCAACAGTTTGGCAGTCCCTGATAAAGACCACTGTGATGATGATCGGAGAGTTTGAATATGACACAATATACACGGAGGGTGTTGTTGAATATAAAATCATCAGTTATATCATGTTTTGTGTGTTCATGGTTGTCATGAGTATCATTATCATGAACTTACTCGTAAGTGTTTTTTAAAAAATAAATTTTATTTTTAAATCTAAGTTTTAATGTGACACAATATACACGGAGGGTGTTGTTGAATATAAAATCATCAGTTATATCATGTTTTGTGTGTTCATGGTGGTCATGAGCATCATTATCATGAACTTACTCGTAAGTGTTTTATGAAAAATAAGAAATTTTAGTTTTAAATCTACGTTTTAAAATGACACAATCTATACAGAGGGCATTGTTGAATATAAAATCATCAGATATATCATGTTTTGTGTGTTCATGGTAGTCATGAGTATCATTATCATGAACTTACTCGTAAGTGTTTTTTAAAAAATAAATTTTATTTTTAAATCTAAGTTTTAATGTGACACAATATACACGGAGGGTGTTGTTGAATATAAAATCATCAGTTATATCATGTTTTGTGTGTTCATGGTGGTCATGAGCATCATTATCATGAACTTACTCGTAAGTGTTTTATGAAAAATAAGAAATTTTAGTTTTAAATCTACGTTTTAAAATGACACAATCTATACAGAGGGCATTGTTGAATATAAAATCATCAGATATATCATGTTTTGTGTGTTCATGGTAGTCATGAGTATCATTATCATGAACTTACTCGTAAGTATCATATAGACAGTTTCCAGGACCATCATGAAAGCGCTTTCCATAGCCCCTCTTTGTTTTTGCATTACAAATAAAGCCTGTAGGTAGGTAATTAAGTCAGATACCATAGAAGGAATGTTAAAACTGGTCATGATCAGTATAGATATTAAATTAATGATAAAAGATAATAGAGGTCAATTTTCAGCATTTTTCATTAGATTCTTCTTTTGAATTTTGAATATTATCAGACATTATTGCATAAGATGTGTGTTTTTAGGCCGTTATTGACATTGAGTAACGGGACGAAACCGGTCCGATATCGTGAAAACTGGTCTATATTCAGTGCGATATCGGACCGGCTTTGCACTCAAATATCCTCGATTTTACCCTGCAAAATAAACAATTGTCTCTTTTCCCGCAAAATTCTCAACGTCTTACGTTAAATAAGCGACGTTCGCCTTTTGGCGCCAAATAATGACGTAACGTCGTTTTACCGACGTCACGCATAACAAAAAATTCTCGGAAGATTTATCAGAACAAAACAACAATGGCGGACATTTTCTTATCTCACCTCGGTTCTTTTTTTGCACATATGAAGGGGTTTGGGGTAAGTTATCATTGGAATTTCATGCTTTTTATGCAATAATAGCGTCAATTCACCTTTTTTCGGTCGTTAACATTCTCAGAGGCCCACAAAATACATTATCGACCTCGACCTTCGGTCTCGGTCGATAACGTATTTTTTGGGCCTCTGAGAATGTTAACGACCTCAAAAAGGTGAATTAACCCTATATTGTTGCATAAAAGTATTGAGAAATTGCATAATTGGTGAATATGTTTTATTGGTATTCAATCATAACAATGGAATTTTGTCCAGAGGAAAAGATAACTAATCAGCTTGAAAAAGTACCCTTATAGCATTAGACATGGACACAGATCAATGCGTGTCTGAGTGTAATCTGATCATGATTTATACTGCCTCCTTACAATTGTTACAGAAGGACCTATTGGAGAAAAACATGGAGCTTGATCAGTCTGCGTGTAGAGGCAGGCTGATCTTGATGCATGTTTGTCTCAAATTCTACAAGGGCCTTTTTTCCTGATTTTTGGCTCAAATGTATGTAAACCACTTTGATATGACTTTAAAGCTACATTTTCTGCTTGACTAGGTTGGTTTGGCTGTAGACAACATTAAAGAAGTACAGGAACAAGCAGAACTCACCAGAAAGGCTATGCAGGTAGGGATGTTTTCTTGTGTTAAAATACATATTCAGATTATGGAATTATTTTAAAATTTTAAGTACATGTGATGTTATTACCATGTTATTTTGTCATTAACCGCCAGACTTGGAGAGGAATCTGATCAAGATTGGGCTGCCAAGCCCTGTACATAGTCTACAGAGGACTAATCAAAAGCCTTGGTAACCAAAACAGAATGAATCAATTCTAATCTAGCAACACTGGGTCCAGTTTCATCAAAACATTTAATCCTTTCCCAAACGACAAAATATAAGGGTGATCCACTTCAAAAACTGCCACAAATGACAAAATGGGTTTTTAGCTCACCTGAGCACAAAGTGCTCAAGATGAGCTATTGTGATCGGTCTGTTGTCCGGCGTCCGTCTGTCTGTCCGTCCGTCCACAATTATAAAAAAATCTTCTCCTCCTAAAGTACTGGGCAGAATTGGATGAAATTTCACAGATGTGATCCTTGGGTCATCCTTTTTCAAAATACTTCAAAGAATTGGGATCGGGGTCAGAATGGGGTCAAAAAGTAGGTCACTAGGTCAAATCTTATTTTTGCTCTAGGAGTCACATTATTGTCTCAATCATTGTGAAAATTGACCAGAATCTTTGTCTTGATGATATCTAGGTCATATAAAAAAGTGGGTCATGCCAGGTCAAAATGTAGGTCACTAGGTCAAATGATATAAAATCCTTCTTTTTTGCTCTAGAAGTGTTAACTTTGGCTCAAATATTGTGAAAATTGCTCAGAATGTTTTTCCGGTGGATATCTAGGTTCGGTTAAAAATTGGGTCATGTGAGGTCAAAAACGAGGTCACAAGGTCAAATATCAAGAACTCTATTTATTAGTCAAGAAGTGTCAATTTTGGCAAAAATCTTGTTAACCCTTTCCCAAACAAGACCTGGTTTTGACGTCCCCAATAAAATAGGCTTGGAAAAACATTGAAACAAAAGAAGAAACTGCTGATAACCAGCAGTTTCTCCTTTTGTCTCAATATTTTCCGTGCTATTTTGGCCCCAAAATCTATCATATCAATATCAATTATGCTATCTGAAGCAGCTTTCAAATTAGAACAGTCCAACTTTTGGCTGTTTGGGAAAGGGTTAAAATGGCTCAGAATGTTTTTCTTTTGGACATTTAGGTCTGTTAAAAAGTTTGTTGTGCGAGGCCAAAAACTAGGTCACAAGGTCAAATGTAATGAATCCCTTCCTTTTGCTCTGGAAGTTCCAATTTGGGCTCAATTATTTTGAAAATTGCTCAGGTTTATTTTGATGATGTCTGTTGGTCATTGAAAACTTGGGTCATGCGAGGTCAAAAACTGGGTCACTGGGTCAAATCTTGATTTTTCTGTAAGAATTACAATATTTGCTCAATCATTGTGAAATTTGTTGGGAATGTTTAACTTGATGATATCTTGTTTCAAAATACTTGGCATTGTCTCAATACCCTCTACCAAAATACTTCAAACTATTGTAATACAAGAAGAAGTGGTCCTATGTTGTGGGGTTTCATGAGGTTTGGCACAGAGACAGTTTTCTCAAAGACTGTTTGGCCTAGAGTCGTGAAATTGCATGAGTTTACATCTCATGGACCTCTAAAAGGATACTTCAAACCATCACTTTACAAGCAAAGAAGCCCTGTGTTGTGGGTTTTGGAATTTTCAAGTAAGGAATTCAGACAAATTTATTTTGACCAGGTATCAGCTTATCAGCAATCACTGCTTAAGTAAATAGTAATACTGTCTAAAGTCAATAATAAAGGGCTGCCTTATCTGATAATGGAGCTCTTATCTGATAAAGGATGGAGCTACAGATAATCTTTATGCATAAACCCTTTCCTATGATGTCCCTATTAAAAATGGCTTGGGGAATTATTGAGTCAAATGAAGTAAAGGCTGATAATCAGCATTTTCTCCTCTTGCTGTGCTATGTTGTTCATGAATCCTTTCTTACCCACATAATTTTGTCTTCTGCAACTCCTTTCAAATTTGAACAGTCTATTTCTTTTCTGTTGTAAGATTAAACCCTTTCCCAGCCAAGGTTTAAGCCCTTTCCAAATTGTTTCAGAACAGAAAGTCCTTAGTTTTATGCCTTTGAATTTTGCAAAATTGCAATTGTTATTCCTGTATTCTTCTAATGTTAAAAGATTGATTTCATGGTCTCGCCAGTATCTCAACTATGAATTCAGGTGAGCGATCTAGGGCCATCTTGGCCCTCTTGTATTAAAGATTATAATTGGTGTAAAATATGGCAAGGAAAATATTGAGACAAAAGGAGAAACTGCTGGTTATCAGCAGTTTCTTCTTTTGTTTCAATGTTTTCCCAAACCTTTTCAATTAGGGACGTCAAAACCAGGTCTTGTTTGGGAAAGGGTTAAGACAGTCTGTCTTATCATCAATGTCTTACAACATGTTTAGTGCAAGAATCTAGTATTGAATATATATAAGGACCTAGGTAATGCTAAAGTTATTTTAACAGTTTCACAGGACAATTGTAAGACAAAATATGTCCTAAATGTTTTGATGAAACTGTCCCCAGGTTTCTATTTTATATGACCACTCACCTTGTAAGTACCATCTCTGTATAATTTGACATGACATATTATTTCAGGTCGAGCTTGCATTAGATATAGAGAGGATTGTGCCTGACTTCATCAGGAGAAAGGTGGTCACGAGGAAGGAGACCATTGCTCCAAATAAGGGCGTGGGGATATTTTTAGGCAGGACTTTTGGACTTGAGAGCTACGGTCTGACAGCTGCCACTATCAGTAAAGCTTTAAATCCAGAGTTGGTGAGTGTTAACCCTTTCCCAAACAAGACCTGGTTTTGATGTCCCTTATGGAAAAGACTTGGGAAAACATTGAGGCAAAAGAAGAAAAGGCTGATAATGGTTTTAATAATCATTTAACTATGTGAGCAAGCAGCTTGAGACTTGTTAAAGATGTTGTGGTAGTACTGGTTTAAAAATGACTGGAATCCATGGTTAGGTGTTCCAACCATTGTATTATGACCATGGCAGTTAAAAAAGGCATAAAACCCTAATCAACCAACCAACTTGTCTGATATTTGACAAATAATTTTCCTGTTATCCATAGGCGTAGGAAGAGGGGGGGGGGGCAGGGGCCCCCCCAATAATTTGGAAAAGGGGCCTGCCACCCCCCATGGCCCCCCCATAAAACATCCGTATTTCCATTTACTTGAACGTTTGGCCCCCCCCCCCCCATATTATAAACCTTCCTACGCCACTGTTACCAATGGATAAATTTTTTATGAATCACCAAAGTGGAATGAACAGCTGGTGTCTCAGATTAGATGTTGTGTTTGTACATCTGCGAGAAATGCCAGGAACACATGGGTAGGTGACCAGTCAATGTAATAAGAAATGCAAGTTTCTATATCTCCCACTACTTTGCTATTGTTTTGAAACTTAGCAAGTATTTGTAGGACCCCAACCTAAGCAAATTTCATGACTTTGATGGCAGAATTATATTCCATTTCTAACTAAGCACTTTTCTGCCATTGTATCGAAAGATCGGTATATTGTTTTACTGTTGTCTGTCTGTTCTTCCATCTGTCCTAAACATAGCATGAAAATTTCACATCAGCCTAATCGGGGGCATTTGTGAATCACTAACACTTGCATTTCATTCTGTTGTGCTATATAATCAAGAGTGCAGGTGAATAAAACCCTATGATATCTAATTATTTCAGGATGAAATGGAGAAGCTGCAGGAAGGCATGGACAAACTCAAAAACACCATGACTAAAATGCGATACAATCAGAAGGAAATGAAGGGTCAGATCAACAACCTGGAGGGGATGCTGAAGGCCTTAATGGTGGCACAGGGAATACAGTGGAATGATGAGGACGACCAGGAGACTGAGGAAATCAGCCCCATGGGAGACTACTCTTAATGACTTACAAGGGAGGTTACTCATGATGACTTACAGGGAGACTACTCCTAATGACTAACATGGGAGACTACTCTTAATGACTTACAGGGGAGGCTACTCTTAATGACTTAAATGGATGCTACTCTATCCTTTCCCAAACAAGCCCGGGTTTTGATGTGCCTAATGGATAGGCTTGGAAAAACATAGAGGCAAAAGAAGAAAATGCTGACTATCAGCATTTTCTCTTTTTTCCTCTACATTTTCTGAGCCACAACATACACAAATTCCACATGAATTTGTACCAACTTTGTTCTCTGCAGCAGCTTTTGAAGTAAAAAAGTTTAAATTTTTGCTGTTTGAGATAGGGTTAACGAATGATATGGGAGATTACTCTTGATATTAATTCTTTCTCAAATGACAAATTTTCAGGGTTGTAAAATTTGAAAGCTGCTGCAGACGACAATTTAAATGATATTAAAGATTAGATTTGTGCACAATATAGTGCAGAAAATATTGAGGCAAAAGGAGAAAATGCTGGTTCTCAGCATTTTCTTCTTTTGCCTCAATGTTTTACCAAGCCTTGTCTATTAGGGACGACAAAACATGGTCTTGATTTGGAAAAGGTTAATCATGGGAGGTTACAGTGGTATTTCTTATGGTTATAAACTCTAACCAAAGCAATCTCTGGTTTTTCTGTTCCAAGTAGAAAAATCATAAAAAGCAAAGAAAATGTTTGGGAAAAGGAGAAAATGTTGATATTCAATGTTTTCTTCTTTTGCCTCGATGCTTTCCTAAGCCTTTTCTATGAGGCACATCGCAAGCAGATCTTGTTTGGGAAAAGTTATTCATGCAGATACCTTCTTGTATAATTACATAGAGATATACAGCAACAACTCATAGACTTTATTGGATGACAGCTTTTGTAGATCTGACACTGTGATTAAGATATTGCTCATACTTTATTTTATACCCTCGCATCAAAGTACCGTATAGCACTTTATTTCTGCGGGGTCCAAATTCTGCGGTTTTTCCGAAAATCAGGCGGGTTAAATTTCTGCGGAACATATTTCTGCGGTCTTTCATTTTGCAAAATCAAAGATTTTATTTCTGCGCTGTCAAATCAGTTTTAGTCAGTATCAGACATAGTTTGAAAGACGATGCTTACCAAATATTCTAATTATTCGGTTTGGTAAAGGGATAATCCCACTCGTTTACCAGTATCTATAAAGGCGTTATGGGAAACAATGCCGTATACAGAAAGGTGTGAAAAGAAAGACGTGTCAAACTATTACCAATCAGTCAAACTTGTTAAATCTTTGTTTATTGATTAACTAAAATGTCTTATCTACACCTAAGTTAAAGCCGTAGTTACACCATTTTTGAATAGGAAAGCGCTCCATTGTTATGATATTGTTCTTTAGATTGGGTGGTAACAGTTTAACTTGTCCATGTACTGACTAAAATTACAGACAACAACCTCTACATTCAGGATTAATATGCTGCGGATTTTATTTCTGTGGTGCCGTCTACGACCGCAGAAATAGCAGAAATAAAGTCCCCGCAGAAATAAAGTGCTATACGGTATTTGATGCATATTGTTTTACTGTGCTGTGTCTGTCTATGCAGGATCTATCTGTTTGTAAACAACCAAAATCTGTAACAGAATGGGCCTGAATGAAAATAAAATTAATGTAATTTATACATATACATAATGATACAGAGACCAAATGCTGGTTATTAGCATTTACTTCTTTTGGCTCAATGTTTTCTCAAATTCTACCTATTAGGGATAAAGCAATTTCATATTTCTTCTTGTGGATTCCTTGGGCAAAGCATTAATTTTGTTTCCTCTGACTTTATGGTCAAGTATAAAGGTCACATACATGCTGATATTGAAGCATTAGTGTTTCAAAAATGTGACCCATCATGCTGAAAGGAACCTTGTGGGAAGTCAATAAAAACAAAATGAGAAGTGGATCAGACTCAACAGAAGTCAACCGGATTGGACAAGGTTGATTTAATATTCTAACTTTAGAAAATTGTATTAAGGTGATACATATTGACCATAGTTCAACTGCACAAATTGTGCACACTGGCTTGGGTTGATACTTTTCACACTAGCCATAGGATCCCTTCTAGCTTGATGGGTCACAAATACATCAAATTTTCAAACCATATTCCTCATCGGGGAATAAGAGTTTAGGCTAAATAGTACATGCCTTATTGACGAGGAGTAAGAAAATTAAATTTGGTTGTGTGATAAAAGGTTAATAGGGTAACATACCATTATAAGGTTTACATAAATGATATAGCTTTAAACAAAATATATGGGTTGTGTGGAAAATCCTGAACAAGCTTGTTGTTCTCTGTATGCTATTTTAATTAATATTTTGGGAGCTGGTGTCACAGCCCTAATGCCGGCGTTGCGTCTTCACTTGAAAAACTTTAACCTGGCCTATATCTCAGGCACTAATAGAGATACAGCCTTTATATTTCCCACATAGATAGTTCCTGCCAAGACCTTTCATTTGAGATCATGACTTTTGATCTAGATACCTTGACCTTGGAGTTTGACCAACTTTAAAAAAAAGCTTAAACCTGGCCTATATCTCATGGCACTACTAGATCACACATGGATACTTCCTGCCAAGAACTTTCATTTGGGATCATAACCTTTGACATCTTGACCTTGGAGTTAAACTATTTTGTGATAAGCTTATGTATAGGCTAGCTATGATGTCCACAGACAACTCTTGATGCAAATAATTTTTAATAGATTCTATTATTCAACAAAAAAAATTTTTTTTGAATACATTTCATTGAATGTTTAACCCTTTCGTTTGCAAGCGCGCTTTCAAGCGCGGTTCAGGAACGCCTATACTGTTTAGGGGGGTATGGTCTTTTAAAAGCAATTTTTACACTATTAAAGTTATTATGACACCGGAAATATTGCGCGAAAGTGTTATGTTCTTGTGAAATGTGAAGAAAAACACAGTTTTTGGGTTTGTATGAGCTGTTAAGATGGTCAGGAGGGTTCAATATTCTGCAGAAGAGGTCCGGCGAATCACCATGTCAGTGCTGGACGATGATGATAGCAGTTACCTTGATTTTTAGGTGGTAAAAAGGTGATTTGAACATTAGAAATGTTTCGGAGACTTCGAATAGTGACTCCGATAGTGATTCCAATAACCCTTAACCGAATCCAGTCCCAAATCATAGGGGTGGGGGTGGTCGGGGGTCGTGGCAGGGGGCCTGACAGGGGTCATGGGGCTAGAGGTCGAGATTTTGATGAGATGCAAATTTTCTATCAGTTACTTATCATATTGTTAAAGGAAATTAATTAACCTTTCCAATGATATATAGGTTTATGGGTATTCTGCTAGTAAAATCTATTTATTAAGCATGTGTATACATGAAGTGCTTGGAAATAGGGAAAAAGTCCTTTCTGGGAAATAATTCTGCAAACGAAAGGGTAAAAGGATTGGGCAACTTAATTTGATTGTTATCCTAGGCCAGTATCCAAGAAGGGGTAAATATTAAGATTAATTTTAACCTTTTCCTAAACAAAAACATTTTAGACTTGTCTGATTTGAAAGCTCATGTATACAACAAAATGGAAGTTAATGAGAGCAGGATTTATAAGCAACACAGTAAAGAAAAATTTAGGCATAGGGAAAGAAATACTTATAATCAATGATTTCTTAAAGACTTTTCTAATAGGGATGTCAAAACCAGGTCTATTTGGGGAAAGGCCTGAATGCCAAAACAGTTAATTCGAATTATCAAGACATATAACGGTGGAATATGAAAAAGGGGACAACATGATGTTTTTTGGACCAACATGAATCCAGATCAGCTAGTTTTAGCTACACAATCTGATCAGGATCCATGATGATCTGCTAGCTTTTGTATAATTTATACTATCCATATCTTATAAGAGATACAAACTAATCTCAATCAAGTTGCACTTAGGTACAGGCTGATCTGGGTGTTTGTTTATCGCAAATGCCATAAAGGTCCTTTTGCATATTTCCGATTATTTCGGTTCATACTATGTGAGTAATTAAATAGTCCAATTATGATGTAGAAAATATTGGAACAGTTGGTGCATAGAGGCATGATTGATTCTAACACTAGTGTTATGTTTTCATGTAAGACTTTTAAGTATTTGTTACCTGTTAGGCTAAAAGGGACCTTATGGGAAGTCATTTTAACCCTTTCCCAAACGACAAAATTTTAGGGTGATCCACTTCAAAAACTGCCAAAATGACAAAATGGAAGTTATTCAAGATAGAATTTGTGTAGCATATGGCATAGAAAATATTGAGACAAAAGGAGAAACTGCTGTTTATCAGCAGTTTCTTCTTTTGTCTCAATATTTTCCCAAACCATATCTATTAGGGACGTCAAAACCAGGCCTTGTTTGGGAAAGGGTTAACCAAATTTCCACAAACAGATCAGACCTAGTAGATGTCAACAAGATTTCACTTTTGGAAAAAGAACACGTAATAAAATTTGTAAATAATATAAACCCAGAAATTTACCCAAGAGTGAAAAGTTTCGGTCCTCCTAGTCAGTCTGCGCATTTCATGCAGACTGACTAGGGTTGATACTTTTGAAACTTCCCATAAAGTCCCATTTAGCATGACAGGTCGTATTTGTTAATTGATACTGCTGAATAATGTTTTGTAAATTGCAAGCATGGCTATTTTTAAATGAAACAAAAAATCCTCCCCCAAAAACCCTATACTTGCATTAGTACATAATATATTCAACGTAATGAAATCCCAATTTTCCCATAGTGCTTTCTCAATAATTAAAAGTTACAAATTTAATTACATGGAATATAAATTCTGTTAGCATATTATTTTGACAAAACTAGAATGAATTCTTCTTCAAGTTGATTTATCAAAAATAAACCTTTTTCATTGTTAATATTTTGTAACTGTATATTGTTTTTTATATTTAGTGCTATTGAATTCATTGACAAATCATATTTATTATACATGTATAACCAGCATTGATATTCATTATTATTAGTGAATTTTGTTGTAATATGATACATTAATATATATGTAATATATAGTGAAAGATATGGGTGCAAAATGCACCTGGACGTGGATGTATGCATGCGAGAAAATACAGAAAAATAGAACTAACTATAAACAGTGGCCTCTCATTGAGGTTACATATTTTCGTCTTTCTTTTGTTATTTTCAACAAATCATTTATTATCGCATACTTAATTTTGTGTTGTAATTCTTTACTCTGTTTGCATTACTTTCTTTTGTGACCATGAAAGAGTATGTGATAGTATATCTTGTGTGATTAGATCAAAGATCAAAATAGCTCAAATTCATAAAAGGCTCATTCAGATGCAGGATTTTTTCAAGAGGTCATCTGTTTTAATTGAGAGAAAAAAATGAAGATCATAACCAAAAAAATGTTTTAAATAGAACCATACCTCAGTCATAAACTATTTTCAAGAGTAAACAAAGAAATGTTTTATAATCAATGTTTGATTTTTAAAGCGATTTCATTTTTTCTGAAATTCAGCGCTGAAAGTCTTTTCTTGACTTTACACAAAACCTTGGTTAGATCTATTCCAAATTCTTTGTAATATTTTAATTAAAAGTAAGAAAATAATGGACTGATCTGAAATCAAAATTTTGATACATAACATTTGTCTTGCTACAAAAAATCAAATGTCAACATACAAAATGTTGGAAAAACATGAGCATCTCCTTTGTTTTCATTGTTAGCTCACCTGAGCACGAAGTGCTCAAGGTGAGCTATTGTGGTCGCTTTTTGTCCGTCGGCGTCCGTCCGTCCATCCGTCCGTCTGTCCACAATTTGTTGTTAACACTCTAGCATCCACAAATATTGACCAATCTTAACCAAACTTTAACAAAACATGTATGACCATAAGTTCTCGTATGAGTTCGATTTTGGGTCAGGTCGGACCAGGAAGTCAGGAGTTATGTGCCCTTGAACGTCAAAAGTAGCTACTTTTTAACTTGTTAACACTCTAGCATCTACACATATTGATCAATCAAGACAAAACTTGGACATAATGTTGAAGACTATAAGTTCTCGAATGAGTTTGATTTTGGGTCAGATCGGACTAGGAAGTCAGGAGTTATGTGCCCTTGAACGTCAAAAATAGCTACTTTTTAATTTGTTAACACTCTAGCGTCTACAAATATTGATCAATCAAGACAAAACTTGGACATAATGTTTTAGACCATAAGATCTCGGATGAGTTCAATTTTCAGTGTGATCTGATCAGAAAGACAAGAATTATGTGCCCTTGAATTTGACAAAATTACCATTTTAGGCTGTTTTTGACCTTGTTTACCCTCTAGAATCTACAATTATAAATCAATCAAGACAAAACTTAGACACAATGTTTGGGACCCTAAGATCTTTGATGAGTTCATTTTTCAGTCTGATCTTTTTCAGAAAGTTGAGAGTTATGTGCCCTTGAATTTGACAAAATTGCCATTTTCGGCTGTTTTTGACCTCGTTTACACTCTAGAATGTACAAATATGAATCAATCAAGACAAAACTTTGACACAATGTTCGGGATTATAAGATCTTTGATCATTTGGATTTTCAGTCTGATCTGATCAGAAAATCGAAAGTTACTTGCCCTTGAATTTGACAAAATTGCCTTTTTCGGCTGTTTTCGACCTTGTTTACACTCTAAAATTTACAATTATTAATCAATCAAGACAAAACTTGGACACAATGTTGGACACCAGAAGATCTCGGATGAGTTCGACTTTCACAACGTTATTGACCATAAGTTCGTTTTCAGTCTTAAAGTTGTAAATATTAATTGAATAGAACAAAATTGTGGCTCATATCCTTTTGGTTCAGGTGAGCGATATATAGGACCATCATGGTCCTCTTGTTTTCAAAAAGTTTCTCCTCTGTACAAATCAAAGTTTAGAGATTACATGGGAGAAGGTAAACTTTGGGCATTGTACTTAACCCATTTTCAGATAGCAAAATTTTAGATTTGTCTAATGTCAAAGAAATTGTAGATGACAGTCAAATTCAAGTGAATGGAATTTTACATTTTTTCCTTTCTAGGTAGAAAAACATTGAAAAATTAAGAAATTTATTGTTACTATCAATTGTTCTTCATTTTCCACAATGTATTATAAGCCTTTAACTTCTGGGTGTCAAAAAATTGTCATTATGTGGGAATGGGTTAAACTAATTTGAATTTGTTTGTGATAATCATTTTGTTTTGGAAATGTGATCTGTTTAAATATTTTTATTATTTTTCATATATTTTTGTACCTCTTATAAACAACATGTAAGAGGGGGTTAAGGCTTTAGAAATGGATAATGTCATTAAAAGTTTATTAAACCCTTGGTTTTAGGTACTCATATGAGTTTTCTAATTGTTCAAAGGAGTCCTTGCACTATTATAGGATTTTGATTTGAAAAGAATACCTTTACCTCCTTATTGCTGCTCTACCTTTTATGTTTTTGCATTGAAAACTATCTTCTTACACATTTACATTTCTCTGCTTCTGGCAATTTTTTCATGTGATCAATGCCTAAAATGATCCGAAATGCCAAATTTCAACCAACAATTTCTTAAGTTTGAAAAATATATTTGAATGGCAATATAAGTGTGTTAAGACTGAGTTTTCTTTTGTGGAATGAACAACTGAATATGCTATCAATAAAACCCAACATTTAATTTTGATCAAAATGGCAAGGATTGATATTGATCACCACCAATCCTATGTTGCTCATTATTCTGTCAAAAAATTCCAGAGCTCCGTACAAGAGGGAGTAAAGGCTTTTCAAAATGCGATATTTCGTTTATGTTCCAGCAAACCCTATGCTGCGAGTACTCATTATACCCCCCACAACAAAGTTATGGGGGTATACTGGATTCAGGTTGTCCGTCCGTCCGTCCGTCTGTCCGTCCGTCTGTCCGTCCGTCCGTCTGTCCGTCCGTCCGTCCGTCCGTGGACATAATTTTGTGTCCTCTTCTCCTCCCACAGTTTTTGACCGATTTTGCTGAAATTTTAGCAGGTTGTTTCCTATCATATGAAGTTGTGCACCTGCAATTTTCATCTTGATCCAGGCAGTATTTTCAGAGTTATGCCACTTTGAACTTTAGCACTTTTTCAGTGACAACGCGCTAGTGGGGGGTATTTGTCCGCTTTGCGACAGTTCTAGTTAGAATTGTTTCATTGAAACGATTCAAATGAGTTCCCACAACAAAGGGTTTGGATTTAAAATAACAAAAATAGAATGTCTCTACCCCATGTTTTCTGTAGCTCTGAATTTCATGCCTATGTTTTAAACCTTTCCCAAACAAGACCTGGTTTTGACGTCCCTGATAGAAAAGGCTTGGGAAAATATTGAGGCAAAAGAAGAAACTGCTGATAACCAGCAGCTTCTCCTTTTGCCTCAATATTTTCTTGGCTACATCACACACAATTTAAATCTTTATTAACATCCATTTTGTCGTCTGAAGCAGCTTTTGAATTGGGCCAGCCTTAATTGTTGTCGTTTGAGAAAGGGTTAAGAAGAAACAACAACTGCTGTTGAGTTAGCATTGATGTTTAACAAATAGGTCTTGTTTGGATATTTTCTGTATGTTTGATAGAAAGCCTTCAATTCTTTATTAAATCTTTACTTTTGTATAAACTGGTATACAGTATACTATATTTTTGTAGTACCTCGTCACTTTATTAGATAAAAGATGAACAAAATTTATTCTTCAGTTTTCTGAACCCTTTCCAAAATTTTTTAGACATTTCCATTTGAAAAGATGCAGCAGACTATACAATACCGTTGCAATTTGAAAGATGCAACATATAATTATCATGGATATGTATTAGATAGAGGCTGTATGGTAGATTCTAGGCAAAATAAACATTTGAATGTGCGCAATGCATTTAATGTTTATATCACGTAGATTCTACTATACAGCCTCTATCTGACTTAGTGTTCGCTAGTGGTTCACTGGAGACTGGGCGTGGCTGTGTTTAGACGTCACATAAACTAGCCAGCAAGTGGATTATGCGAAATGTAATGGCAAAATTTTAAAATATACTGCAATTTCATTTGTCCAAAAAGTAGATCGAACACTAATGATAAACATGTGATTTGTGCACAATGTATCAAAGAAATATATGACAATTTTCGGAGTTTAAGACCCAATTCTTATAAGCACATGTTGCTCCTGTTATTTGTAATCAGAGTTAGTGGAAGTGTTGTTGAATGTCTAATTCTGAGGGTTGAAGGAGCAGATATGAGCTGTTGTTTAGAAGTGAATGTCCTGCAGTCTAGTCTGAGCTGTAAAAGAGAAAATGTTTATTACAAGAGATAAACTCATTCTACAGCTTTTTGACGCCCTTCATTTTCCTCTTTTGCCATAATATACAGAATGTAAGACTCAAGTCTTACATGCACAAGTTACTCCTATGATTGGTCATCAGAATTAGCCCATTATCAAACAACACAATTTTAGACTGGCCGTTGCATACGGCAATTAAAGTCAAGAATTTCCACATATTGATGCCCCATAAAGATAAATACTTTAGAAAACAATGTAGAAAATGAGGAAATTACTGTTGACATGTAATTTCCCCATTTCCATGTTACCTGTACCAAGAAAGGCAAAAAATTAAATGGAATAAGTGGAAGTTTATTCACTTGAAATTGTCATTTGCAACGTCTTTGAAATCAAAGAACTCTATTAATTTCCCGTCTAGTAATCATATCAAGGTATAGTCCGTAAATATTGACCTGAACCTGTCAAATATGCAATGAGAAATAGTGATGCGGAATAATCACTCTCCGAAATATTTTGACACGAGAAGCATGTGCAGAACACAAAGTCACAATGCTTATGGAAACTATCGACTCTGATTGACACTGTGTGATTGCTGGTGAGTATTGATTATTCCGCGTCACAATTACTCATTGTATATTCATTGGGTTCAGGTCAATATTTAAAGACTATAATGGGCTGATTTAGCTATGATTCGGAAAGGTGGATCTTGTGGCAAATGTGACTGACATAGAATCATATCAACCTTTTGTCTAATGAAGTTTAAACATCACATGTAAAGGCTGGGGAAAACATTGAAGTAAAAGAAGATAATGCTGATTATCAATTTATCAGCATAATTATTTCCTTTGCCTCAATGTTTTATGCAAATGATCATCAACTCCTATGTGTTGGGCACTCATTGCAGTCATCTCCTTGAGAAGATTCAAATGAGTATCCACAAAACGTGATTTGAAAATGAAATAACAAAATGCATTTAATTAACCATTGACCTACCTAGATGTATCTGAAGGAATTTCTTGGGAAACATTTAGGCAAAAAAGGAAATGCTGATAATCAGCATCTTCTCCCATTGTATCAATATTGTCTATGCTATAACGTACAAAAAAATCATGTTCACTATTATTCATTTGAGCCAAGATCTTGAAAAATGTCCTTTAAGGCTTTTGAGCTCAACATAGATCCAGATCAGCCTGTGCATAGGCACAGTCTGATCAGGATCCATGTTGTTCTCTAATAGTTTCTTTGTGACCTTTAGTAACTTAAAGAGAGCAGTATGTATGCATATTGGACTGTATTTGAGAACAGACTGATCTTCCGACTCGATTTTTAAAAATGCTTTAAAGGACGTTTTTCCAGATCCCGGCTCATTTGTAGACTAGGAGCCAGCAGCTTACAAACTTGAACAAACCAATTTGGTAACGTTTTGAAAAGGTTTAAACCCTTTCCCAAAGCTAAAAGTCTCATTCAAAAGCTGCTGTAGACGTCAAAATGAACGTTGATAAAAATTGGAATTCTGTACAATTCCTGCCTTTAACACTCGAGAGAGGGGTTGGCAGTAACCAGAGATAGATAGATATAGCATAGACAATACTGAGGCAAAAGGAGAAAACGCTGATCATCATTACTCACTGCTTGACAAACCCCCAGGATCTGTCGTCGATTTTGTGTCGCAGTAATGGTTCGAGTCATGCTAGTTGTACTGTACATATATGTGATCTCGGCTAGGATCGAACACATGGCCAGGGAGCAGAAGCCACCAAAACCAGTCAAAATGGGTCCATATGGCGGTATGACGGCTTGTTCCTCTCCATTCATGTCATCGAGAAGCTTAGCCCATATTGCGCAAGGGGCTATAGCAAAAGCACCTGCAATATGTTTGATTAACCCATTATCAAACGGCAAAATTTTAGACGGGTCCAAATTCAAAAGTGTTGTATTTATAATACAATTTAAATTGAATACATTTTATATTCCCAGTCTTTCTAGTTCAAACTATTGTTGGAAATGAAGAAATTGCTTGTCACAGGCAATTCCTTCTTTTTTCACATTGTTCCCCTTATTTTTTCACATGTCACCAAAAAGCGCTTTTTGATTACCCCAAAAGAAAGGGCTTGGGAAAACGTTGTGGAAAATAAAGGAATTGCTTCTGGCAAGCAATTTCTTCATCATCATGTCTTCTAACGCCAATTCGAATTGTTTTCAAATTCCACCAACTTGAAATAATCATTGTCCTTAAGGTATCCCATCAATCATAAGAAAAGGCTTTGGAAAACATTAAACATCTATTGTCCATCTGTTAACCCGGTACAACTTAATTTTCATGTGCGAAGACCGTTAGTTGGGCGTCTTAACAAATCATTGCCGAAGTGGGGTCATTACGTATGCAGATGTCCCGGGTTAATCTTGCTGGACTATACATCTACATTATACTGCTGGCAATCTTTATAGATTATTATTAGCAGGTGCGTTGTCTGGGATAGTGTTGGTGAAATTAAAATTGTCATGTGAATGGTTATGATTAGTCTTAAATAATAAAACGTAAAGGATAAGATTTTTTTACAATTTACAGTAGCTTTTAAATTGTTGCGGTGTTCCTTCTTGTCGTTTGGAAAAGGGTTTACCTACCCGAATATCCTATAGGAGCCATTCGTGGAAATCGCTGTCCTGGCTCATTTTCTCAGAAATGGCTTTTCATAAACATGTCATTTGAGGTACACCGTGTAACGACCATCACTATCAACAATAGAGACAGTTTACTTGGCCTTGCAGATGGAATGTTTCTGAAAATATTGCACTTTTGTACCGAAAAATGACCATTTTCTCTTGTCCCTGGAAAAAATTATCAATTTCCAACATGTTTTTCGATGTAAAATAATCGGTAAAGATCGGATTTTTCTTCATTTCATTAATGTTTTATATCTCACATCATTAATAGTGTCAGCCCTTCTTGAGAAAACATAAATACGACGAAGATTTTTGGCCATATATGTCTGTCCCTGGGTTTTTGATACGAAATGTCCTCGCAATAACTTACATGTGCGTAATCAAGGTCTATACAACCCAAACGGAGGTGAAAACACTCATTAAAACCACGATGTTTTAGGTCTAGGGGAAGTAAATCATTTGTCGTGACCTTTGACAAATCTATAGGGAAACTCCCCGTATATAATTAAGGTAAAGGTGACCTGTGATTGGACAAATTTTTTTTACTGGTATTGAACATTATTTATTTTTTTGTGCCTGGTTATATTCTGTTTTCACTTTAAAAGCCCCAAAAGAATGATTTTGAATCATTTTGGTTAATTTTTTGCCACTTTAATAGACATGTACTATTTCTCTGAATTGCATGTGACACTAGCTCCGCAGAAAGGGTCATCTCAAAAATGGGGTCAGAAGTCATAGAGAAAAGCATTCATGCCATACTAAAAAGTATATTTTTGGGTGTATGAATGAATGTTCCTTAATTTAAGGTAGGTCTGGTCATTACTGCAAACTCATGGACTGAGCTATAAGCCAATATGTTATAATGGTCGCCTATGTAAAACTAATTACTTCCCTTAGACCTAAATGGACTCTTCCACTTTCATTGTTGACAAGATTCTACTTCCGGTTTAGTTTTGCACTGCAGACGATTCATCTAAAATTGTCAAGAAAATGGCTTTTCCACCAGAATTTATTGAAAAAGTAAGGCAATCCATTGCAAAACACTCCCAACAGTCAGTGACAAGGGCTGAATGTATTGAATGGGCCGGTACGCGGGATAGGGATGGCTATCCTATTAAAAGTGTGACTTGGCCCGACGGAAGTCGTACCCTAGCAAGAGTCCAGCGCCTTGTATTTGCGATTAATGTTGGATTTCCATTGCCCCAAACAGACAATGCTGGAAATAGGCTTGATATTAGTCATTTATGCCATAATAGGGCATGTGTCAATGTAGCTCACCTTGTTTTGGAGGACCACTCGCAAAATATGGTGCGCTCTCAATGTGCTGGTAGAGCTTCCTGCCTGGGTCATGTTCCCCCCTGTATCTTGAGATGAAGATGGTATGTGTTTGCGCTTCTTCTTGAAAAAGTCAGGCTTGCATGCGTATTAGGCATGGTCCGCGATAGAAGTGCTTGTGCTTGGTTGCGGCGTAGGAGCATTTCTTGCCCGGGCCCTATTAAGATGTCTTGTCAACTGATTTTTAACATAGTTCTTTTCTTCCCTCTGATGTTCGTACAGTCTAAAAAGCCGTTGTTTTCTAATCTTTCTTGCCGTCTTGTAAGCCATGGATCCTTGAAGTTTTTTAATTTTTTCAGATTGCACCTGCATAGATTGTAGTCGCTTTTCCGCTTTACTTCCATGAGGGATTGGGCAGCCAGCAGCAGAGCAAAGTTTACGCAACGAGCGACCAGGACCATTATTTACGCGGTGGATTGCGCTGTGTGCACGGGCTTCAAACGTCGATCGGAAGGTTCGGTCTTTAGGTAAGGATGTTTTTATAGCTCTATTAGTTCCCTCTACTTTCTGTGTATTAGAACCCAATTTGGTAAGGAGAACAGCATCATCACCAAGTCTGTATTGGATGCAGTCCCTCAAAGTTTGTTCATTTTCTTCCATGTTGAGATTAATTTGGAATGAATTTGGAAGGAAAATGCTGTTTGTTATCCAATTATCTGCATATTTTCCCCTACAAACATAGGATTTTGTTTTACAAAGAAGGTGATTACCAGAATAACATAGCATGATGACAGATATCAAGTCCCCTGTGTACCTCAAAATATGACTTTCTCTGCTACAATTGTATATTAGGTTTTGAAGCTCAGCCTGGCATCTCTGACTAAGGTCCAATGCAAATCTGTTCTGAAGATACAGGCAATATGCCTTTGTTCTTCCCGGCATAATAGCTGTTACCCGAGACGAAGATTTCACAAATTTTCTGTGGTTTGCGCCAAGGTGGCGCGTATCCAGCTGGTGTATGGGTGTAGTTTTTGTAACTCCCTCATGATGTAGTTGTCGTGCGGCCTCAAACGACTTGCCATCACCATCGGTAGTCACAAAATTTACCTCCATTCCATCATTTGACATCTGTGTAAGGCAGCGTTTTGCCCAGCTCTCTTCGTCCCCAATATTGGTTTCCATACATGCAGTCGCGGAGCAGGAGCCAGACTTGATGTCACATGGCTCATCATCTTTGGTGTGAAAACCATGTTTTGAGCATATCTTATTGACCGTCTCCATTGCGACAATCTGTTTCTTTCTGGTTATGTTTTCGGCTACTGTCACAGTGCACTGTGTGGCAGGTTGGAAAGGAGTGCGGCCCACTCCAGAGTACAAGTTGTTGTTGTATACCCCGTCAATCTGTACCGGAATCTGGTTATCAGCTCGTCCTTGCCACTTATTTACTTTTCTGAGCCGTTGAAGGCGCGAGGACATATCTGCCTTGTTTTCGGTCACTATAATTTCCTTTGTCTTGCGGCTAGTTTGATTTAGGCCCCTAATAGAAGTGCCCTCAATGTTTGCCCCTGCTAAAAGCCGAACGATACTTGATGCCCCAACCGATGTTTGTGTCATTGCTATGTTAATGCCCATGTTAGCTGTTGCGGTTTTACGGCCACGTTTCCTTCCACAAGTTTTAACTTCGGTGTACAGATTATACATTTTGGACCTGTATGAACATTTAGGCTTTAAGCAGACCATTCTTTCACGCCAAACTAGGCCTCGTTGAGCTTCAGACCTTTTATCGAAGGTTAGCAGACTTATACATTTTGGGAATAGGGCCCGGTGCTCCGCATTGACTTCATTAATCATTTGCAGTAGCTTGTCCACATGAAAGATCCTATAGCAGTCATTCTCAGAGCTGAAATTGACAAATAAACAAAAATTACCGGGGGGGGGGGGGGTTTGGGGGGGGGGGGGTTAGGGGTGCATGGTAATTTTGCCTGAAAATAATACTTTTTTTTACTGATTGTGTAATCAATTGAATGTAGACATAGATCTGTGATGTTATCATGGCTGCAATACAAATAATAACACATGGGAGACACTAAGGAAACCTTTGCTTTATATAACTCAGTTTTACTTTCCTGTCCTATTCAAATGTTTATAGTAAGAGTGTGATGGACATTTCTGTGCATTAAAATATTCACAATCTCTGTTCAAAATAGATGAAATATTGACAGAATCTAAATGAGCAGTCTATTTCATTTTGAAATTTATAATCTGACATAGGAAAGGGAACATGCAACATACCCAGAATCTTCACCAGCTTTGCCTCTTGACTGCCTATTCCTGGGGCGCAGTAACATTGTATGATGTTTGGGACCTTCCAGCTTCAAAGCGTCATGCATTACGGGGTCACAATCCAACAATGCCGCCTCCTCGTCATTCGGTCTGACATATTCCAAGTTGTCGTGTTCATTCTTAGGCCGTCCAGGGCCAGGTTTATTATGGCCTTTCTTATAGTGTACATCACTTGATATGTTCCTTTTCCTAATTTTGTCACCTTTCATGGTTGAAGAGTTGTGAAAGCACAAAATTATACACAAACTATTTAAATATCCACTATGAATGTTGTCACAACACTGGATTAGGGTTAAATGATACATTGTTTCTATGTACAGCTTTATCAAGATGGCCATATTATAGGTTCAAGGGTCAGATTTCTGGCCAATTAGTTTAAAACTTATCAAAACAGCACGTTAACACCATATCTTCTTTGATTTTGGCTCATCCCAGACCATTGATGTGACCAACTTTATAGTTCTATGTTGACCGGTACATTTTCTTGTGACTCCATGGGACTATTTTCACTTTCAATCTGCAAAACAAAAGATAAGAGATTGTTCAAATTGGTTAAAAATAGTGTTCAAAAGTATTTTTAACTTATTATATACAATAATGGTACATTTTATGCATGATTAGGTTTAATTCAACAAGAAATCTATCATGACATGATTTTTTTCACTATTATGTAATATTTTTTTCAAATTTAATTTCAATTTTTCAAATTAACTACACTTAAATATGGCCTAATGTGTCTTATATAAAATAAGAAACAAGATTATGAAATGAGAAAAATATATTAGAAAAGTTTTTCAATGAAGATCAAGAATCAGATTGTTGACAAATTAAGACTATTTCAGCCCCACATTTTAGGTTGTATTGTGCCTTACTAGTGCTAAGGGAAATTACTGTTTCTCCAAAACTATTAAACCAATTTCATTCAAATTTCAAATGAAACTTAACAGTACACTAATGCACAATTACTCATCAATATTGGGTAATTTGGTTTAAAAAAAAATGGTATTTAGGCACAGAGAAATTGAAAAATGATAAAAATATATGTAGGATAAGGGTTAGTCCATAAAAAATTTATTAAAAATTACATGTTGGTGTTATCAATGCACAAAACAGTGTTTCACATGTTTTTAAGTGAGTGCTTAGGATTTTCAGTTAAAAAAAATAGTAAGAAAACAAAAAATTCAACTTTTCTCTGACGACCAAAAATGTGTGTTACAGTGAGGAGTGATTCACTCTATTTGTGATTTGTTTTGTCATTTCATTTTGACTGGGTAAAGGGAAATGCACATTTTCTCACTATGTAATTGAAGGAATAGCCTGAAACTTTCAACATTTGTCCGAAATTGGTGTTTGTAAGGAAAGAGGCTTAGATTTTGTAATTTGCCGCCATAACATCTTTCCTTTAGGTCTAGGGGAAGTAAATCATTTGTCGTGACCTTTGACAAATCTATAGGGAAACTCCCCGTATATAATTAAGGTAAAGGTGACCTGTGATTGGACAAATTTTTTTTACTGGTATTGAACATTATTTATTTTTTTGTGCCTGGTTATATTCTGTTTTCACTTTAAAAGCCCCAAAAGAATGATTTTGAATCATTTTGGTTAATTTTTTGCCACTTTAATAGACATGTACTATTTCTCTGAATTGCATGTGACACTAGCTCCGCAGAAAGGGTCATCTCAAAAATGGGGTCAGAAGTCATAGAGAAAAGCATTCATGCCATACTAAAAAGTATATTTTTGGGTGTATGAATGAATGTTCCTTAATTTAAGGTAGGTCTGGTCATTACTGCAAACTCATGGACTGAGCTATAAGCCAATATGTTATAATGGTCGCCTATGTAAAACTAATTACTTCCCTTAGACCTAAATGGACTCTTCCACTTTCATTGTTGACAAGATTCTACTTCCGGTTTAGTTTTGCACTGCAGACGATTCATCTAAAATTGTCAAGAAAATGGCTTTTCCACCAGAATTTATTGAAAAAGTAAGGCAATCCATTGCAAAACACTCCCAACAGTCAGTGACAAGGGCTGAATGTATTGAATGGGCCGGTACGCGGGATAGGGATGGCTATCCTATTAAAAGTGTGACTTGGCCCGACGGAAGTCGTACCCTAGCAAGAGTCCAGCGCCTTGTATTTGCGATTAATGTTGGATTTCCATTGCCCCAAACAGACAATGCTGGAAATAGGCTTGATATTAGTCATTTATGCCATAATAGGGCATGTGTCAATGTAGCTCACCTTGTTTTGGAGGACCACTCGCAAAATATGGTGCGCTCTCAATGTGCTGGTAGAGCTTCCTGCCTGGGTCATGTTCCCCCCTGTATCTTGAGATGAAGATGGTATGTGTTTGCGCTTCTTCTTGAAAAAGTCAGGCTTGCATGCGTATTAGGCATGGTCCGCGATAGAAGTGCTTGTGCTTGGTTGCGGCGTAGGAGCATTTCTTGCCCGGGCCCTATTAAGATGTCTTGTCAACTGATTTTTAACATAGTTCTTTTCTTCCCTCTGATGTTCGTACAGTCTAAAAAGCCGTTGTTTTCTAATCTTTCTTGCCGTCTTGTAAGCCATGGATCCTTGAAGTTTTTTAATTTTTTCAGATTGCACCTGCATAGATTGTAGTCGCTTTTCCGCTTTACTTCCATGAGGGATTGGGCAGCCAGCAGCAGAGCAAAGTTTACGCAACGAGCGACCAGGACCATTATTTACGCGGTGGATTGCGCTGTGTGCACGGGCTTCAAACGTCGATCGGAAGGTTCGGTCTTTAGGTAAGGATGTTTTTATAGCTCTATTAGTTCCCTCTACTTTCTGTGTATTAGAACCCAATTTGGTAAGGAGAACAGCATCATCACCAAGTCTGTATTGGATGCAGTCCCTCAAAGTTTGTTCATTTTCTTCCATGTTGAGATTAATTTGGAATGAATTTGGAAGGAAAATGCTGTTTGTTATCCAATTATCTGCATATTTTCCCCTACAAACATAGGATTTTGTTTTACAAAGAAGGTGATTACCAGAATAACATAGCATGATGACAGATATCAAGTCCCCTGTGTACCTCAAAATATGACTTTCTCTGCTACAATTGTATATTAGGTTTTGAAGCTCAGCCTGGCATCTCTGACTAAGGTCCAATGCAAATCTGTTCTGAAGATACAGGCAATATGCCTTTGTTCTTCCCGGCATAATAGCTGTTACCCGAGACGAAGATTTCACAAATTTTCTGTGGTTTGCGCCAAGGTGGCGCGTATCCAGCTGGTGTATGGGTGTAGTTTTTGTAACTCCCTCATGATGTAGTTGTCGTGCGGCCTCAAACGACTTGCCATCACCATCGGTAGTCACAAAATTTACCTCCATTCCATCATTTGACATCTGTGTAAGGCAGCGTTTTGCCCAGCTCTCTTCGTCCCCAATATTGGTTTCCATACATGCAGTCGCGGAGCAGGAGCCAGACTTGATGTCACATGGCTCATCATCTTTGGTGTGAAAACCATGTTTTGAGCATATCTTATTGACCGTCTCCATTGCGACAATCTGTTTCTTTCTGGTTATGTTTTCGGCTACTGTCACAGTGCACTGTGTGGCAGGTTGGAAAGGAGTGCGGCCCACTCCAGAGTACAAGTTGTTGTTGTATACCCCGTCAATCTGTACCGGAATCTGGTTATCAGCTCGTCCTTGCCACTTATTTACTTTTCTGAGCCGTTGAAGGCGCGAGGACATATCTGCCTTGTTTTCGGTCACTATAATTTCCTTTGTCTTGCGGCTAGTTTGATTTAGGCCCCTAATAGAAGTGCCCTCAATGTTTGCCCCTGCTAAAAGCCGAACGATACTTGATGCCCCAACCGATGTTTGTGTCATTGCTATGTTAATGCCCATGTTAGCTGTTGCGGTTTTACGGCCACGTTTCCTTCCACAAGTTTTAACTTCGGTGTACAGATTATACATTTTGGACCTGTATGAACATTTAGGCTTTAAGCAGACCATTCTTTCACGCCAAACTAGGCCTCGTTGAGCTTCAGACCTTTTATCGAAGGTTAGCAGACTTATACATTTTGGGAATAGGGCCCGGTGCTCCGCATTGACTTCATTAATCATTTGCAGTAGCTTGTCCACATGAAAGATCCTATAGCAGTCATTCTCAGAGCTGAAATTGACAAATAAACAAAAATTACCGGGGGGGGGGGGGGTTTGGGGGGGGGGGGTTAGGGGTGCATGGTAATTTTGCCTGAAAATAATACTTTTTTTTACTGATTGTGTAATCAATTGAATGTAGACATAGATCTGTGATGTTATCATGGCTGCAATACAAATAATAACACATGGGAGACACTAAGGAAACCTTTGCTTTATATAACTCAGTTTTACTTTCCTGTCCTATTCAAATGTTTATAGTAAGAGTGTGATGGACATTTCTGTGCATTAAAATATTCACAATCTCTGTTCAAAATAGATGAAATATTGACAGAATCTAAATGAGCAGTCTATTTCATTTTGAAATTTATAATCTGACATAGGAAAGGGAACATGCAACATACCCAGAATCTTCACCAGCTTTGCCTCTTGACTGCCTATTCCTGGGGCGCAGTAACATTGTATGATGTTTGGGACCTTCCAGCTTCAAAGCGTCATGCATTACGGGGTCACAATCCAACAATGCCGCCTCCTCGTCATTCGGTCTGACATATTCCAAGTTGTCGTGTTCATTCTTAGGCCGTCCAGGGCCAGGTTTATTATGGCCTTTCTTATAGTGTACATCACTTGATATGTTCCTTTTCCTAATTTTGTCACCTTTCATGGTTGAAGAGTTGTGAAAGCACAAAATTATACACAAACTATTTAAATATCCACTATGAATGTTGTCACAACACTGGATTAGGGTTAAATGATACATTGTTTCTATGTACAGCTTTATCAAGATGGCCATATTATAGGTTCAAGGGTCAGATTTCTGGCCAATTAGTTTAAAACTTATCAAAACAGCACGTTAACACCATATCTTCTTTGATTTTGGCTCATCCCAGACCATTGATGTGACCAACTTTATAGTTCTATGTTGACCGGTACATTTTCTTGTGACTCCATGGGACTATTTTCACTTTCAATCTGCAAAACAAAAGATAAGAGATTGTTCAAATTGGTTAAAAATAGTGTTCAAAAGTATTTTTAACTTATTATATACAATAATGGTACATTTTATGCATGATTAGGTTTAATTCAACAAGAAATCTATCATGACATGATTTTTTTCACTATTATGTAATATTTTTTTCAAATTTAATTTCAATTTTTCAAATTAACTACACTTAAATATGGCCTAATGTGTCTTATATAAAATAAGAAACAAGATTATGAAATGAGAAAAATATATTAGAAAAGTTTTTCAATGAAGATCAAGAATCAGATTGTTGACAAATTAAGACTATTTCAGCCCCACATTTTAGGTTGTATTGTGCCTTACTAGTGCTAAGGGAAATTACTGTTTCTCCAAAACTATTAAACCAATTTCATTCAAATTTCAAATGAAACTTAACAGTACACTAATGCACAATTACTCATCAATATTGGGTAATTTGGTTTAAAAAAAAATGGTATTTAGGCACAGAGAAATTGAAAAATGATAAAAATATATGTAGGATAAGGGTTAGTCCATAAAAAATTTATTAAAAATTACATGTTGGTGTTATCAATGCACAAAACAGTGTTTCACATGTTTTTAAGTGAGTGCTTAGGATTTTCAGTTAAAAAAAATAGTAAGAAAACAAAAAATTCAACTTTTCTCTGACGACCAAAAATGTGTGTTACAGTGAGGAGTGATTCACTCTATTTGTGATTTGTTTTGTCATTTCATTTTGACTGGGTAAAGGGAAATGCACATTTTCTCACTATGTAATTGAAGGAATAGCCTGAAACTTTCAACATTTGTCCGAAATTGGTGTTTGTAAGGAAAGAGGCTTAGATTTTGTAATTTGCCGCCATAACATCTTTCCTTTAGGTCTAGGGGAAGTAAATCATTTGTCGTGACCTTTGACAAATCTATAGGGAAACTCCCCGTATATAATTAAGGTAAAGGTGACCTGTGATTGGACAAATTTTTTTTACTGGTATTGAACATTATTTATTTTTTTGTGCCTGGTTATATTCTGTTTTCACTTTAAAAGCCCCAAAAGAATGATTTTGAATCATTTTGGTTAATTTTTTGCCACTTTAATAGACATGTACTATTTCTCTGAATTGCATGTGACACTAGCTCCGCAGAAAGGGTCATCTCAAAAATGGGGTCAGAAGTCATAGAGAAAAGCATTCATGCCATACTAAAAAGTATATTTTTGGGTGTATGAATGAATGTTCCTTAATTTAAGGTAGGTCTGGTCATTACTGCAAACTCATGGACTGAGCTATAAGCCAATATGTTATAATGGTCGCCTATGTAAAACTAATTACTTCCCTTAGACCTAAATGGACTCTTCCACTTTCATTGTTGACAAGATTCTACTTCCGGTTTAGTTTTGCACTGCAGACGATTCATCTAAAATTGTCAAGAAAATGGCTTTTCCACCAGAATTTATTGAAAAAGTAAGGCAATCCATTGCAAAACACTCCCAACAGTCAGTGACAAGGGCTGAATGTATTGAATGGGCCGGTACGCGGGATAGGGATGGCTATCCTATTAAAAGTGTGACTTGGCCCGACGGAAGTCGTACCCTAGCAAGAGTCCAGCGCCTTGTATTTGCGATTAATGTTGGATTTCCATTGCCCCAAACAGACAATGCTGGAAATAGGCTTGATATTAGTCATTTATGCCATAATAGGGCATGTGTCAATGTAGCTCACCTTGTTTTGGAGGACCACTCGCAAAATATGGTGCGCTCTCAATGTGCTGGTAGAGCTTCCTGCCTGGGTCATGTTCCCCCCTGTATCTTGAGATGAAGATGGTATGTGTTTGCGCTTCTTCTTGAAAAAGTCAGGCTTGCATGCGTATTAGGCATGGTCCGCGATAGAAGTGCTTGTGCTTGGTTGCGGCGTAGGAGCATTTCTTGCCCGGGCCCTATTAAGATGTCTTGTCAACTGATTTTTAACATAGTTCTTTTCTTCCCTCTGATGTTCGTACAGTCTAAAAAGCCGTTGTTTTCTAATCTTTCTTGCCGTCTTGTAAGCCATGGATCCTTGAAGTTTTTTAATTTTTTCAGATTGCACCTGCATAGATTGTAGTCGCTTTTCCGCTTTACTTCCATGAGGGATTGGGCAGCCAGCAGCAGAGCAAAGTTTACGCAACGAGCGACCAGGACCATTATTTACGCGGTGGATTGCGCTGTGTGCACGGGCTTCAAACGTCGATCGGAAGGTTCGGTCTTTAGGTAAGGATGTTTTTATAGCTCTATTAGTTCCCTCTACTTTCTGTGTATTAGAACCCAATTTGGTAAGGAGAACAGCATCATCACCAAGTCTGTATTGGATGCAGTCCCTCAAAGTTTGTTCATTTTCTTCCATGTTGAGATTAATTTGGAATGAATTTGGAAGGAAAATGCTGTTTGTTATCCAATTATCTGCATATTTTCCCCTACAAACATAGGATTTTGTTTTACAAAGAAGGTGATTACCAGAATAACATAGCATGATGACAGATATCAAGTCCCCTGTGTACCTCAAAATATGACTTTCTCTGCTACAATTGTATATTAGGTTTTGAAGCTCAGCCTGGCATCTCTGACTAAGGTCCAATGCAAATCTGTTCTGAAGATACAGGCAATATGCCTTTGTTCTTCCCGGCATAATAGCTGTTACCCGAGACGAAGATTTCACAAATTTTCTGTGGTTTGCGCCAAGGTGGCGCGTATCCAGCTGGTGTATGGGTGTAGTTTTTGTAACTCCCTCATGATGTAGTTGTCGTGCGGCCTCAAACGACTTGCCATCACCATCGGTAGTCACAAAATTTACCTCCATTCCATCATTTGACATCTGTGTAAGGCAGCGTTTTGCCCAGCTCTCTTCGTCCCCAATATTGGTTTCCATACATGCAGTCGCGGAGCAGGAGCCAGACTTGATGTCACATGGCTCATCATCTTTGGTGTGAAAACCATGTTTTGAGCATATCTTATTGACCGTCTCCATTGCGACAATCTGTTTCTTTCTGGTTATGTTTTCGGCTACTGTCACAGTGCACTGTGTGGCAGGTTGGAAAGGAGTGCGGCCCACTCCAGAGTACAAGTTGTTGTTGTATACCCCGTCAATCTGTACCGGAATCTGGTTATCAGCTCGTCCTTGCCACTTATTTACTTTTCTGAGCCGTTGAAGGCGCGAGGACATATCTGCCTTGTTTTCGGTCACTATAATTTCCTTTGTCTTGCGGCTAGTTTGATTTAGGCCCCTAATAGAAGTGCCCTCAATGTTTGCCCCTGCTAAAAGCCGAACGATACTTGATGCCCCAACCGATGTTTGTGTCATTGCTATGTTAATGCCCATGTTAGCTGTTGCGGTTTTACGGCCACGTTTCCTTCCACAAGTTTTAACTTCGGTGTACAGATTATACATTTTGGACCTGTATGAACATTTAGGCTTTAAGCAGACCATTCTTTCACGCCAAACTAGGCCTCGTTGAGCTTCAGACCTTTTATCGAAGGTTAGCAGACTTATACATTTTGGGAATAGGGCCCGGTGCTCCGCATTGACTTCATTAATCATTTGCAGTAGCTTGTCCACATGAAAGATCCTATAGCAGTCATTCTCAGAGCTGAAATTGACAAATAAACAAAAATTACCGGGGGGGGGGGGGTTTGGGGGGGGGGGGTTAGGGGTGCATGGTAATTTTGCCTGAAAATAATACTTTTTTTTACTGATTGTGTAATCAATTGAATGTAGACATAGATCTGTGATGTTATCATGGCTGCAATACAAATAATAACACATGGGAGACACTAAGGAAACCTTTGCTTTATATAACTCAGTTTTACTTTCCTGTCCTATTCAAATGTTTATAGTAAGAGTGTGATGGACATTTCTGTGCATTAAAATATTCACAATCTCTGTTCAAAATAGATGAAATATTGACAGAATCTAAATGAGCAGTCTATTTCATTTTGAAATTTATAATCTGACATAGGAAAGGGAACATGCAACATACCCAGAATCTTCACCAGCTTTGCCTCTTGACTGCCTATTCCTGGGGCGCAGTAACATTGTATGATGTTTGGGACCTTCCAGCTTCAAAGCGTCATGCATTACGGGGTCACAATCCAACAATGCCGCCTCCTCGTCATTCGGTCTGACATATTCCAAGTTGTCGTGTTCATTCTTAGGCCGTCCAGGGCCAGGTTTATTATGGCCTTTCTTATAGTGTACATCACTTGATATGTTCCTTTTCCTAATTTTGTCACCTTTCATGGTTGAAGAGTTGTGAAAGCACAAAATTATACACAAACTATTTAAATATCCACTATGAATGTTGTCACAACACTGGATTAGGGTTAAATGATACATTGTTTCTATGTACAGCTTTATCAAGATGGCCATATTATAGGTTCAAGGGTCAGATTTCTGGCCAATTAGTTTAAAACTTATCAAAACAGCACGTTAACACCATATCTTCTTTGATTTTGGCTCATCCCAGACCATTGATGTGACCAACTTTATAGTTCTATGTTGACCGGTACATTTTCTTGTGACTCCATGGGACTATTTTCACTTTCAATCTGCAAAACAAAAGATAAGAGATTGTTCAAATTGGTTAAAAATAGTGTTCAAAAGTATTTTTAACTTATTATATACAATAATGGTACATTTTATGCATGATTAGGTTTAATTCAACAAGAAATCTATCATGACATGATTTTTTTCACTATTATGTAATATTTTTTTCAAATTTAATTTCAATTTTTCAAATTAACTACACTTAAATATGGCCTAATGTGTCTTATATAAAATAAGAAACAAGATTATGAAATGAGAAAAATATATTAGAAAAGTTTTTCAATGAAGATCAAGAATCAGATTGTTGACAAATTAAGACTATTTCAGCCCCACATTTTAGGTTGTATTGTGCCTTACTAGTGCTAAGGGAAATTACTGTTTCTCCAAAACTATTAAACCAATTTCATTCAAATTTCAAATGAAACTTAACAGTACACTAATGCACAATTACTCATCAATATTGGGTAATTTGGTTTAAAAAAAAATGGTATTTAGGCACAGAGAAATTGAAAAATGATAAAAATATATGTAGGATAAGGGTTAGTCCATAAAAAATTTATTAAAAATTACATGTTGGTGTTATCAATGCACAAAACAGTGTTTCACATGTTTTTAAGTGAGTGCTTAGGATTTTCAGTTAAAAAAAATAGTAAGAAAACAAAAAATTCAACTTTTCTCTGACGACCAAAAATGTGTGTTACAGTGAGGAGTGATTCACTCTATTTGTGATTTGTTTTGTCATTTCATTTTGACTGGGTAAAGGGAAATGCACATTTTCTCACTATGTAATTGAAGGAATAGCCTGAAACTTTCAACATTTGTCCGAAATTGGTGTTTGTAAGGAAAGAGGCTTAGATTTTGTAATTTGCCGCCATAACATCTTTCCTTTAGGTCTAGGGGAAGTAAATCATTTGTCGTGACCTTTGACAAATCTATAGGGAAACTCCCCGTATATAATTAAGGTAAAGGTGACCTGTGATTGGACAAATTTTTTTTACTGGTATTGAACATTATTTATTTTTTTGTGCCTGGTTATATTCTGTTTTCACTTTAAAAGCCCCAAAAGAATGATTTTGAATCATTTTGGTTAATTTTTTGCCACTTTAATAGACATGTACTATTTCTCTGAATTGCATGTGACACTAGCTCCGCAGAAAGGGTCATCTCAAAAATGGGGTCAGAAGTCATAGAGAAAAGCATTCATGCCATACTAAAAAGTATATTTTTGGGTGTATGAATGAATGTTCCTTAATTTAAGGTAGGTCTGGTCATTACTGCAAACTCATGGACTGAGCTATAAGCCAATATGTTATAATGGTCGCCTATGTAAAACTAATTACTTCCCTTAGACCTAAAGTGAAGACAAAGCAATACTTGGTTTCGAAATTGCGAGGCAAATCAGGTAGGCCGTTGGCTGCGTAGACTTATTTTTTCGTTTTCTATGCAACGCGATCAACCACACTATATTGCTCAGATCTTAAAATCGTATAGCCTTACTTATTCAGATATAGAATCATGTCGTTTACAGCATGCAACATATTTTCTCCCTAGTTATTCTTGTGTGTAATTTGGAGCAAATGGTCTTGGAATTCCTCGCGATAACTGTCCTCGCAATAAGGTGTCACTCCTCAACGAAACGGGCCTGTTAAATATATAGTAAAATGGGTCAATTTGGCAGCTTCTGGCTCCTCTCAGAAGTCTTTGTGGCACCTTTTACTTAGTCTGCCTGACAGACCATTTCTTTGTCTTTAATTTACTACAAAGAAAGTGGTATCAATAGCACCATCAGCTAAAATCACGCACCCGTGAACACAGCCACCCTTGAAATTTGCCATCTATTTCGGGATCTGCATGTGACACACCCCCATGAAAGGTCACGACCGCGCAAGAAACTAGTTCCCAACAAATTCATTAAAACACATCCTAGCAGTACACTGATGGTCTGCCAGTGTACAGAACCACATTTCATGCATCTGCATATTCTATAGACACAGAATCAATGCAACAAAAGGAGCGAATCCATTTTTGACGGAACTATGTTTGTATACTACGACCCGGAAGCATTTCCCGTTGTGGAGTGTCTCCTATATAATGAAGGATTTTACAAAAAATTTACCAAATCTGTCTCAGGTCACTGCTTTATGGTGTTTCCAAAGAGAAAACATAAAAAGAGTCTAAAATTTGTCTCTAAATAACAACCAAGTGGCATTTTAAAAAGGGCCCCCCTAACTGCAAAACGATGTCTTTAATGCAATTCTGGGTTGAGACCCCCCTGGCTTACTTGAATTGGAATAAATCAGGAATTTATGGTCAGATTTCCAAAAAATAAAAAGATAATTACTCTGTCGTCCTTAAGCTTTCACAGTAAGATGCATTTCTTGAAAATATTGCATAAAACAATGCGGAAAAGGGGCTATTTTAAGACAAATGTCCCTTTTCAGGCTGAAATCCTATTTTTATCATTTATATACATCTTAAACTGTAAAAACTAAACTCGAATTTTGTAAAAGTAATACTTTAGTGCAGATATATATTTTTACAATAAAATGAATAAAAACAAAGACTATTTTGGGACAGGAAATGGCCACTACTGGTCAATTAAGCCTCTTAAATCGGATTATGACCAAAGTAAGTATTGGGGAGAGTTAAGGGTTTTTCGCCTTTTCCTACGATGTTTTGAAAGTGGAAATACAGCAAATCGTTACTATGCAATTAGTAACACTATTTAAAACGAAACTCGTAACTCCTGTGACAAATTAGCAGAAACAGGGCACGTAAAAAGGGGCCAAAATGACAAAATTATCGATTTTCTACTAAAATTCGTTATTTTTTGGACCTAAAAAATCTTAAAAACGATTGAAATATTTTACACAAGATTCTTCGTGCTATTTCCCGTCTTCAAATATTCAAGTTAGCTGAAAACCGTGTCTTTGAGAAGGAAAAACAAAGGTTTTAAAGACAATACAAATGTGGAAAACACACGAAACAGAAATCAATAGTAAAATAAGTCTTTATAGGATAAAGGGTTTCTGCAGTCTATTTTCATTTAAAAATGCTTTCAAAATATCTTTGAAATTCATAATTACTGCATACGTGTTTCTCCTACTTGAAAATTATTTTGTATAGGAAATAGAAGGAAATCACGAAGGGGGGGGGGGGATACAAAAATGGGGGGGGGGGGGGGCTAAATGTTAAACAATAAAAAGTCATTTTCTGTTATTGAAATGGTTAAATATGTATAAAAATCGATTTAAAATCCAGAATTTTGTAATAATTTGCTTTATCTATAGCGCGATAAGCAAAACAAAGGGCATTTTGTGCAAAAAAAGGTTAATTTCAAATCAAATTTAATGAAAAAATCATGTCACGCACCTTTTTAAATTTAGGCGGGGTGTTTCTGGGATAAAGGGTTTTTCGCCTTTCCAACGATATTTCTAAGCTAGTTTCGCCTTGAACTAGTACTAAACGGAATGACCTATCCAAAAATACACAGGAATTGACAACACAAGCAATCGAGCCCATATTTGATGTGGTTTCTAACGCTGTCTTTGTTCTTTTTAACATTTTTAATTTTTTTTAAATTCAAGTTAAAATATGACGTAAATTTCGAAAATATGGTCTATTTTTCACAAAGTCTTTACTTTCAGATCAAATGAAGCAACTTCAAACACAAAAATGTGGCCAAAGTTGAAATTTCGTAATTTTCACTTCTGGCTCATATAGGTGTCACTCCTCAACGAAACGGGCCTATTAAATATATAGTAAAATGGGTCAATTTGGCAGCTTCTGGCTCCTCTCAGAAGTCTTTGTGGCACCTTTTACTTAGTCTGCCTGACAGACCATTTCTTTGTCTTTAATTTACTACAAAGAAAGTGGTATCAATAGCACCATCAGCTAAAATCACGCACCCGTGAACACAGCCACCCTTGAAATTTGCCATCTATTTCGGGATCTGCATGTGACACACCCCCATGAAAGGTCACGACCGCGCAAGAAACTAGTTCCCAACAAATTCATTAAAACACATCCTAGCAGTACACTGATGGTCTGCCAGTGTACAGGACCACATTTCATGCATCTGCATATTCTATAGACACAGAATCAATGCAACAAAAGGAGCGAATCCATTTTTGACGGAACTATGTTTGTATACTACGACCCGGAAGCATTTCCCGTTGTGGAGTGTCTCCAATAACGACAGTTTTGTTACTGGGAGTACGAAAATCGTTACCGCAAAGACATGATAAGTTTTCTCATGTAGTATGGACTTTTTGCCAAAGAGAAAAAGGTATTGATGCATAATTGTCTCAAACTATATTAGGAAAGCGAAGTATTTCAGTTGAAAAAATATAATTACTGTTGCCAAACATGTGTACCGTTCAGCTGTTACGGAGCGGACTTGGAATCGTTATTGCAAGGACTCCTTACACATTCATGGATTCTTGGTACCACAAATGAATGAATTTTATCACTAGTCTAATGAAGATATTTTGCCAATCACCTTGGAATGTTGTATGAAGGATATAATTCTAGATTAATTGACAGGATTAATTATAAATGATCGTTCTGAAATGACCTTTCCTTAATATCGGAGAGACATTATACACTATTTCTTTTTAAGGTATGAATCTGTATGTCTTTGTTCTATGGGTTTTGAAGAAATTACTTAGTCATTTTTGAAAGTGGTCATGGCAAAGTAGTTCCTGATGCTATAGGGGTGCCGTGGAAAGACAAGTAGATTTTTTTTAATTTTCAAGGCAATTTACATGTATTGATTCGAATCGTGCATGTAATCTTGCAATCACAACATTTCATCCCGAAAAAAAAATGGATCTTTTTGTCAAATACTATCTTATCTAGGTAAGCAAGAAGTTAAGAAGAAAACATTTTCAAATTACTTTATTTCTTTTTGTTTTGTTTTGTTTTTTGGAGAATCGGTTTTAGGACACTCAACGTCTTACAACCGTGTATCTTAATTGTTATGTGAGCTATCTTCCAAAAAAGAAATAACAACAACAAATCATCTGCGTATATTGCTAAAAGGCTCGATCTCAATCAGTATGCCAAGACTGTACAGTCAGACTATGGTCGAGATTTTTCGCTCCTAAACGATTTACTATACCTTGAATGTTTTTACTTGAATTTTCATATGTTATTATTTTCCCAATGTAATATTTTATGGTTTGACGAGAAGGTTTAAGACATTCCATTTTTTTCTTTTTTTCGTCATATTTGTAATTGCTTAACTTTCTTCAGGTCTTCTCATTTCTTACAAAGAAGACTTGGTTTTTACTTCCTAATTTACGAACACTAAGGTAAGAGAAGTAAATGCTGATTACCAGCTCTGACTTCGTTTCCCTTGATATCCATTCACCTACATTGTACACAAAAGTTAGATTTTCATAAACTTCATTTTTGTAGTCTTCAACAGCTATCAAGTTGTATATTTTTTATGCTAGGTATTCACTGCCGATCAAATCAACTGGACCAAGACCGAATCAAGCGATCGAGTAAAGATCGAACTCAATCGACATTTGTGATCGGGAATGGCCGTGGTAATCGAGCTTTATCCGCACCACTTTTTCATCTTTCTCTATTTGTTTAAATATAAAAGAAATATTTGTGTAAGATTGGGTAGAAAGTTGATCGAAAAGCAATCGTGTATTGATCGAATAGGCGATCGACCAGATCAGGAATCAATGAAATCTAGAGATCGAGTGTGATCGGATTAACATCTCTATATCAATCACATGGCCTTTTACTCAAGTGGCTCCCAACCACATCTCGATCAACTCGATCTGTGCTTTATCTGGTCATTCGATCAAATAGACGGTAGATGTCGGGTTGATCGAGTAGAGATCGAGAAAAGTCTTTAAGTCGGGAAAAATGGGCGAATTTGAGCAGTCAGTGCGATCGATTTGACTTGATTAGCAGTTGTAACATAGCATAAAATTTAATGTCTTTGAAAGGGTTTAGCAAAGTGACTTTTACATTAAAATGTATATATTTTTTACAATTTTATTGATTTAAATATTTAATGACCATGTATATAGGTCAATGCAATGTAAGAAATGGAAAAATATTTAAATATAAGTCCTCACAGTAATGGTAAATGTCATTCCAGTAACAAAGCCTTTTTTATTACAAACTGCAGCATAAAATTATGTGCTTTGATGGTAAAATTTGTATGTTTTTGAACCTAGTTATTTGAATTTTGAATAAAATAGCGAAATTAATTTCTTTCTGTTTATTTCATAAAATAGCGAATATTGTCCTTGCAATAACTAATATGTCCTCGATGTAACGATGCACTTTCAGCAAATTATTTCACAAAAAAGGTGTTACGCTAACTTTATTGTGCCTGAAATACAAAGAGAATAACATTTTCTAGAGTCTAAAGTACATGTGCATATATTTTGTCTTAGATATAAGTTTTAATACATTTGATACAGACAAAATTCTCTATTTAATTATGAAAATACAATACTACATTGAAAAAAAGCCAAGCGAATCATTTTTGGAAATCGACTTGAACATAAGTCCTTCAGTCTGGCTTCTTATTCTCGAAACACATACTTTGAAATAATCTTGAAACTTGCAAGTCGAATTTCTGAAAGAAAATGTGGTTGTTACAGCGAGGACATTTTATTGAGACCCTAGATTTATGAAAGACGATCTCGAGTATTTCCATGTGTATCGGAATGTTCCTATTAACGTTATTCATTACTTTAAATGTAGTACTTTCATCCTGAACAAAAATTCACAAAATAAATTGGAAATAAAAATTGAACCTTTTTTCGTCAGATTTCCACGAAAATAAATATTGGCCCATAGATAAAATAGCACCAAGATGATAATTTGTCCAGTTGGTTTTGGACATTAACGGTGTGCGGTGTAAACGGAATGTTATCCTAATGGCTATAGCAGTCGCTAGTAGAGCCAGTATCACCATGGTTGTTGTGACGATTCTAGTCAATACTGAAATACAACATAACATGTAGAAAACATTGAGGCGAAAGGAGAAATGTTGGTTATCGGCATTTTCTTCTTTTTTTCCTCAACGTTTTCCACTTAATAGGGATCTTCTGTGAGGTCCGTAAAACCAATACACGAGAAACTGTTCAGATTCAGTAAAGGTCAACTAGATGTCCCATTTTGAAAATGAACTCATAGTAAGAAAGGAAAATCAATTTAAATCTTCGAGTTAAAAGTTTCGATCTGGACAAGCCAGTCTGTGCAATTCGCTATTATTAAATTATGTCTCAGATGATTTCATGGGAGGGAAACTGATTTGAAAATATCAAAGGAAAAATGAAAGATGTTGACAGTACCAAATCAATTTATGTCACTCGTCCCTTTTTATTTTGTACGCCATCATTGAAGTAGATCTATTCATTTCTCCCTTTTTCAATGAAGCAAATTTTGTTGTTTGCATCTCCTTTCATTTTTGTCAACCAATTTAGATATATGAGCCGAAGTCAGAAATAAATGGTCGTTTGCGGCACTTGATCCCAATTGAGTCTGCGTATACGCACAGTCTGATCATAAACCACGTTGGTCTCCAATCGCTTCTTCGTTACATGTAGCAACTTTGAGAATGGATTCCGTCCAGACAGCCTTTAGATACAGACTGGTCACGAAACACGGCTGTCTCAAATGCTATAAGGGACCATTATAGGCCTATATACGGGAGATCCAAGGAGTAGAGCAAAGCTTTGACGGTGTCGAACCCACGAAACAACATGGGCTACATGTAGAACACACATCCACATGACTTCCAACGCATTACGTCTTCATTGGTGGTGAACTCGGCCAAAGCGAAGGACGTTTTTCGCCACAACAAGGTATAGATATATTGCGTTTGAATGTGAGTTTAAATATTTTTTTCTAATGACAATGAATTTGTTCTTAGAATAGACCGGGTTTACCGTTTTGTATTGACAAACCGTCGGTGTTGTTATAGAATCTCGTAACTACGGCTTCGCCGTAGTTACGAGATTTTATAACATCACCGACGGAATACATTGTTCGCGAAAAAACGTCCTTCACTTTGGCTGAGTTCACCACCAGTGGTCTTGGATAACACTTTCTCAAACTGGAAAATTCTAGGGTAGACAAAATTTCAAAGCTGATACAGACAACAAAATGAACATTTTAAATCAATAAAGAAAGGATTTGTGTGAAATAGAGCAAAGAAATGTGGTGGCAAAAGTAGAATATGCTGATTATCAGCCTTGTTTTCTTTTGTCTCATTATTTTCCAATGTATTTTCTTCAGGGACGTCAAAACCTGGTCTTGTTTGTGAAAGGGTTGATTATTTTTCCCGCACTGATCAGCTTCATGTTTTTAATGGTTGATAGCTTAACATGAAAATATAAAATTTTGACAAACAATAATTACCTACGCCATGCGTTGACTCCACGTCACAACCTTGGCTCGAACACGTAACCGCAAAAAATAAGCCCATGTTTAAAGTTGTCCCGGTCGTTTTGTCATACATTACAAACCACCCTGGTACCATTAGTCCAACAGACTGTAGAACAAAACATATGCTCATTAACACCAAAGCTTTAACGTATGATGGTTTACGTTTTGATATTACGTCACCATTAATTTCCGACATTCTGCGTTTAGTTTTATGCACATTGCTTGTATCATAGACCTATATAAAAACTATTTTATCTCATTTCGTTCCTTTTGTGCGAATTTGGGTGTTATTTTACATGTCAACATTAAATAATTGTCTTAAATATCACTTCCTGTTTAGAGTAACCCCTTTTCCAAACAAAACCTGTTTTTACGTACTTAGAAGAAACATTTCAGGAATCAACAATCAGGTAAGTCTACGCTCGTTATGTCGACATCGGTTAAGGCAAGTTTCCGCTTAAGTCGAAATGAAAGTCGGGTCCCGTCCTCATCAATTGATAAATAAAAAGGTCAACAAAACAATTTCTTGATAAGTATATATCCATTGAAATATAGTAGAAAAGGGATAGCAATTGCTCGTCTCGAGCGATTTCTTTCCTTTTCCTACTTTATTTCATGAACGAGATTGATGTGTAGCAAAAATAGTCAAATGTCATTTTTGATAAAAGAAATCAGAAAACCGGATGAGTCGAACTCCGGTTATGTCAAGATATTTTGACGGCCCCTCTGAATTCGACACAACGAGTGTCAACTGTATTTCTTTTTTACCTAAATACCACTTAGTCAAAATATACATACATTTTCCACTTTTGTCGTATGAAGCTATATTCGAATTATTCAAATTAAACTGGCCCGTATTTTGTTGTATATAGCAAATATTTGCCAAGTTTAACAATTTTAGTAATAGTCTAGGCTCTTATGTAAAAAAATGGGGTCGATCGTGACACTCCGGACAAAAGTGTAAATTTTTGCCAGCAGTCAGATATCATCATAAGACAACTTTTGCACTGGGGGTGCCCGACTTGAGGGGCTTTGTTATCGATTTAGTGGGGTTCAAAAGTTCGGATAATGTACTGTCCGGATACTCTTCACTTGAACTTTCGATTTTGTCCTTAGAAAGTAAATAGCCTAAAATATGATGTCTTTGCGGTGAAATTAAATGAGTTAGTATTATAATTTATTCAAGCGGTTATCTTTCTGCATGCAAAAGTGATTTATAGTCAGGCGCATACCTAGGAGGAATAGTCTGGAAGACCTGGCCTCAACATAAAATGTTCAAGTGTAGTTTCGAAATTGTAAAAACAGACCCTTAAGTAGTTGTCACCAGATCGCATAAGTTCCCCAAATTTTCTCGATGAGACACTGGAAACCCCTTTACATAGGCGTAGGAAGAGGGGACAGGGGGTCAGTCCCCCCATAAGTTAGAAAAGGGGCCTGCCGCCCTCTATGTCCCCATAATTCACCCATATTTCCACTCACTTTAACATCCCCCCCCATATTATAAACCTTCCTACACCTATGCTTTACTCATAACCAGATGACAAAAATTTTGACTCGACTGAATTCATATATTGTGCAGACGAAAATTTCAAGCGAATGCAATTTTACATTGTTGGTCTCTCTGGAAACGTTGTGGAGAATCGAACGTTTGCTAGTCACAAGCAATTTCATTTTTCCACAGTGTATACAGAACTTTCTTTTTTGAGGGCATCAATGGATCTCGAACTGGGGCTTTAACATCACAAAATCCCTGGGTACGCCCCTGATAGTCCTTACCATCAATAGTCAATTGCCATTCTTACACCATATAAAAGATATAGCATATTAAGCGCTGTTCTGTTTGTAAGAAGGGAATTGTCTTGATACGATTTAATATAAGTATAAAATTCAATGTGTATTCTAATAATATCAACCCATTTTCAAATTTGAAACAGTCTTACTTAACCACCTTACTAAGATCGCATCGCCAAAGGATAGATTTCTGAATCTAGACACGGGCTAGTCAAGCTGCATTTTATATCATGGGAAGTCTGGTGAGTGTTTAGTAAGCCCTTCTGACAGACAAAACTGCCTGGAAATACTTATTTTCTATGGAATTTACAAAGTTTTTTTCGCGGTGACGAATCCCATAACAAAAAAAAAATGCAAAAAGCTTCAAATGTTAGTTATTAAAAAGATTTAAATACTAGTATGGTTTGAGGAAGACAAGAGGAAAAGCACCAAGGATTTTCTGGATGTGATGGATCTTTTCACAGCAGTGAGCACATGATAATTTTGAATGTCACTGCTACCAAACAAAATTATGCCTATAACTTTAATATCGGTACTGTTAAAAAGATCAGGGCTGCGTTCAGCAAGAAAACGTTTGCTAACTTTGGCCGCTTACTTCAACACTCGGTCAATTCTGTGAAATTTGGGTCAAAGAAGTTGCGAATGTTGGTAACGTTATTTAACAGTTTGTCTACTGAACGCAGGGCTGGCCCACCCAAAAGATCCAAGTGATTTTTTACACATTCTCTGCTTCAATCATTCTCAAATTGGTCACGTATTTATATGAGTATTGCCTTTTTTCTGTAATTGCTGTTGTTGTATCACATGATTATCCACTGAAATGAAGAAAACATCTGCGTCCATTGCTATAAGAGTCCACCAGAGTGTGTCTACATACATTACTTAATCGCATACTTGGCTAAATGCCAGCTAAAATCTTTTTAGTCTAGAAGTTTTTACGAACGAATTCTTAGGCTTTTAAACCACAATTGAGGTCCGTCCAGAAGAATACTTCACTTTCGAGTTCCTTCAACAGATTCGACGTTCTTGTTACATTCTTACGGCATGTATTTATTGTGGCGATCTTGTTGTTATCCAAGCTTAAGCCGGCCTACCACATTAAGTGTATGTTGAAGTACTAAAAGCGTGTTTGTGAGTTTGAGCATCTTCCTACAAGTACTTTAACTTATTGTACCGAAGCAATAGTTTTCGATGAGCTGACTGAATACATTGAAACGGATATTAAAGGCGGCAACGGTAAAAAACTTTCTGAGCTACATACTCTTTTTGTTTGGAGAGAATCTACAAATTGTTGGTTTTGAAAGAAATATGTCAATAAATGTCATTTCAAGAACAAAATATTAGAAATTTTAAACTGGTATTGCCAGGAAAACCATGTGGTAGAAATAGACTTTCACTGAAGGCATACACGCAACTGCAACTCGATTAAGAGCATAAATGTTTGAAAAACATTGTTTAGCTTTTCTGGTACCTTTCCTGAAAGATTGCACAGAAACGTCAATGCCAGAAAAGACACGAGATATTAATTGCCATTTTATCAACTTGATACGCTTCCATTTTTTCATCCAATTACACTGTGATACGTGTATATGTGATACAACTTCTCAGTTGTATGGTAAAGGTAAAAAGGCATGGTGGAAGTCATGGTAAGTTGTTCGCGACGTCACCGGTGCTTCTTGTATGGAACACCCATTTGCCCAATTTGAAAAAGACTAATTTGTCCTTTTTTGTTTTATATGATCACACAGTAAGCCATTGGGGAAATGATAGTAAATAGTTTTGGGCTTTTTATCATTTTACATTGTATGTATAAGAAAAAAGATCTACGTACAAAGATTAATACCTTGCAATATTGTGCTTTATTTCCAATTTACACCATGTCCACATCGTATAATGGCCTTTGGTTATTTGAAAAAAAATATGCATGACACTTATTGTTGGGATTGTTGGGAATCAAACTCGGGCCGACCTCTTAATAAAGAAGTTAAAACCCTACACATACCCTTATCACAGGCTGATCCAAGTTTTAATAAGTTGTAAATAGGCTAAAAAAGGAATTATCACATAATTTTGTTTAAGATTTAAACTCGATTTTTTTGTATTCAAAGGCTCCGTTAAAGTCCCAATCATTTTGGTGTCGTAATTAAATGTGACAATTGGACGCGCTTTAAACTCTATTTTACTTCTACCCAAAACATACTTTTCAATCTGTAAATAATTTTAAAAATGTCTATTTTCATGCTTTCCTTTTTTTGTTTGCGTACTTTTAGAAATGAATGAATTGTAAGAGATAATGCAGTGACGTTAAGCACAACAATACTTAAGAAAAGAAGAATAGTATCCGGATAATACATCTATCCGAATATTAATTTATCAATATCTTGTCCTAAAGTCCATTGAACTCGGGCACCCCTGATGCAAATTCAAGCTCATAACAGTTCCTAACTCAGAGAAAAAGATCAGATGCTTAATCTAATAAGAAATATTTCTGATTCTAATGCAAATACAACAATAATTGCAAATATTCAAAGAGTAACAGTTCGTGGCAAAATCTAATATATAAATGTTTTTATAAAGTTTTCAAAGTAAATTTCGAAAGATTGTGTTTTATTCTAAAAGATTCGATCATTTTTGTGCACATTGTAACGTTAAATGGCACAAACAACCAATTTTATGTTCAAAAGGAAGAGTATCCGGATAGCACATCTATCCGAATTTTAAATATGCTTTTAAGAGTCTCACAGACCTTTAAATCCGGGCACCCCTGGTTCAAATTCATGCTTATGCAAGCCTCTAACCATGGACAAAAATTGACACTTTTGTCCGACTTGTCACGATTTTTTACCTAAGAGCCTCTACTATAATAATTATGCGGTCGGTACACATATCAATGTGTTGTTGGCCTTTCTTTTACTAAAGAAAAATACAATGTAGCAGGGATCTAGAAAATGGGACCATATCGCAATTGAGACCAACAAGGATGCAGATCAGCCGGCGTAAACATGCAGTCTGATCAAGATCCACGTTGTTCTTCAATAGCTCCATCACGACGTCAGGTACTCTCTTATGAACAGAGCATATTATCTCTACATTCCATTTCGATAGAATAATATTTGATGGTTTAATCAATAGACCTCGGCAATGGAGAGTAGACGCCAGGCGACTCGTCAGCATGTATTCTGGTCAGACTATACTTAGGCACAGGCTGATCTGGTAATAGATCTATAATAGATTTTTTTTCTTTAATTTAAAGGCTTCGGAAAACGTCGTGGAAATGAAGAAATCGTTTGTGACAAACAATTTCTTCATTTCCCACAATGTTTTCTACACAAAAAGACCAAAAAATGCAATTTTATTCACTTAATATTGTCGTCTAGATATAATGTCTTTGAATTTGGACCAGTCTAAACTTTTGTCGTCTGGTAATGGGTTAAAGTCCCATGATCAAACGGCCGCTCACACACAACCGACCCGGACCACCGGTCAAAATTTCCACGTGAACGATTCGTACATACATTTGTAAGCTAGACATATTTTTCTTTCAAATGTCAGAAAAGACACCGCCTTTGACGTCCTTTATGGGGAAAAAATTAGGAAGACAACTGGACAACAGAAAAGCATTATCTCTCTGCACCTCGCATCATCAATGACGCCTTTATTCACTGGTGGTGAACTCGGTCAAAGCAAGGGACGTTTTTCTCTACAACAAGGTATAGATGTTTTGCGTTTAAATGTGAGTTTATAGATTTTTTTCTAACGACTATGAATTTGTTCTAAAAAATAGACCGGGTTTACCGTTTTGTATAAAATCTCGTGACTGCGGCTTTATCGAAGCCGTGGTTACGAGATTTTATAACAACACCGACTGAATACATTGTTCGGGGAAAAACGTCCTTCGCTTTGGCCGAGTTCACCGTCAGTGTTATTGTACACTTTGACTTTAGACTAACTTTATCAACATTCTTTATGTCGTCTGTAGCAGATTTCGATTTGGACAAATGAACGAAATATTTGTTGTTAACTAAATGTCCTAAGTAGGCCTACAACCGGAATTCAAGACACATGTACCCGTTGATAAGCAATTTCTTCATTTTCCAAAATATTTCCGAATCCTACATTTTATGGGGCGTCAAAGTCAATATGCGGAAATGGGTTAATTTCAAAGCTCATGGCTTGGACATTAACAAAAGAAGAGTACGATTCTATCCAGTTGACCGTGGCATAATTTCGGACAAACGATAGTATTTCGTCGGTTTTGCTATAAATCTCGTAACTACAGCTTGTTTCAAGCCGTAGTTACGATCGAGGTTTTATATATTCTGATTTTTTTCGGGAGAAAGGGCGGAGCCTAGTAAACGGTTATTACATTGAAGATTGAGGAGAAACAGCGTTTTCAATTAGCGGTAAATCGTCGGTGTTATTGCAAATTATTGTAACTGCAGCTTGAATCAAGCTGTATTTACGAGGTTTTTTAGTAACACGTTTTACAATCGCACAGTCTTTCAATTTCGAAATGTTTTCATGCTCGTGCCGCACGTTTTTCCCTTATGTTAACCAAGGTATCGAGAAGTAAACTCGTCGAATAACCTTTTGGCTTAGCCACACCCTTTCAGGTGAATAAAAACGCAATATAACAACATTGACGGCTTATCAAAACACAACGGCAAATTTAGTCTATTTTAGCACAAAATTCATTGATATTGAATGAAGGTAATTACTTTACAGCAATAATTATTCTTGATAAGGGCAATAACCCCTAAATGTGTCTATCCTAATCACCAATGAGTTTTTCCCTTTGTACCATTGACTAAGCAGTCAGTCTACAATTTCCAGTCTTTTTTTTATTATTTTCGGACTGACTAATTTGACGCATCACTTTTTCCATTTTTGGCTTAATCACTACGCAGTGCGCATAACTCTGAAATCCTGTCGCCAAAAAGTAGCAAGCAGAAAATTGCGATAAAAACTACATTTGCAACAAAACAAAGTTTGGTTTTCGTCTCAATTTCGTCTAATAGCATGATTAATTCAAATCAGATTATTCTTTTTACTTTATGCAAGCATGTGAAGCAAATGTGCCGCGTGACAGGAAGTACCACGTGGATGCATTTTACGGGCGCTGACATCTTGAAAGTAGTTAACCCAAAATGCCCACCCGAAATAGATGATAATCGACGCTGGCGACATCTATTGGTAGATATTGCCCTTTGTACGTCCCTACCCGAGAGATAATTGGCATTTGCACCATTTTCATCGACGCATTTTCTATGATATATTTTACGTATACAACCCATCATTAGCAGCAAACAGTCAGATGCGAAATTTGAAAAGTGCCAGTAACTCATAAACTGTGTTACATTTCCACCATAAATACAAGCAAAAGCAATTTGAACGGTTTAGATTTAATGCATACTTACTTCCACCGCCAAATGTTTACGATCACTCCCGAATAAATTCGGATTCGTAACGACACCGCTCAGCAGATGCTTATTACAAGCAATTTCTTCATTTCCCACAATGTTTTCTATCCAAGAAGACTGAGACTGTAAAACATCGTTCATTTGAAACAGTCGTCTGCAGTATCAAATTTTATCGTTTGGTAATGGGTTAAAGGACATGGGTACCCATATCGACATAAGCCAATCTTCGTGAGATAACGACACATCTTAACCCTTTCCAAACGGCAAACTTTTATACTTGTCCAAATTCAAAAACGTTACAGACGACAAATTTAAAAGTGGATGATTTTTTTTTGTATTTTGTCTTTTTGTATAGAATACCTTGTGGGAAATGAAGAAATTGCTTTTCACAAGCAATTTCTTCATTTTCCACAAGGTTTTCTAAAGCCATTTGCTTGCTAGAAGTAAAAAAGCGCTGTGTTGTAATGGGTTTACCCTTTTCAAACGACACAATTATTGTGGCTGATCCAAAATCAAATGGGTTGTGGAAGATCAAGTAATTGTAACCAATCGAATTAATTTTGCAGGTTATAGCTGATTGTTTTAGGAAAACATGTACAGAAAAGGAGAAAATGCAGGGTTTCGGCAATTTTTCTTCAATGTTTTCAAAAACAGTCTTGTGTATGTTTTATATTTTGTCGAGAAAAGAGTGAACGCTTCGAGTTTTATTTGAATTTGATTGATGTCATTATTTGGGCCATTAAAATCCTTGACGAACTGCATTGCATAAAAGTGACATTTCAGAATTTTTTCTCATAAATTTCACTTTTATTTTCATCTAAAAGAGCATATTTTCTGATGAAAATTCTGAAAAGTTCAAGCCAAAATATTGCGCCGTTTACGAGAAATATAGATTTTTGTGTTAAGTTTTAACAAATTGCTGTCCACAACAGTTCAGATGTATATAGAATTTGTTGTTTCTGTCTCAACTTAAAGGTGTGTTTATCGCTTATCATCAACAAGTTCAAAAAACTTATAGCATTTATACCCATTAGAATAACCAATCTTGGCATCAAGACATACTTAAAAAATTGAAATGAGGATGAAATGTCCCTTTAATATGCACGTTTATTGCCGCGATTAACATATCGTCATTTCGTCAGTATATTTCGGAAGCTTTCATAATTATACACGGTAGTTAATCAAAAGAGTCAAAATCTCAGAAAATCTTCAATATTTATGTTAAAATCGACAATTTGAATTCGGTTTGAAGCAGAGAAGGCGGGAAAATTCCAGGCATAAGCTGGACGTGGTGAATTTGTGAAAAATCAACTGATAAAAAAGTTATTGAAGATCAACCAAAATTTTTAATTGAAAATTTCAATTTGTGGAAAAAGGTTGCATCTTAATCCTTTTCCAGTGTTACTATATGCAAATTGAAAATGCTTTGAAAAACAATAGAGAAAATGCACTGGTCATTTCATCCCTTTCTCTCAATGATTCTATGCTATTACATACAAAACTTCTATCAAACATCTATTAGTCATGTTCAATTCGGATCATTAAACAAAAATCGTATGGGAACAAGGGTTTGTTACCCGTATCTTTTGAGGGAGACAGGCTATTTGTACATTCAATTATTTGTAGATAGACCAGTTCGTGAAGCTGGATTTTAATTATCATCTTTTATTTATTATCATTATAGAAATGGTAAAAGGTAAATGTTTAGTTGAGAGCAGCATATCGTCGGTGATATTGCAACACATCGTAACTCCGGCTTTGATAAAGCTGGAGTAACGAGGTTTCGCGATGGCACCGACGATATGCTTGATAACCACGTACTAAGGCACGAGTTGATGTTGTTCTTTGGTAACCAGTCTAATTCCCGCACAAAGATTGCATTAGAAGCAGTTTTCTACATCCAACATTGTTTATTTTCAATAGAAGCCTTAATAATGACATCAGTTGCCTATTTTCTTCTTACAATCTACGTTTTTCAATTCGTCGGTTTTATTGTAAAACCTCGTAAGCACAGCTTGATTAAAGCTGTACTTACGAGGATTTGCAAGAACACCGTCATATTATTATCTTTTGCAAAATTGATATCAAAACCAGGAATTGTTTTAAGCTGCAATTGCGTGGTTTTCTTTGAAAAAGCGACGATGTCTTCTTTGTACAGGTCTGATAGAACGTTTAAAAGATGGTGACACTATCATTGTGGCGGAGGGGTATCTTCGTGAGATGGAGAGACGCGGTTTTCTGCAATTCGGTCCAAATATACCGGAAGTGGTACTAGATCGCCCCTCCGCGGTTAGAGAACTCCACGAAGAATTTGCTCTAGCAGGAAGTGACGTCATGGTGGCTTTTACGGTATTTTGCAAATAAAAGTTATAAGATATTTTACCAACATGATTATTTTATGAATCGACGCACAAGTATAGAAGTATTGTCTCTATACTATAATATATTTTAACAAAAAAAGATCTATATTGTATAAATAAATTTAGAAGCAGAAAAAAGTTGTTGTAGCCTAAATATTGAAGTTTGGTACCACTTGAAGGGTCCAATGGTCTTCTTCTTCTTCCGGTTTAGGTCAGGATTCTTGGAAAGAATGTAAATTCACGCTATGCTTTTTACAGTAGCCTACTCATTTGAACTTGGGACGCCTTTTAATAGCGTTCGAGCGACTGATTACCTTCCCTAATAATACGACTAATGGAGTGACACCGGCGTAGCTTTTCCCTTCTTTAGCCTATGTTAAAATGGTCAACTTACCGCTGTCACAGCACCTTCCACAACATTCGTGGACACTCGTGACTTGGGTTGCTTCATCTACTGCCTCTATACTCTCTTTTTATGGTGGTTTCAATATAGGTTGAGAAGGAAAATCTGAAAATATCCAACAAAGAACATGACCACTATTTACTTTCACTTTAGAATGGCTGTTTTCCGCCAAACTACATGTACATTTTTGGGAAGTATCCGCAGAAAGTAGTCCTGCAAATAATGCAAAAAATATGCTATGAAACCAAAGAGCAGATGCCAAAATACTAAATTATCAAAGAAAAAAGTACTTAAGGTATACGACCCATCAAAAGAATCATAAAGATACATAAGTAACTATATATATTTAAAATCAGCATGGTATCCCGCATCTAATTGCCAATTTTTATCAACTTTGATCGATTCGTTAGTGAAATTTTGATAATTTCATATCTTGCATCAGGGTCATACAAAATCATGAAATGCCAAACACCCCAAGTGAGCTTTTAAACACAAAAACTGCATGATTAAAAGCAATAAACACAAGTGTTTGCATCTAATCAATAGTATATATTATCCCCAACAATGGACTAACAAGTAAATAAATAATAACCAGAAACAAAATATTTTTTTTTTGCTTTTGTAATACATGACCACCATACTTTCGATAGGCTTTTCGGACGAATCTGAAACAATAGTCAATTTTAAATAACATTAATTCCAATGATATATCAAAATGCATGGCACAAAAGGAAGATCATAATTTTCCTATGTGTATATTCTTTCAAATAAAGTAAAAATTAAACAGTTTCGCCGTACACAAATTTGAAAAAATCACTTTGACTAATACACCCCCTTTTTTACCACCGCCCAATTTCTTAAAGGAAAATGGCACTCTTTGTTCATTATTCTTAAGTAAATTGTTCCATACGAATTTTACAGTTTTTTTTTATTGTTTGTAATGGAATATTTATATAAAAGTAAATGTTACTATTAAAAAAAACATATATATAAACAAAAATGTTTATAAAACAAGAGTTGTCAGTGGACAGGATAGCTCTACGAAAAAGTGTTGGATTGTGAAATTTTATAGGATGAAAAGAATAAAAAGTCTACCCAAGTAGAAATTTGAAAGGGTATGAATCTTTACCCAATCTTTATCCTTAATAAGGAATATCGTACATGTCTGGCCACAAGCATGTGTGCAAAGTTTCAATACTTTAACAATGGTAGAAATAAAAATGTTACAAGTACATAATATCTGCATGTAAATCGTTAGCCAAACATGTCTATGTCGAAAATTGTTAAAATGTCCCAGAAATTTGTGTGTCTGAGTGTGAGTTGAGGACGGTATTATCATCACAAGAAACATTTTGAAAAAAAAAAATAATAATAAAGCCAGGAATGTTGTAGAAAGATAGGTCTCTGCCAAAACAAGGTCTTGTTTGGGAAAGGGTTAGGTGAACAAGCAACTTTTGAATATCAGTTTTCTGATGTCATGTTTGAATCATGTTTGCTGCCTTATTAGTAGCTAAAGAGATGGAAAAGACGAGACAGAAACACAAAAATATATAATCAAATAGAAATTATACAGAGAAAATGAATGCAACTGCTTGTATCAGTATTTGCTTCTTTTCTCTCATTGGTTTCTTTTTTCACGCAAAGCTAGCGTAGAGAAAGCATCAGTTGGTCTTATCTTGTGTCTAGTTGTTTGGGAAAGGGTTAAACAGAAAGAAATGGCAAAGGTCAGGCTTAACTTTTCCCAAAGAAAAAGCCCAAATTACGGTAAACAAAGTGACCAGTTATGGAACGAAATATTTATGGTGCGAATCAACCTCCAACCAGTGACATATTACGTCAGAGGTACGTAATTCTGATTCAGGGGAGATCACTGGGTGCGCTGTAGTTGCTGTTGTTGCAAAGGGAGGTCATTCTAAATGCCAAAATATTTTTATTTTTTCGTCTTTTGTTGTTTCATTTGACGTTTTTATAAATTCATCGGCTGGGATTCGTTGTAGAAACTGTTCGTACAAATTCAAATCTAATGTAGAAGTCTCTTTACAAAAAATGTTTTAAAAAAACTCCGTAAATCCGAACATGCTCGATTATTTCCGTTGTTGCGGAAACAGCCGACATTACACGAATCATTTAGAGCTAATGATGGGTCGTATTCCTTAAACTATTGTTTAACACTCCAAACAGCCCTCTGCATGCAGAGACAAAACATTCTAGGACTATTTTCTATTGTACAACGACCCGGAAGCAAAAGGTTGACTGGGGTCACTCCTAATACACGAAGAAGTATCAGGGGTTGTAACCAAACTAAACACGCGCATGCACTAAAATGTTTCCGGAAGTCAAATGGTACGGACAAAACATAACGTGAAAGAATCTAGTTTATACCTCTGCAACCTCATGATAATACACATTTGCTGCTCGCATTACATGTATTTTGATAAATGTGTGAAATGTATTAAAGAATTCCCAATCATGAAGCTTTTTGGTCCACAAACAAGATATAAAATATTGTTGGAAATTAAGAAATTACTTGTGCCAAGAAATTTCCTCATTTCCTTCAATGTACGGTATTTTACCAGAAAGACAGGAATAAGCTCATACAGTTTCAATGGATTTCGTTCCCTTGGTATTGTCATCTGCAACGGTATTGTCATCTGCAACATCTTTGCAACATCTTTGAATATGGATAAGTCTGGATTTTTTTTCCGTTTTGTAATGAGTTAAAAGACTGTCTCACTCTCTATTTAAGTATTACGCACACAGAGAAAAACTCCGTTCTATAGGACGAGAGGACGACCTTGAGAAGCTGAATCGCCAGGCCTTGAAGATAGCTAGAGATGTCGCAGACGAACATGGGCTTCTGATGGCGGGAAATATATCTAACACGCCTTTATATAGACCGAATGATCCGGAAAATGACAGTAAAATTACGGAAATGTTTAAAGTGAGTTTATATCTTTCCAAAGCGACAAAATTTTACTTTCAACAACTTTTGTGGCAAAGTATAATAATTATGTAGTATAAAGTATTATGATAAGTTCAAAATTGTACTCGAATATAAACACTCACATATCATTTCTTCTTCTTCTACTTCTTCTTCTTCTTCTTCTTCTTCTTCTTCTTCTTCTTCTTCTTCTTCTTCTTCTTCTTCTTCTTCTTCTTCTTCTTCTTCTTCTTCTTCTTCTTCTTCTTCTTCTTCTTCTTCTTCTTCTTCTTCTTCTTCTTCCCCTCCTTCTAATTATAAGCTCTTTTTATGCAACTGGATCTTGCTATATCAGACAAAAATAGACTATAACTATCACCAGTCAATTAGTTTAAGGTACAATATCCGTAAAGTCGCCATTTTGAGATTCATAAAACCTCGGCTTTTTTCGAGCGGTGTCGTTATGTATCGGAACCTATTCGGGCGCGGTCGTAAATATTCGGCGGTGTAGAGTTCCACCGCCGAATGTTTTCGATCGCGCCCGAATAATTCCGACGTCGTGCGAATATCATTGCGGATGGACTACCTTAATATATTTCCAGGAACAGATTATATGGGCAGTAGAAGAGGGTGCAGACTACATTATAGGTGAAACATTCAACAGTTACGGAGAGTCTACATTGGCATTGCAGGCGGTGTTAAAATATGGAAAAGGTATGATAACAACAGGGACGTATGCTTCTTGTCACCAGTTTAAACCTTTCCCCAGACGTTAGAAAAACTAGGATGTTCAAAATTCAAAACTCCTGCAGACAACAAAATGACTGCTGATCAAAATGTTTTTTTTTGTATAAATGATACAGCTAAAAAATATTGAGGCAAAGGAGAAAATGCTAATTATCAGCATTTTCTTCTCCTGTCTCAATATTTTCCCAAGCCTAATATAACCTTATATGCACGTCAAAACCAGGTCATGGGAAAAAAGTTGGAGCACCTGTAAAAAGGTTACCCATGAAGCATATTGTTCGGACGTGATCATATTTCTAAATTGATTTATGTAATCTTAATTTTGTTTTTGAAAATCGGTATTTAAGAGAAAAGGCAAGACATATTTTTATTTAAAAAAAAAGAATCGATTTTTTATATTAGAAGGAATTTAAAAGGTTAATCCTTGTCATGCTGAACCCAGAATATTCCAGTTTCTCTTGCCGGCAGAATAGAGCAAGATCAGACTGCACATTCTGACCTTACTTTATTCTACCAGCTTGAAATAAAATCAGCAAGTAAAAGCGTTAACATATTCATGTCGATTTTCAGGTCTCCCCGCTGTCATAACGCTGACTGCGTATTTTCCTGATCACACAACTGACGACATACCACTTCCGGTAGCATGCAAGCGCCTCCAAGATCAAGGCGCATGCGTGGTGGGACTCAATTGTGCACGTGGACCGAATACTATCTTACCATTGGCTAAGGAAATAAGGAAAACTTGTTCTGTAGGTACTTTATACGCTGAAGAAAAATAAAGCTCGAAGTGTTATACGATATCATAATAAACTGAAAGCATGCGCGGATCCCGCGGGGGAGGTCCGGGACTCCTGACCCCATGAATTTGGCAAAAGAGGGTTTTGTATGAAATCGTCATGGGTCAAGCTCCGTTGGACCCCGACTGTAAACATGTCTGGATTCGTGCTTGAACAGTTACCACCTTTTCACGATAGTTTAGTTTTTAGATAGCAAGGGCGGATCCAGGATTTGTTTCCAGGGGGGTCCAAGCCCAAGATTTTTTTCCAGAGGGGGGGGGGGGTGCCCAAGCCCAAATTTTGGATTAAAATGTAGTAAATAGCCTATGTAACATTGCACTAAATTTATATAGTCAAAATATAATTTTAGGCCAAGGCAAGGGGGGTGACTTCGTACAAATGTAGTTAAATGCAGTGTGTCGTCAGTATAGTAACATATGAGCAGGAGATCTACACGAAGGGCATACAGTGTGTGTGAGGCCAACAAGGATCCAGATCCGCCTGTGTGTATATACAGTCTGATCAAGATCAATGTTTCTAATGGCTTCATAAGTACCTGTAGCGATTGTAAGAGAGCAGCGTGCAACTTGATAAGAGTACAATTTGGCACATACTGATCTAGAGGCATGGTAGTTTCTAATGCCGCAAAGAAAAATTTCAAAGCTCCCTGTTCATCTCGATTTTTTGTTATCTAGAATAGAGTTAGCTATGTGATTTTTCTAGTTGGCGCATAATTGAACCAGCAACTAACTAGTGTTTGTAAATCAAATGTCTGGCAACTTTCATCTTTTTTCTATATGAGCGAAAACAAGTATAACGAACATCCGTATCAGATCAGCTACAGACCTGTACATACTCGGATACCCCGGGGTATGCGCTACGCTATACAGCGTAGCTCATACCCCGGGGTATCTGGGGATGCTGTAGGTAGTAAGATTGTTGGCACAAATAATGTTCCGAATCGCAACAATACTGGTGGCTTACAATACCCCCGTCTACGACGTAGAGGGAGTAAATTTGTTTCACCATGTCTGTCTGTCTGTCCATCCGTCTGTCCGTATATTTTTGTTTCCGTGCTGTAACCCGAGAACTGACTTATCTCGGACCCTGAAACTTTACCCTTGATCCAAGATGGTGCACTATTGTTTTGGGGTCATGAAGGTCAAAAATCAAGGTCACAACTAGATATTGCTTTAAATCCGTTTCCATGATCTAACTAGAGGACCGTTTGACTTGGGCCAACGAAATTTCACACAATTGTTGCACTTGACACCTGGAGATCCTATTTTGTTTTGGGTTCTCGTAGGTCAAAGGTCAAGGTCACAATTGAACTTTGTTAAAAATTAGTTTCAGTGTTCAAACCAAAGAAGCATTTGACCTATAGATAGCACTTTTTCAATGACAATGCGCTAGTTGCAGGAGGGGTATTTGTTCGTCCTGCGGCAGTTCTAGTAACTCTTTCCTCAACAAGATTTCAAATCCATTGCATTATTAAAAATGACAAAGGAAAATATATGTATATGTATGTAGCTAAAGGAAGAAAAGTGCTGATAAACTGAATGTTCCCTCTTGTTTCCTTTCAATATTATTTGTGCTTCATAATATGCATTCCGCAATGATTACACATGTTGTAGATCTGCAAAACACGTATTTGTCAACTGTGATCTAAAATCTTGTCATTAAATCGCTGTAAACTTCGGCCTACGCACAAAACTGGCCAGGATCTACATGTATCACGGTGTATAATCAGGTGACTTAGAATTTCCGATAATCTTCAATATCTTTTTTAATACTAGATCTATGCCAATTTGAATTCGGTTTGAAGCAGAGAAGGTGGGAAAATGCCAGGAATAAGCTGAACGTGTTGAATTTTTGAAAAAAAATCAACTGTTAAAAAAGTTATTGAAGATAAACAAAATTTTTGGTTTATCTTCAATAACTTTTTTATCAGTTGATTTTTCAAAAATCAATCACGTCAATCTAATGCGTGACGTCTATCCATATTCTCTGCTTCAAACCGAATTCAAATCGGTCCAGTAATTACAAAATTACTAAAATATTTCTGAATTTATTGTATCACGTGATTGTCCACCGTGTGTATGTTGGTCCCAAATTTTGCAAGGACATCTTTCCAAGATTCCGGATCACTATTTTTACAGGTGCCTGTAGCTGTCGTTCCCGTTCCGTTTCGTACAACCGAAAAATACAAAACACATTACTCCTTGACAGATCCAGTGTCAGGTAATTTCTTTATTGATAATTGATTTTGACTATGTTAGTACGACGTAGACCTAATGTAGACGTGGCTGTGCGAAGTCAATATATTAGATTCATAATTCATAAAAGTTTTTATATGTTTTTGTAATTTTACAATTTTATGTTATATGTATTGAATAAATATAAATGTTATATGTACAATGCACTTAACGGACACAATTTCCACTTCCTAGTTGAATGTGTTTTATAAGAATCCGAATGTACATGTACATGTATGTCATTTACGTACGAAGGCAGTCTGGTAACTTTCTGACAGTACCTCTCACGTAGTGATCTCCCCTGTCTGTAGATCTTTACCTTAATATTTACCATTCTATAATACTATTGTATTTGTTTTCATGTAGGTGAGAGTATATACCCAGATCTAGACTGTGTTCGTTGTAATAGAGCCGATGTTCGTAAATTTACAAGAGAAGCCAAAGCTGCTGGTATCCAGTATATAGGACTGTGTTGTGGGAACGTTGCATCACTGGTCCGGGAAGTAGCCGAGGAGCTGGGTCGACAACCACCGGCATCCAAGTTTAGCGAGGATCTGTCGAAGAGTTTTATTTTCAGCAAAAAAGCGGAGGGGTATGGGGAAGAAATGTTAAAATTAAGACGATTTATGCTTGGAGATTTTGAACATTTGTAACGGTTTTACCTCAGTAATATTTCCCAAAATGGCACTACATTTTAATAGGGTGTTCCAATTCGAAAGATGTTGCATAAAACCAATTGAATGTAGGCCTAAATGAAACGGGAATTCGTGTGCATTTCTGGCTATCAAATATTGAGTCAAATGAATAAAATGCTGGTTATCAGCATTTTCTTCTTTTGTCTCAATGTTGTCCAAACCATATTCTATTAGGGGCGTCAAAACCAGAGGTCTTGTTTATGAAAGTTCGTTTTGTCGACCAATACAGGAATCGTGGGGTTGAATCCCCACCTAACCAATACAATTTCTAAACTTACATTTTACAAATCAAAGGATGAATTGTTAACGAATCTCCTGTGTTGAATAAGCAGCAAATGAATCGAATAGGAACGATTTCATCCAGTTACCCGTGACGTAATATCGGACAAACAATAGATTTTTTCGTAGGTGTTGTTATAAAATCTTTTTTTTTTTTTTTTTTTTTTTTTTTTTAATCTTTATTTTTCAGATAATTACATCGTTTATAACAAAGTTTTACATGATACATTTAGTAGTATACAAACTAAACAAAAGGGAGTAGCCTTACATACATTTTTTTTCATTTGATTTACAGTTGACTATATACTCTATCTTTATGTTTAATCATCAAAGTGTCATTGGTTGCTAAAACCATAATACTAGCATTTTGGTCATAGAGATAACGAAAGATAAAAGTCGAAACTCAAAAGTTTTGTTTTCATTTTCTCCATGCTTTCTTTTGATTGGGTGTTTTTAGAGAAGTTTCTTGTATTCGAAAACTGCAATATATCGTCAACTGTAAAATCGTAGATTATATTAATATTAAGTACATGTATAATCATTAACCAGATCATGTATTTGTAATAATTCGAAAAATAAAGTTTTACATGATATGAAGGAACAGAAAGAGAAAATCTTAATTTCACCGACAAAGGTGGTAAAAGATACCCTTTAAAGAAAGTGAAAATAAACACAAATATCCAAAGCATGCTATAGTTTTGTATATTTTATTTGGCTTATTATTGATCTTGTACCAATCTTTCAACAATTGCCCAATTTTCTTTTTTATTTTGATTTTTCTTTGTTTGTGTGATGATTTCAAGGGTTATAGTTTAAGATGTCTTATGAAGCCGTTTCGAGTGGGTACTATTTTTTTTTAATTTGTTATTTTAAATATAACGTTTAAATTCTAAACATAAAATATCTAATTGAGGTTTGTCATCAAAACCAAGCAACACATCTGTACTCCTTAGTTGATCAAAATGGTTCATTTCATTTAGTTTTTGATCCATAAATTGAATGATTGGTTTGATTCTGTTACATTCGAAAAATAAATGTAAAAGGTTCTCTTCATTTGTGTGACAAAAAGTGCATGTTTTATCGTCGGTGATATTCATTTTTTTGTAAAAGCGAATTTGTTGGAAATATCCTATGAACGATTCGGGTCTGTAGCCATTGAATAAATGAATCATCAGTTAATTTGAAAACATTTGAGTAAACCTTTTTCCAGTCTTTATTTAGATTGTTGAATTCTAATAACCACTTATTTTGGCTTGTTGGAATATTTTCATTATAAATCAATGTTGTGTAAGTGTGCTTATTTACATTTGGTTTACTAATAATTGGAAATATATAGCTATTCATAGAAGGATTATGACATTGATTCAAAGATGAAAAATCAATAGGTATATGTAGCTTTTGTAAAAATGATTTAATCGCATTTCGGATGCTATAATACTCAAGAAAGTTTAATTTACCATGAACTAAATTCCTGAAGTAATCAAATGATTTAAAATCTCCATTTTCCGTAAATACATCTTTAATCAGGAATATTCCTCTTTGAAATAGGATTTTGTTGAAAATATATTTCGAATCGGTCTTGATTCCTTCATTGTAAAAAATAGGCGAATGTAATATGTGATTTCCATTTTGGAATCTAAATTTTTCAATATATGATATGTACGATCGTAGAACATCAATCCAGAATGCATTTTTTATTTTATCTACCAAATTATCACAGTAGAACTTTCCGCATTTCATTACTTTATTAATATCAATACAGATATTTGCTAGATCATAATAAGATGATTCTGGATTTAAGACTAAGTTTTTTAACCATTTTAATTTCATACATTTAATAAAGCTTACGATATCTGGTATTTTCAGACCTCCATCCTCATAATCTTTGATAATGATTGAAGCTTTGATTTTTGGTCTACCATCCCAAATGAATTCTGTGAATAAGTCGTTTAATTTCTTTAAAAAATCCGATGATGGGGTTGGCAAGCTTATAAAAAGGTGATTTAATAAGGGTATTAAAAGTGTTTTAATGACTACGATTCGGCCTATTGGAGTAAGTTTTCGCCTTTTCCAAAATGATACACATTTATTTATGCTAATCCATTTAGTATCAAAATTTAAAGCAACCATTTTATTAAGATCAACGTCAAAGAGTATTCCTAATAATTTAAATTGTGTGTCTCCCCAGGATAGTTTCCACCTTGTTTTGATAGATCGTGTACTGTACTTCAAAGATCCAATCCATATAAGTTTAGTTTTGTCAAAATTAACGTTTAACCCAGATACTTTGGAAAATTCGTCAAGGATTTTTAAAACGGCATGTAAAGATTTGTCAGATCCATCTAATAAAAGAGTTGTGTCATCTGCGAATTGAGAAATAAGATATTGTTTACCTTTTATTTTAATGCCAGATATGTCCTTGCAGTTTTTAACTTTTAAATTTAATATATTCTGATTTTTTTCGGGAGAAAGGGCGGAGCCTAGTAAACGGTTATTACATTGAAGATTGAGGAGAAACAGCATTTTCAATTAGCGGTAAATCGTCGGTCTTATTGCAAATTATTGTAACTGCAGCTTGCATCAAGCTGTATTTACGAGTTTTTTTAACAACATGTTTTACAATCGCACAATCTTTCAATTTCGAAATGTTTTCATGCTCGTGCCGCACGTTTTTCCCTTAATGTTAACCAAGGTATCGAGAAGTAAACTCGTCGAATAACCTTTTGGCTTAGCCACACCCTTTCAGGTGAATAAAAACGCAATATATTTGCGCACAGAGGATAAAAATATATGATGATATAGGGTCACCTTGTCTGCAGCCTCTTTTTACTCGGAAGTAGTCAGATATAAAACCATTTAGTTGTACAGAGACCTCTGTATCGTACAGAAAAAGTCTAATCCATTTTTTACCATTTCCCCAAAATTAAAAAAGACAAGGTTTCCTCGATAAATTTGAAAGATAATGAGTCAAAAGCTTTCTCAAAATCTATTAGCATTAACAATCCCGGTATCTTATTTTCGTCACAATGCTGCATTATATCGTAGATTAACCTAGTGTTTTCTCCAATATGTCTGCCTTTAATAAAACCTGTCTGATCTTTTGATATTAATTTATCCAGTGTTAATTTCAATCTGTTCGCAATGGAACCTGATGCAAGTTTGTATAAAACATTTAAGAGGGTAATAGGCCTCCAGTTTTTTAAATATTGTTTAGCCTTATTTTCCTTGGGAATGCATGTTATATTTCCGAGCTTTATATTTTTTGAAAATGACCCTGATATGAAGGCGAAATTAATAGAACGAATCTCGTAACTAAGGCCTGATTCAAGTCGAAGTTATGAGCTTTTATAACAACACCGACGGTTTATCGACACATAACGACAACACAGTCTATTTTTTTTATTTTCTTTTTGCAAAATATTCACTGACCTTGGATATTGCATGTTTTCTTTCCAAACACCAATCAATCAAACTAACCCTTTCCAAAATGGTAAAATGTTAGGGCAGTCCAATATGAAAGCTGCTGAAGACTTTTGGATGCTGATAGACAAAGAATGTGTGTACGGAAATACTGGTCTAGCCCAGAAAATATAGAGGCAAGAGCAGAAATTGCTGGTAATCAGCATCTTCTTTCGCTTCGATGCTTTACTAGGCCTTTTCTATTAGGAATATTATTTGGAAAGTGTTTTAAAAATCGTAATGTCGATATCGGAGATAATCGTTTAACTCGAATTAATGCTTGTGTTTCGAACAATTAAGTTGATCTTTATTAAAGCGGCTTATGACAACATTACAGCAAAGAAATACGGCAGAGGAAAAAAACAGACAAACATAAAAAACAAACACAAACAAACAAACAAACAAACAAACAAACAAACAAACAAACAAACAAACAAACAAACAAACAAACAAACAAACAAACAAACAAACAAACAAACAAACAAACAAACAAACAAACAAACAAACAAACAAACAAACAAACAAACAAACAAACAAACAAACAAACAAACAAACAAACAAACAAACAAACAAACAAACAAACAAACAAACAAACAAACAAACAAACAAACAAACAAACAAACAAACAAACAAACAACAATAAAAACCCAACCCCTTGAGCATCTTGGATTCAATCTGAATATCATAATCTCCCAGCATACAATTGTCATTGAATGTAACTTAAATGTGCTGGAAATGGTTTTTGAAATTGACCCATTTCAATTATCGTTTTAGTCCGTATCTATGTGCCGCTTCCGGTGAGTTTATGGGAAATTAGCATTGTATACACACAGGTACGGTTCTTTGATACTAAAAATAACAACACATCATCCGGTTTCTTTATGCCAGTTTGAGGCTCTGACCCAATTCCGAGCAAAGCATCCCACGTGCAATGGCAACGAACGCTGATTGGCCATAATTGTCATCAAAGGACGACTTCCGGTGGCTGGTGTGTGTGTGTGTGTGTGTGTGTGGGGGGGGGTCTTTGTGGAAATAAGCTAATTACCCAAAAATGCATATAATTAAGTAGTTCTATGTGAACTAGGCAGATACCCAATGCCATGTCAGCAAAAAGAGTCATTAAATATTGGCTACGTATTCTAAAAATGTATAAAAGATAGATACGTTCGTAAAAGTTATTTAATGTTTGTACACGTTGACCGACTGGGTCATAAAAAATATTGGAAACTGATCTACGATGAGAACTTTTAAAACTGGTTTTGGCTACATTTGGGAAAGACGATCTGTTGAAAACGGAAAAAGGTGTGTTGGTAGATTTGTGACAGGCTTAAAGACCAATATCTATTATTTTGGGAAACACAATTGTAATCAAAAAGCAAACTGTTTTATCTAACCCAATACAAATATTTTTGAACCAGAACCATACATTAAAATTCTACAGATCTGGCTAAGTATCCAATTCCGTTTATCCACTCACAATCTAATTAATGATGAAAAAGGGTAGGCATTTTGACATTTGAATTCTTTTACTTTACCCTGTCGCAATCGAGAAAAAATATCCACTGTTCGATTAATCTTGGTGAGGGCAAAATACACTGACATGGACAACGTGTAGGCTACATCATATAAAAGAAACATCCAGACAAGAAGAAAAACAAAGCGTACTACCATCATTATGTCTTGATTTGAAAAGAATACACAAACTTAGATATTCCATCCATCCATCATTGGATACCAAACACTTCGTGCAATTTGGGGTGTCATCCGTGGCAACGGAAATTGACGAGGACATTCCTCGTCAATTTCCATTGTCACGGATGACACCCGATATTGCACGAAGTGTTTGGTATCTAATGATTGACGGAATATCATAAAACTATTTTGTTTTGAACATATGTCGGTGCCTATCCGGTGTCAGACATTTCAATACAACAAGAAATTGTCACTTTGACAGCTGTCAGGAATGGACACAAGTGCAATACACGTGGTAGACGTGCATTATTAAACCCTTTCTCAAAACTATGCATGTCTTTCACTTTTCGTCTAGAAAAAGCCATGAATACATTGAGAAAAGGAATGAATTTCCCAACATTTTAAAAAATCTCAGGACAATTAAGAAGATTCAAAACATTCATATTTCATAAAGTTCTGTCTATGCTTTAAAAGTGACAGTAAATGACAGTTGACACTTTCTTATCAGACTTCCCCCCAAAAAACCCGAGCCTTTTTAGCTTAGCCTAGGCCCATACTTTAAGGTTGTCAACCCCCTAATGCGATTCGCGCGTCGTCAGAATTATTCGGGCGACATCGAAAACATTCTTTCCACCGCCGAATATTCACGACTACACCCGAATAAGTTCGGATACGTAACGACGACGCTCGAAAAAAAAAAAAAAAAAAAAAAAAAAAAAAAAAAAAAAAAAAAAAAAAAGCTGGGCCCCGTATTACTAAACATCTTACGATCAAGTTTTTGTGTAAACTGTGTAACAAGACATCTGATTGCACGAGAAATCCGACTGAGCCAATCAGGGCTGTTGTTACAAGTAATTATGCAAAAATCAAACGTACGATCGTTAGTAATACGGGCCCCTGATGTTTTATGAATCTCAAAATGGCTACATTACGGACATTCTACCTTAAATGAAATGTTTCCCAAATAGCAATCGCGTTAATGTTTTGCACAGCGATTATAACAACGACATTTATGATATTCTTCATTTCATGACAAATAAAAGGAAAATGCAAAAGTATTGGTTAGGCCTATATGGTCATTTTCCATTTCTTCTCAAAAGTTGTCTAAACCTCGTATCCAGTGCTGTCGTCAAGACGCGTTACTTTTTGTAAAGGGTCTTGAAACCTTTTCCAAAACAAATACTGGATTTGACGTTTCTAATTATAAAATGATTTGAAAGACATTGTATTGAGACAACAGAAGAAAATGCTGATAATCAGCATTCCCCCCTTGCCTCGGTATTTCTGTGCTGTATTGTACATGTACACATTTCTTTCTTCCGTTCGGACAATCTGAAAAAACTGACTGCTCGAATTTAAACGATGAAAAATGCTTTGTGTACAATACCGAACGTAAAACATCGAGACAAACAGAGAAATACCGGCTATCAGTTCGACAGCTTTGACATGGATTTGAGGGAATATCTTGATATCAAAATAGCCGGGAGAGTACGACGTATAGAATGGCACGTATCTCAGTATTGAATATTTTAAGTATTTGATTTAAAATTTGAGACAAATGTGTACATACCGAGCGTTTTTATTTACAAAAGTTAGGGAAAATATAACAAAGTCACGTGATTGCAGCCTGTATTAATGAAAACGCAATATACATGTATGTAAATGATAGCACAGAAAATTTTGAGACAGAAGGAGAAAGTGCTGGTTATCAGCATTTATTCATTTTTTGTCAATGTTTTCTAACGTAGTTTGTACTAGAGTCGTCAAAACCAGGGCTGTTCGGGAAAAGATTAAAGTAAGAAACGTTTTTTATAGCTAACGATAGATGATCTGGCAGAATATTTCATTCGATTAGCATAGGCTGCTCTGCCAGGTCATTTATCGTGAGCTGTACCACGGAATTACAATCCAAACATTTAGAAGGGACCATGCAAATAAATGACACCAATTACAAAAGAAATACCTCAAGAGAAGTCTAAAACTAGATTATAAATGTCTACAAATAATCGAACCCAGGTCAATCAGACAATAAAGGCATTTCTTAGATAGGATAATATATTGTAGAAAAAAACCTTGTTGTTCAGAAAATCATATATAAGCAAAAAGACCGGACAGATCGACCAGGAACGGTTATTTTCATACATTTCCAAAATGGCTCCTTTTTTAAAGCCAGGTCGCAAACAAATGCAACGTTGACAAGTGCACAGAATATTTCCAATATTGTGCAGTTCACCCTAGTAGATGAAAGGTGCAACATGGGAATAATTGTAATCTTTCTAAGCCTAGCTGGCGCAGCCACGGCCGTATTATACCGACATGATCCAATCTTCACCGGTACAGCTTGTGATCAACATGAAACGTTGTTTAAGGTAGAATACCCACATTGAGATTCACGCGACGTCGGAATTATTCGGGCGAGGTCGAAAACATTCGGCGGTGGAACTTTCCACCGCCGAATGTTTACGACCGCGCCCGAATAAGTTCGGATACATAACGACGACGCCCGAAAACAATGTTTTATGAATCTCAAAATGGCGACATTACGGGTATTCTACTTTAAGCTGAAAGAACAGAATTATATTGCTTGCTGTGTTGTATGCGACTCTAACAAAAACTGTTCCGGTGTGATTGTCAACACTGACGAAAATACGTGCACTAGTTGTTCGACGGACCTGACGTCAACTTCGGTTTCGCCTGTTTCTTCAAACGGATCGAGTTCCATGTATTACAGAAGTAAGTGTTCTAAAACGTTTAATAAAATAGAATTTATGTCAATTCATTTCCATTATAACTCATTCAATTAAAATAACCCAAATACAACAGCCCAATCAATTTCTTTATTTCCAGAATGTTTTCCAAAACCATTATCTTACGAGATGTCAAAAAGTAAAAAAGTCAATATGCTGGAATGGGTTAAAAATCATCTAAGAACTCAATCATTTTCACTCTAACCCATGAATGCCGAGAATCAAGTCGGATGTTAGCAGTCGGTACATCTAAAAGCCAATGTTTACCTCTTTTTACAACAGTCATACGGTTCCAAATCATATTCGAATGTTTGGCTATATTTTAGAGGTCAAGACTCAACTGCTATCAAACACCACTACAAATATCTCGACAGCTGTGGCAAATACAACTGCGACGCCAGCACAGATGACGTCAATATCGACGGAAACTATGAGGACACAGACTTCGATCACCATACAATCGACGGCATCTCAGTCGGTGCCTCCGTCAATTCTACCAACAACATCATACCAGCCCCTTGTAGAAATAAGAAAAACAATGCCGATGGACACGGAGAAACAGGTTGATTCTGATAATTGGCATACTTTCGAAGGGAAGAGTTATAAATTCATCGATTTGAAAATGAAACGCTCCCAGGCTCTGGTAGGAATCTTTGTTTTTAGACCCTCTCACAGGCCCGTATGAACAGGGGGTTAAGTCCCTCCCCTAAAGTAGGTAAAAATGCTGAATTTTCTTAATTTTACACTGAAAATGTAGGGAAAATCAAAAATTGGTCTTGTGTGGAGTTATATTTTAACCCGAAAAGTTTTAGGGCGGTCTGCTTCGAAAGCTGCTGCATATGACAAAATGTGCATTGATAAAGATGGGATATGGGTATGAAATAGATCTAAGAGACAATAAGATATTTAGATAAAAAATAATTGTGGTCTTCAGCATTTTCTTCGTTTGCTTCAATGTATTTCCACGCCTCTTTTCTTTGACAGACGTCAACTCTATGTCCTGTTTGGGAAAGTGTTAACTTATCACTTTTCAACAAAAAGTTCGAAACTGCAGCTGAGAATAAGCTGCAATTATGAAGTTTCTGTTGAAAAGCAGCGTAATGAAACTTTTTTTTCTGCAGATGTACTGTAAAAGTGAGAGCGGACGCATGGCTGGTTTGGTTATAATTGACAGAATAGAACAAAATGAGTTTGTCAAGAACCTGGCCTTCAAGGACAACACAGGTACACGGTGGATACTCACGTGACAAAACAATTTCAGTAACTTTTCAATTGTTTTGTTAAATAAGAGACCAATTTGAATCCCGTTTGGCGAAGTGAAGGTGAACAAACGCCAGGCATTAGATGTATACGAGGTTGATTTTTAGCTCACCTGAGCACATAGTGCTCAAGGTGAGCTATTGTGGTCACTTTTTGTCCGTCGTCCGTCTGTCTGTCTGTCCGTCCGTCCGTCTGTCTGTCTGTCCGTCCGTCCGTCCACAATTTCGTGTTTACACTCTAGCATCTACAAAAATAAGCCAATCTTGACCAAACTTGGTCAAAACATGTATGACCATAAGATCTCGGATGAGTTCGATTATGGGTCAGATCGAATAAGAAAGTCAGGAGTTATCTGCCCTTGAATGCGAAAAATACCTAGTTTTGACATTGTTTACACTCTAGCATCTACAATTATTGATCAATCAAGACAAAACTTGGACATAATGTTGCAGGCCATAAGATCTAAGATGAGTTCGATTTTCAGTCTGATCTTACCAGAAAGAAGAGAGTTATGTACCCTTGAATTCAACAAAATTGCCATTTTCGGCTGTTTTCGACCTTGTTTACACTCTAGAATCTACAATTATTTATCAATCAAGACAAAACTTGGACACAATGTTGGGGATTATAAGATCTCGGATGAGTCTGATTTTCAGTCTGATCTGAAAAGAAAGCCAAGAGTAATGTGCCCTTGAATTTGACAAAATTGCCATTTTCGACTGTTTTCGACCTTGTTTACACTCTAGAATCTACAATTTTTGACCAATTAAGACAAATCTTGGACACAAGGTTGGAGACCATAAGATCTCATATGAGTTTGATTTTCAGTCTGATCTGACTAGAAAGATGAGAGTTATGTGCCCTTGAATTTGATAAAATTGCTGTTTTAGGCTGTTTTTGACATTGTTTACTCTCTAGAATCTACAATCATTGACCAATCAAGACAAATCTTGGACACAATGTTGGCTATCATTAGATCTCGGATGAGTTTGATTTTCAGCCTGATCTGACTAGAAAGTCGAGAGTTATGTGCCCTTGAATTTGTTAAATTGCCGTTTTCAGCTGTTTTCGACCTTGTTTATACTCTAGAATCTACAATTACTGATCAATCAAGACAAAACTTGGACACAATGTTGGGGATTATAAGATCTGGGATGAGTTTGATTTTCAGTCTGATCTGAATAAAAAGTCGAGAGTTATGTGCCCTTGAATTTGACAAAATTGTTGTTTTCGGCTGTTTTCGACCTTGTTTATACTCCAGAATCTACAATCATTTAACAAACAAGACAAATCTTGGACACAATGTTGGGCACCATAAGATCTTGGATGAGTTCGATTTTCACAATGTTATTGACCATAAGTTCGTTTTCAGTCTTAAAGTCATAAATATTTATTGAATTGAACAAAAGTGTTGCTCATATCATTTTGGTTCAGGTGAGCGATATAGGACCATCATGGTCCTCTTGTTTTAAAAAGATTATGTTATGATCGTAGATCAACCAAAATTTTGGTTGATCGTCAATAACGTTTTATCACCTGAATAACAAACAAACAAACAAACAAACAAACGAACGAACGAAAAAACGAACAACATTTCAGGCCGGCATGGATCCAGATTAGCCAGTGCTGACGCACAGTTTGATCAAGATCCATTCTTTAATAGCTCCTTCGTGGCATGCAGTGCTCACATGTATGACATGATCATGGTAGTACTACACAATTTGACAATGGATGATCTTGAAACATGATCGACTCAGTATACTTTCATGGCCCGTTTTCCAAATAGATCTATTTGCTTTTATATTTTCAGACCACGCAACCATTCATATGGGCCTGAGATTTCGTGAGCATAAGATCACGGTCGAATTCACGCAAGTAGTGGTTAGTTATGACAACTTCAACGAGGACCACGTTTCGGCCATTATGGCGGGGACTGGGGACGAGTGTATCTACATGGAGAGATCCGGTTACTGGGTGACTGGTGTGTGCGACTCGGACGATAACTACCAGTTTGTTTGTTGGGACTAACATTATCGTCCAGCATATCGCTGCTTTTCAAACAAAAATATCGTAACTGCAGCTTAAATAAGCTGCAGTTACGATATTTTTGTTGAAAAGCGACAATGATTATACGAGTTTCAGAAATGATAGAAGTATATTACTAGAAGGGTTCAGGCTAGAAAGTCGAAAATGCACCCCGTCACATACAAAAATAAAACAAACACAACAACAGCAACGAAAACAAACAAAAAAACTAAAAAGGAAAAACAAACGATATAATCATAAGCAAAGAATATATTATGTGATTTTAGCAGCGTGTATATCTCACGATATATGACCTGGCAGAGCACCACAGCCTTTTGGCTATGGCTGCTCTGCCAAGTCAAGTATCGTGAGCTATAAGGATAGATAACTTCTGACCAGCAGATACTGACAAAAATAATGTTGTCCTCCTTTCTTAAGTCTACCTAGCCACCTTTTATGTTGCTGGTAACGATTTTGGGAAGCCGGTTTCGATAGGGGGGGGGGGGGGGAATAATATCTCGAACCAGTGCTAGGAATCCTTTTTTTCTGTGTCTCGGAAAACTGCGACGAATCAGATACATGTACAATTTTATTTATTTATTTATTTATTTATTTTATTTATACAATATTTATAGAGGAATACACAATTAGCTATAAAGGCCAGTCTACCTTGTGGTCCTCTGTTAAAACTGTAATTCGTATGGTCGGACTTCCATACGTTGTTCTGGTCAGAATAACAGATAACACGGTATAATGGCTTTTCAAAATGAAATATTTCTTTTTTTCTTAACAAACCCCTTGATGAGGGTATGTTCATTTGAATCGTCTCACCAAGACGATTCGAATTCGTACCCACAACATAGGGTTAGAGTTACAAAAATCAAATTTATCTAGATTGGACTCGTTTGACTAATTACATGAGCCGAAATACGTAAGAATGTAAACTATACTCCTGACAAAAAGTTAAGCAACAAAGATGCTTTTCTTTCTGAAATGTGCTTTATCACATCTAATGATCTATGTTTTATACAATACAAAGTTGGGGTCTTATTACACAAATTACGTTAAATGATTGGGAAAATCATCAAACAATAACAAAGTTACAGATCCTCGAAAACCGTCCCGACGAAACAATGGTGCAAAACGTCGTTCGCCAGCAGTTCAGAATGTGTAAAAAGTTGTTTTCCGGCCACTTAAGGCCATGATCGAGCATCAAGTACCTGGTATGACCCCTACGATGTTCAACACACGCCCGAACTCACCTTGGCATCAAGCAGATTTGTCTGTCTAATGTCCGTTGTGGATTGATCCTCCATTCTGTCTGCAAGAGTCTGTGGGCGAACATGCTGACCATAGACACGCCCTCAAAGAATGTCCTATGCATGTTCTATCCAATTTAGGTCTAGAGACGTAGCAGACCGGTCTATATGTCTGATGTTGATGGTCCACAGAACTTCAGTCACAATTCCAGACCGATAGGGACGGGCATTACCATCCATTAACATAACAGTTGGATCTGTTTACTGTGCCAGAAGGATGTAACAGCGTGATGATCTCGTAAATGCATCTTACACCAGTCATTGAACCTCGTCTGATGACAACCAGCTCTGTTCTGTGGCAAACACTGATACCTCTCCAGACCATCAAACTTCCACGTTCATATTGGTCGTGTTCAGCGATGTTACAGTCGGCAAACCGTTCATTACCGTTTCTCCACACACGTGTCATGCCATCATTAGAATCGAGGCAGAATCTTGACGAGTCAGTTAAGAGTTTGTGACGCCAACGAGTGACCCTCAGTTTTGATGTTGATGTTCCAATATTAATCTTTGCCGTCGATGTTTTTGGGGAAGTTTGATCCGTTGAAGTGGTATCCTGGACCTTAGACCTTCTGTGTTAAACATGCTCCTCACGGTTTGGATGGAAATTCAGTTTCCTGACACCCTCTGAAGGTCATTTTCCGGCGATCTGGCCGTTGTAAGCCAGTTCCTACGGACAAAGGTTGCAACATAACGGTCTTCACAAGGTGTTGTTACTCTTAGGCGACCTGGATGTGGTCTCTCTGACATCTGTCCAGTTTGATTGTATCGGGTTATTGCTCTTCAGTCAATACTGCGATGAAATTTTAAGTGAATGGCAGCAACAGTCTTGGTTGCCCCACCCTGTAGCATTCCAACAATTTGAGCCACTTCAATTGGAGGCAAGTGACGTATTGGCATGATTCAAATGTTGATGACATCAAAGTTGTCAAATTGACACGTTTTAAGCACATACGGAGCTGATGTCAAGTTTGAAATCCGTATATGCGACACATTTTGCATGCATGTTTTGGGGGTGAGTGTGTTCTAATCACGTGATAGCTGTTTTTGGAGACGATAACATTCAGTATTCTTTTAAGTGTGTTTAAGCATAGATATGGCTGTCCGAAAAACAAATCTGTGCAAAAATTTCCGCATGTATAAAAAGAATATTGAGAGAATTACTTTTGTTGCTTAACTTTTTGTGAGGAGTATACATATAGATGTGTCTTTTGATTCTTATTCTAAACTAATGTTAATAATTATAAACATTTTACTTCCGATAAATTGGAAAATTAATCAAAGCGCTTAGAGCACAGTAATTTTGGACGTCTCTGACTTATTTGATTAGGTGGAATTGTAAATAAATAAAGTTTGTTTCTTTTTTATATAGATTGTAGTGTAACAATATTAATCCATGACAACTCAATTTTCTTCACCAGTGCTCCCACAGAGTCCCACATTATACGTGATACGAATGGACACCATCGTGCATTCACGATTTATGAATTTGACATATTTTTAAATGTAAAGGCGTTCACAATATGAATGTAATTTTGTATGCGTTGATTCGAATCTTACAAATGTGAGACACCTGCAAGATTCTAACCGTCACATGCAAAAATATGTAGTATTTTTCAATATCGCGTATTATGTAGGCCTATCAACATACTTGTATACAGTCGATTTAGACTAATTAGATCAATTTCGCTATTAGAACAGTCTAATGTTTATCCGTTTGATAGAGGGTTAAAACCATGATCGGACTATTAGGCCTACAGCCTTGATGAAAGCGACGTAAAACCCTTCTTCGCAAGCCAAGGGTTCTACATCCACTTTGTTCCCTACGGAAAAGTTCGCAAGGAAGAAATTGGAACCCTTGGCTTGCGAAGATCAGAAGATGCGTTAAATAGCCTACTTTCCCATAAAAATAGGAACAGGTCATATAATATTATATAGCCTATATCATGTACAGACAGACGTGAAAAGGTCAAGTGCGGCGCGGTATGCGAACTGAGATAACGTTATACGCAGTATAATACACACACGATGTTTTGTCTACGGAGTTGCCTCGTTCCAAACAAGACATTGTTTTCATGTTACTAACAGAATGTGCTTGAGAAAACATTGAGACAAAAGAAAAAATGCTGATCATCAGCATTTTCCCTTTTTGTCTCAATATTTTCTTGACTATATTCGTGGATCTATACCAAAACCCAATCTTTATCAACATCTATGTGGTTATCTACATTCGCTTTCAAATTGGACGACCCTGATATCATTAACTCTTTCCAAAACAATGTCTGGTCTAAAAACCCTAATTGAGAAGGTACTTTTCACGATAACGAGAGAAACTGTGCAGTGAAAATAGATATCATAAAGATAAATTGGATAATTGATTGAGCAAATGATATTTTGACTAGGCATTTTTCTTCGTCGACTCTACACTGTGAAAGAAAACATCTGCACATGAAATCAGATTGGGTCAATCAGGTTTGCTGTCACAAGTAATGACGCAAAAAATAATAGTAAGACCGTTGATAATACGGGTCCCAATTTATTATTCATCACAAAGACGTCCATGCAATGACTATTACATAGCAGAGAACTGTGTGACACAACAATTGCAGATTCTTTTCAATGATTATATTAAATTGTCTATATAAACAACACAATATCGAAATCTAAAACAACAATTATAATTTGAGTAGTTTTGCATGAAACAATTTGAATTTTGCATGTGTCTCATGAATGTAAGAGTCGAAACATCACATGAAAACGTGTGTTGGAAGTTGAGAAGCATTTCCATCATGTTTATACTCCGTAAATATTGACTTGAACCTGTTGAATATGCAGTGAGTAATTGTAACGCGAAATAATCACTCTCCAATATATGTTGACACGAGAAGCATGTGCAGAATACAAAGTCATAATTAATGCCTAATGAAACTTACGACTCTACCCGACAGCGAGGATTGCTGGCAAGTATTGATTATTCCGTGTAACAATTACTCATTGCATATTCATAGGGTTAAGGTCAATATTTATAGACTATACATTGGTAAAATGTTTACATATCGCCGGTGGGGGATCAAAACCTCGTAACTCCAGCTTTGTCAAGTTGTAATTACGAGGTTTTGACTCCCCACTGACGATATGTGCCATGAAGTCCTTACCGAATTATATGTTGAATTATTAACAACAAAGGTATGGACAAATTATCATCGGCCTATTATACTGCATCCTAGGAATACAAAAATTGCACGTTTTCCGAAAACGAAAACAGGTCGAAACTTATTAAAGTCGTAACTTAAAGGAATTTTGGCAAAGACATAGTGGAAAAACAACGCAAATTGCAGGTAAGTGTTTGGATTCATTTAATTAGATGATAAAAAACGTACATAAAATGCACATGCTTACTCGGTCTTTTCCTGTTTGACACTCCAAAACTTGACATCGTTTTACCCGAATTATGCATATCGTCGCTTTTCAACAAAAACCTAGTAACTGCACCTTGGTCTCAGCTGCAGTTACGAGGTTTTAGTTGAAAACAACTATATTACATATACCCCTTCCCCGGAAAGCAACGAGTCTGCAGGTTATATGAAAGCGTTTGCTCAAAATTTAAACAATATTACAGACAGATGAGATAAATTCTTCATCTTCAGATATTTATGTCCATTATCCAAGTAGATCTATCATACATTTCAACTATACATACACAACCCACCGGCAAAAACATGATGTTTGTTGTTTATCTAAACTTGCGATTTTTTTTTCTCCTTCTCATCAAAAGGTGTCACTCCTGTATCATTTTGATAATTGAGATAGCGTACAAATGTCACTTCTGGTCTAAGGGAAGTTAATATGTTTGTCGTGACACGTGACAAAAATACAGGGAATGTCCGGTGAATTATTACAATTAAGGTGACCTTTGATTGGACAATATTTTTTACTGGAATTGAACATGGTTTATTCATTTGTGACTGATTATAATCTATTGTCAAGTAAAAAGCAAAAAATCAATGATTTTGAATCATTTTGGCAATTTCTGGGCCATTTTAAAAGATGGGTATCATACTCTGAAATGCTTCTAAGACTAGCTCCACAGTTAGGGTGATCTCAAAGATGGGGTCAAATGTCATAGAGAAAAGGATTCATGCCATACTAAAATTCATTTTTTCGGGTGTATAAATGGATGTTCTAGACTTTAAGGTAGGTCGAATCATTGCTGCAAACTGATGGACTGAGCTATAAGCCAAAATGTTATAATGGTCGCCTATGTAAAACTATTTACTTCCCTTCTAAAGACCTTCTAAACATAAGTACCGTGTTTTTAACGCCTAAATAGAGACACTGGAAATACTGGCCACGTGCATCTCAGCACCAAAAGGCACTATATAGTCCTGCAAGGATGATTGACTCTGGCTCAAAAATGAGAAAACGTGTCACTTTAAAGCATCAAATGAAAACCCCAGCTCAAAATCGTTCATGCAAAAAGCCAGAAAAGGGGCCGATTTTATCGAAGAACTATTCTAACTACTTCTCTGAGTGACCTTACTCCTGGCACCGGATATGTGCTTTAACCCTTTCCCAAACAAGACCTGGTTTTGACGTCCCTATTGGAAAAAAGCTTGGGAAAACATTGAAACAAAAGAAGAAACTGCTGATAACCAGCAGTTTCTCCTTTTGTCTCAATATTTTCTATGCCATGATTTACACAAATCATATCTTTCATAATATCCATTTTGTCATTTGTGGCAGTTTTTGAGGTGAATCACCCTAAAATTTTGTCGTTTGGGAAAGGGTTATACGCATCCTTGATCTGCACCAGCACTCTGTTATTCAGCTGCATTATAAATGTTTTACTCTGCTCTGCAGACGTTGTAAGAAAAGAAGGACACCTCATTTCAAAATACCACCGACACTCGTTATGTCGACATCGGATAAGTCGAATTCTCGCTTAAGTCGAAGTTCAAATCTGGTCCCGTCCTCATCAATAGACATAATTCTTTTCAAACAAAATAATTTCGTACCGAATATAGCTATTGAAATATAGTAGGAAAATGACAGAAATTGCTCGATACGAGCAATTTCTCTCCTTTTCCTTCTATATTTCAATAATAATCGTACTTGATTAGTTTAAAAAACGGTCAAATATCAACTTTGTCGAAGCCGAACAAAATCGGATGAGTCGAACTCTGGATATGTCGAGGTATTTTGACGGCCCCTCCGAATTCGACACATCGAGTGTAGACTGTAATACACATTTTTGCTCGGAAAAGGCACGTTCTGTTCTTAATCTATTCCCAAACGAAAAAGTTTTAGGGAGGTCCTATTTAAATGCTGCTATAGACGACAAAGTTGATGCTAAACATGAAATGATTTGTGTACAATATAGCACAGAAAATGTTAAGACAACAGGAGGAAAAACTGATTATAATGATTTTTCTTCTTTTGCCTGTATCTTTTCCCAAGCATAGTTTCCCATGGACGTCAAAACCAGGTCTTGTTTAGGAAAAGCTTAAAACCAATTAAAACATTGGAGACGCGCTTTATTACTTAGGTCTAAGGGAGGTAAATGTGTTTGCCCAATCTTTGACATTTTGTATATGGAAAATGCGGGTGAAAGATTACGATCCAGGTGACCTGTGATTTGACATTTTTTGCTGGAATTGAACAGGATTTATTCATTATTGACTGATTATATTCTATTTTCAAGTTAAAAGCAAAGTATCAATAACTTTGAATCATTTTGGCAATTTCTGGGCCATATTAAGGACAGATCCTCCAGTTGTTACTGCGCAACTTACTGCGCATATCCTAAATACCGAAAAAATGGCTGTTTCAGTAATTTGCCTTTTCAGCAAATGTATTTTTTTTACATTTAGTTGATGTTTGGTTGATAAAAGACAAGACCTTTTTCGGTTATTTCAATTTTCTCTATTTGGTCAATTAAAGTGTAATAGTACTCGGATGGTACATTTCGCTTTCTGTTACGCGTTCAACATGTGGCGTTAGCGATAGGAAATTAAGCAACGAAAGCAAAGTGGTGTCTTTATGAGCTAGTCCGTTTCAGATGGACACAAAAGATGACACTTTTTATTATCTAAAGCTGGTAATAAGGAAGCAAATGGATAAAAGTAGTGAAATGATTTCGGACAGAGCTGCATAAAGTAAACCAAATTTTACTTATAACTAAGAAAAACGCTTGGTTTGATATGTTTTTCTTTTTTTGTTTTTGTAGGTATGACCAAGCACTATGTCTATACCAAAAAAGAAAAAAATTCTTACCGCTGGAATATTTTTTATTATCAGAAACGTTGCGAAAAAAGAGCAATTTCAGCTATTTTGAAAGAATGTTTTAGTAAAAATTTCAAAATCTTCACTAAATTTTCCCAAATTGATAGTCATTTAGACAGAACAAAATATAATGAACACAATAAAGATTTATTTATGTAATCCTAGTCATTTCGAACACCTTTTTTGTGGTTATTTAAGTGACACCTCATTTTTGCAATTTTAGACAAGAGTAGTCTCCCTTGAAATCCAATAACTTTTTAATTCGCTTGGTGAGCTATAGTTTTTAAGTCATTTTTTTACTTCTCATATATTTAAATATCAGTACAGAAAAAATAAGAAAAATCTTACCGTAGGAAATAAATGGAGGATCTGTCCTTAACAGATGGTTATTATACTCTGAAAAGCTTCTGAGACTATCTCCGCAGTTAAAATAATATCAAAAATGGGTTCAAAGGCCATAGAGAAAAGGATTCATTACCTACTAAAAGTGTATGAATGGATGTTCTAGAATTTAAAGGGGGACCTGCTAGGCTGTCGAAAATGCAAATGGCACAATAAATACAAACCAGAAATAACTTATGAAATTACCAACCTGAAAGGGTAGATCACTTATGTCTATTGTTAGCACTCATCAAGCTTTATTAAGTATTAAAATCCAAGTCAATTAATAACGTGCGGGTTGGTTCATATTGTCATTGTTTTTGTTTTGTAACGGTTACATATGCCAAACCATCAAAAATCAATTACGTCAGAGGTACGTCATCTGTCCTCAGCGAGATTCAACACATCGTACAACCGGCTGCTTCGAAAGTTTGAGAAGACAGATTCGGCATCTGATGTCATGTGCACGGTAGGTCAAATGAATTTACTTTTATAAATAAACGAAAGGATTTTTGGTATTCTATAGTTGATAAATACGCGTATAAATGTTCAGTGCTTGTACAAAATAAACCTTTCCACGTATCCCTCGCAAACAAGGTCACAGTCATCGACACAGCCGGTTGTTCGATGTGTTAATACCGCGGAGGTGTGTCTCGTTGACCTTTACCTTGTCTCGTTTTGAAGTAAAAATAGAATGTGTATACACGCTTGTAAAGGATTGATCTATAGCAAAGGAAAGATGATTATTCGCCGTGATTGAGGTTTTATGCATTGCAAATTCTTTTTTTCATGCACAGATATGATTTTCCGAACAGTTCGGAAGCATGAAAACCTAGCATGTGCCCCTTTGAGGTAGGTCGGATCATTACTGCAAACTCATTGGCCGAGCTTTAAGCAAATATGCTTTCTATAGTAGTCAATGCAAAATCAATTACTTAGTAGTTCATATAGACATAAAGAAGGAACAATGTACTCGTTCATGTTATCGTCCTCTTATTGCCATGGATTGACGTATAGGCCATGGGCCGAACCCAAAAAAAGGCTTCTAAAAAAAAGTTTGCTTCAGGCTAAAGGGTGAATACATAAACTATATATAAAAATAATCCCCATCATGTCCTGATTACAAAACAACATTGTTTACCCTAAAGTATGTGGTCACTATAAAGTAATTTGACTTTGAAATACTATGTAAAGTGTACCTATATCCGGATACAACATAAATTCGGATAAATGGCTTTATGTGTCAAAATGCTGATATTTTTCACGAATTTGGTAGTCCAAAAGGTGTACGAGCTACTGTTTGACTGTATATATAGTTTATTCATAATAAAAGTATTAACATAGTTCAATATATGCATTTCACAATAAAAGAAAAGTTATGTGTCTAAATTCCTAAACATGTAAATAATTTTTAAAGCATCTAGATCTATTAAAACTATACTAATAACTTAATAATTTTATCTATTTAAAACTATGTCTATACGTCCATTATAAGGATAACACAAAAAAGATGTAAAATCTTATTTCCATTGTGGTCCTTTTAATGGGAGCATAAGCATAGGAAGGCATCACAAAATAATGTTTTTATAAAGGAAATGAAAGACTATAGGAAAATAAATAATTGACTAGACATACATCACAGTGCAACTACAGACAATAAAAGGACATATTTCAATTAAGTAAGAAAATTTTTACTTTTGATTTAAAACAATTGAGATTTGAAACGTCTTTTAGAGAACTTGGTAAAGAATTCCATAATTTAGACCCACTAAAAGCGAACGTTTTCTTACCATTAGAGCCAACCTTGGGTAAAATAAAATTGCCGGTGGAATGGGAGCGTGTATTGTAAGAGTGAACAGCATCAAAAGAGACAAAATCATCATTCATGTATTCCGGGCTTAACCCATTCTTTAATTTGAAAACATTGCACAGAATTATTTGTTCGACTCGTTTTTCCACAGGAAGCCAATTCAACCTTTTAAAATGTTCAATACTAATATGTGCAGTGTGCTCTACATTTAAAACAAAACGAATTAATTTGTTTTGAGTAGTTTGAAGTTTATTCTTTAAAGCTTTACTGAGACCATTGTACCAAAATGAACAAGCGTAATCATAGTGACATTGTATAAGCGACGTGGCAATTAGTTTTTTTGTCTGCTCAGTAAGAAAGTTGCGTTTTCTGTACAAAAACTTTAAGCGCGCGTTTGCTTTCTTCAATACTGAAATAGCAATATCATCACCAGACAAAGACTGATCAATAGTGACACCCAAGTATTTTACTGATGATGAAGATTGTATTTCAACGCCATTACAAGATACACTTAAAGATGAATTTGATTTAAGTTTATGTTTTGAACCGAAAAGAATTGTTTCTGTTTTTCCTAAATGAAGTGATAGCTTGTTGTCTATTAGCCACTCACTTATTGAATTCAAATCTTCACTGAGTTGACTTTCAATTGAAGCCCTTGATTTATTTGTAACTAAAATAGCAGAGTCATCGGCATACAACAAAAGTTTATTTTTAATAACAGCTGGCATATCATTCACATAAAGAAGAAATAAAAGGGGACCTAAGATTGAGCCTTGCGGGACACCGCATGTAACAGATGACGGATTTGAAAAAGTTCCAGCTATGTCAACAAGTTGCTTTCTACATGGCAGATATGACTTAAATCATCGAATAATATCATTACCCAAGCCTATACATTCAAGTTTCATAATAAGTATGGAGTGGTCTACAGTGTCGAATGCTTTTTGAAGATCTAATAAAGCCATTCCTACTAAGTTGCCCTTATCCAATTGAAATCGAATAAAATCAGTTAAATGAATCAAGCACGTATCTGTTGAAAAATGTCTTCTAAAACCAGACTGAAAACTATACAAAATATTTTCTTGGTTGAGATACGATTCAAGTTGATCATACACAACGCGCTCAAAGACTTTTGATATCACGCTTAAAATTGAAACAGGTCTGTAGTTACCTACATCCGTTTTATTGTTCTTTTTGTACAAAGGAACAATTCTTGCTGACTTGAGATCGTCTGGAACTACTCCCTGAATCAACGACAAATTAATTATATGTGAAAGAGGACATGCTATTAAAGCAGAACCATCGACAACGAATTTTGCATTAATACCATCTAAACCTGTAGCTTTTGTTGGAAAAATATTACTAAGATATTTATAAATTTTATTTTCACTTACTAATGAAAAAGAAAAACTATTAAGTCTAATACCTTTAGTTGAATAAAATCTGGAAACAAAGCTATATCCAAATTTAAAAGACGGAGAAGGGAGTTTAGAGACCAAATCTGATGCAACATTCGTGAAAAAATTATTAAAATGTTCGGCAACTGTTATTTTCTCGAAACAGAGATCACCATTGACATTGAGACCAATGCTCTGACCAGCAGAGCAACCAGACTTCTTGGATGGCATTCCAAGTTGCTTAAGATAGCTCCATAATGATTTTGAGTCCGAGCTATGATCATTTAATAGTTGTGAGAAGTAGTCTTGTTTTGTTTTATTGATGATGCTCTGAGTTTTATTTCTGAGGGTTTTAAATATTTCATAACTTTCATCTGTCTTTTCACGTTTAAAAGTGTAAAATGCCTGATTACGTTCTTTAATATTGAGTAGGACAGTTTCATTTACCCAAGGTTCAGTTCTTTGTTTAGTTCTTATTTCTTTCAATGGGGCTAATTTGTCAATTATATTCTGATTTTTTTTCGGGAGAAAGGGCGGAGCCTAGTAAACGGTTATTACATTGAAGATTGAGGAGAAACAGCGTTTTCAATTAGCGGTAAATCGTCGGTGTTATTGCAAATTATTGTAACTGCAGCTTGAATCAAGCTGTATTTACGAGGTTTTTTAATAACACGTTTTACAATCGCACAGTCTTTCAATTTCGAAATGTTTTCATGCTCGTGCCGCACGTTTTCTCCTTATGTTAACCAAGGTATCGAGAAGTAAACTCGTCGAATAACCTTTTTGCTTAGCCACACCCTTTCAGGTGAATAAAAACGCAATATATATCAAGAAAAATAGTCTTAAACTGCACCCACGCATCAGAAGCATCATTACTAAGCATAACAGGAGACCAGTCAACAGATAATAGAGCTCTCTCCAAGTTCTCTTTATTGTAATTCTTAAGTGACCTGATCTTGACTGTTCTATGAGTACCAATGACATTCTTATAAACCTTTCTTGTACAATAAATCATAAAATGATCACTGAAGGAAGTATTCAAAACACCATGCTGTAAAACTTTATCTTGGTCTGAAGTAAGGATTAAATCAATTGTAGTTGAAGAAGTGGGACATACACGGGTAAAATCGTTTATCAGTTGCTTAAGATCAAACATTGTTATAAAAGACTTCAAATTGCTAAGATGAACACATTTACTATTTTTAGAAACATCTGTATTAAAATCACCTAAAATGTAAGATTCAAAGTCATTAAAATGAGAAGATTTTGAACAAACATCTTCAAGTATACTGTAAAAGTTAGTTTGTTTTGGTGGTCTATACACAACAGCAACTAAAATTGGTTTAGTCTTTGGAAGTAAAAGTTCAATCCAGACTGCTTCAAGTTGTTCATGTAGTAAATCTGTGCGTGTGTTGAAGGCCAAATCAGATCGAATGTATAGACAAACACCTCCCCCATGTCTGTCTCTATCACGACGAACAAGGCTGTAGTTACTGATTGCTAATTCAGAGTCAAAAATGGAACTGTCCAACCAGGACTCTGATATACCAATACAGGCAGCTTTTGACTGAACAGCAATCATCCTTATTTCATCCAGCTTTGGCAAAAGACTCCTTGTATTAACATGTAGAAAGTGCAGTCCACGTTTGCTAAATACTTTGAACTCATCATTTGGGTTGGAAAATGATGTTGAACTGTAATGCCAGGTTTTGACATCCCAGTATGGTTAGTAAAACGTGATGAAACTATTTTCTGTAGGCTAATAGGCATTTTCTCCTTTGCCAACAAGATTTTACACATTATAGCACACAAATCTTCTGCTCTGTGGTGCACTTATTTTGTTACTTTGCAACATTTATATTTTGGACCAGTCTGACATTCATGAAACAGAATGTCAATCAAAAAGGCAACAAAAGATGCGTTTAGATGAAATATAGGCCCTATCTGTTATCGACAGGTCTTAGGTTGAGACCCATACAACCTAAGTTTCTAGTTACACATTCCTTTAGTCCTTTCCCAGACAAGACCGTGTTTTAACGCCCTTATTAGAAAAGGCTTGGGAAAACATTGAGACATAAGAAGAAAATGCTGATCATCAGTATTTTCTCCTTTTGCCTCAATATTTTCTAGGTTTTATATTTCATAAACCAACTCTTTATCAACCCATATTTTTCACTGCAGCAGCTTTTGAATCATAGCAACGAGACTGGCTGCCGTTCCGCTAGTCTGATCTTTAAGTAAAATATAGTCAATACCAAAGTCATTTTTCAATAGTCTCATTCGCTCTGTAAATGTGGACCAGTGGCGAGTTTCTAACTAGCTGGGAGGTATTATGGTCAAATGAATATACCTGCAAGAGTGCAGTACCTTTGAAACTCAAACATACATTTATATTCATTCTCACGAACCTGGAGCCAGGCTACATAGCTACATAAAACTTGTTGTTTGGGAAGGGGTAAAAGCAGTTTAACACATTTCCAAAAGGCATGCATTTGACACTTTTCATTGAAAAGCCTTGGGAAAACATTGAGACATAAGAAAAAAATGCTGATAATCGGCATTTTCTCCTTTTACCTCAATATTTTCTGTGCTTTAACACTCAAAGTGCCATCAAAATCCGTTTTGTCGTTTGATGCATCTTTCAGATTGTGCAACCCTACATTTTTTTTATTTTGGAAAGGATTAAGCATCTCTTGCAGGAGTGCGAACGCAAACATGAAATCCAAGGCAACAGCTGTTCATCCAAAATAGGTGGAGAAAATGACAAGGCAGAAAGAAGATGCTCGTTAGCTTACTTAATATAATCTTATAAGATAACAAAAGTATTTTAGATCCTCAAAATTAAGAAAAATAAAATATATAGTTGTTAATTATATTTCAACACACCAGAAAGACAGGAAAATGATGGTGACTGGGACATAATTGTCTCGTCCATGTATGACTGCAGTTCACATTATTTTAGTGAAACATTATATCATCAAATACTTGTTTTTAACCCTTTCCCAAACAGCAAAATTAAGGGTTGTCCAATTTGAAAGCTGCTGCAGACGACAAAACAAATTACATCAAAGGTAAAAAATGGTCTATTTGACGTTTCTATTAATAGGTAACACTAGGAAAAACATTGAGACAAAAGAAGAAAACACTGGTAATCAGCATTTTCTCCTTTTGTCTCAATATTTTTCATGCTATACAATACACATTCCTGACTCAATAATTATATCAGAAAGTCCTGAATCTTGAAATCTTTTCCCCACTGCTCCCAGGAATGCCAAGGCAGTATGAAATTTTCCCGATCTCGCAATATTTCAATCACGGAACGCAAGAGGACCTTGCAACTGTATCTCCTGGGCTTTGGCATAATTTGCCTGGTCCATGACAAGCACAATGGATTGAAGATTTAAGGCATGGGCAATCTCAAGAATTGTTAGTGCTGTTGCCTTATCTGTTGGACTTGAGTCAATTATGGGCAAATAACCAACATTGTTAATTGGGTGTGAATCCTTGTGGAGAACTTGATTTCAGCCTGTCCATCCTGGAAGTAATCCATCAGTCTGAAAAAGAAAAGAAATGAAAGGTAATGTCCTGCACAAGCGAATGTATATTACTTACATGTATTAAAAATTTCTCTCTTTCCCATTTGGCAAAATTTTATGGAAGTCCAATTCAAAAGCTGTTCCAGTCGACAAAATGAATATTGATAAAAATTAGATGTGTGTACAATATAGCTTAGAAAATACAGAGGAAAAAGAAAATGCTGATCATCAGCATTTTCTTCTTTCACCTCAATGTTTTGTAATTTCACAAGCCTTTTCTATCAGTGACGTCAAAACCCTGTCTTGTTTGGGAAAGGGATAAAACACCATACAGTCTTTCTTAGCCCTTTTCCAAACGTCAATATTTTAGGGTGGTCCAGACAACATTACCCTTTCCCAAACAAGACTTGGTATTGACGTCTCTAAGTTGTGAGGCTTGTGAAAACATTGAGGCAAAAGAAGAAAGTGCTGGTGATGTCACCAGCACTTTTCCTTTTTGCCTCAATATTTTCTGGGCTACAACATACATATTTTCTTCATTTAGTTTAATCTATTTTGTGGTCAGCAACTCCTTTCAAATCAGACAACCCTAAAACTTTACTGTTTGGGAAAGGGTTAAAGTAACTAAAAGGACATTTCTGTACAATATAGCACAGAAAATCTTGAGGCAAAAGGAGAAAATGTTGATTGTCAGCAATTTCTTCTTTAGTCTCAATGTTTCCCCAGCATTTTTGTAAGGGAGATCAAAACTAGGTCTTGTTTGGGAAAGGGATAAATCTATGTGGCAGAGCACAAGTCAACATGGTTACATTACTTTGTAATAGTGAGATTTCTCCTTGATGACAACTTTAGTTAGATTTATCCATGCTGCGGTGTTTTCGACCATTTTTTTAGTTTTAGTACGAACCTAAGTGAGTTTTGAATTTAACCCTTTCCCAAACTACACAATATTAGGGGTCCAATTTGGAAGCTGATGCAGATGTTAAAACGGATATTGATCATGAAAGGATGTACATATAATATAGCACAGAAAATATTGAGGTAAAAGGAGAAAATGCTGATTGTCAGTGTTTTCTTCTTTTGCCTCAATGTTTTCCCAAGCCTTTTCTTATAAACACATCAAAACCAGATCTTGTTTGGGAAAGGGTCAAGACAACCACAAACCTGACAATACTTTGCCAAGAAGTATGCTCTGTCCCTGACAATGGATTCTGTAAGAACTTCCGGACATCGACTTAGATCCAGATTCTCACCTGCAATTAAAAATACATATGTAATAAGTACCTAAGAACACCTGCTAAATGACATTAAAATAAGAGTATAAATACTAGATCTTTAAGAATTATATTTTGAGAAGATTTTGAGAAGATTATATTTTTCACCTTTATTTTGAAAAAGACATTAATTTTTCATATGATTATTACCCAAACAAGACCTAATTCTTACGTTTCTAAGAGAAAAGGATTGGGAAGAAATTGTAACAAAAGAAGAAATGCTGAGAATCAGCATTTTCTCCTTTTGCCCCAATAATTTCTAGGCTTTATGGTACACAAATCCAATCTTTAGCAACATATATTTTGTCCTCTGCAGCTTCTTTGCAATTAGACCACCCTAACACTATGCCGTTTGGGAAAGTTTGGGAAATTCTCTCACCTTGAAACTGAATTGGTCCTCTTCGCTTCTGACCCTGATAATGCATAGCAGGCTCAGCTGGTGCCTCACCTCAATAGTGCGCTTCTGGTCTCGACACATGGAAGTGGACGGTTCTAGCTGTTGACCAGTGTCCCGCTGGATTATTATTCCATTGGTGTTATGTGTTGTCCCTTTGCCTATTTAGATATTGAATGAGAAACTTATAACTTGAACCCTTTCCAAAACGACAAATTTTAGGGTGCTCCAATTTGAAAGCCACTGCAGACGACAAAAGAGATGTTGATAAAGAAATGATTCATGTACAATAAAGCACAGAAAATATTGAGCCAAAGGGTGAAAATGCTGATATCAGCATTTTCTTCTTTAGCCTCAATGTTTTCCCAAGCCTTTTCTATCAAGGACGTTAAAACCAGGTCTTGTTTGGGAATATCATTATTACATTTTCAAATTTAGGTTAATCAAGGTAAGAACAATTTAGCTAAACTTTATGTGGAAAAAGACATCTGAATACCAGTACATTTATTAATGACATCAAGGAAAAACTGGAAAATTATTCTTCTTTAATCGATTTAATATTTTAGGAAAATTATCCAGTTATCACTCTCCATATTCTGAAGCATGAACATGATTACATGAAAAGCATAGAACCCATCCCCAAATAGATCTACAATATTAGTAATGTTTCGGTAATTACTGTGCATTCCGGTATTTCTATGGACCCCTGCTAAACACAATTCTTTAAAAACAATACTCACCTCACATTCAACTTGTTGGTCCTCAGATGACCATAGGCGTCCAGCGTCCCTCCGCTTCGCCCCACATTCAATTCGCTTACTGTTTGTGTACTTCTGGTAGCACTCACGAAATGTCAGGTGCAACTTCGTTACTATCAGTCAAAATACTGAGGCAATTTCTTTTTCTTTACCATCCACAGTTGCCCAAACATTTGAGCAACTGTACAGCTTCGTCCATGTAACGTCTGTGCATGGAATAAGTGCTCCTATATCAAAATCTGACAGTTGACAGATGCAATCCTTATGGGGGCGGCCATTTTTTCAGGACCGGGCTGAAGCCTCTTAGGCTAAATACTCTCATCTGATTGGTCAATTATGGGCATCTTCAAAGACACTAAAATCGCGTTTTTCTAATTAGTGACCACATAATTTAAGGTAAACAATCCTGATTATGACTTTATACATTAATATCTTAATTACTAAATCAAGTTTTCCCCTTCACCCTCCAGCCTGAACCACTTTGTCACAATTTGCTGGCTCGGCCCACGGCCTAGTAGGTTTATATCATTTGTTATCCGTTTTGTATTCTCTCTTTTTTGGTGTAATTATTAGCAAAAGTGTACCCAAATATCTTCTTTATCAGGATAGATTTTTATCGTTTTGTTTGCAGCGGCTCTAAAATTTGTGTCGTAATGGACAATGTTAAAAATTCATAATTTTAATCATTATTCTATCTCCAGCTCTAACAATGGTGGGACAGTCACAGAAACCGGCGCCCGAAGAGGAGAAGAGTGACGAAGAATACCCTTTCGAAGTTGGAGATCCCGAGTACGCTTATCGAGTTTGCAGACCAGACGAAAATCCAGACGAAGGTCTTCAAGCACGTGATCCGTCAGCCACTGACGTCACAGTGTCGTCACATGTTCATGGGAAAAAGAAGTCTCCTTTCATTTCAACATGTGCTTCTATTCAATGCATCGAAATGTTTATAGGTTTAGCTCTAGAAAAAGGTTTTACTCTTGGCAAAGTTGTAAAAATAAACATAACCAGACTGAGACTTTACTACCCAGACATCGATATATTCGACCTTTCCGATCCAAACGTAATTAACAGAGAATTCAAAGATACCGACAAGAGAGGACGAAACTACGCTACTAAATACCAGGAAATACTCATAAGAGGGTACATACCGCCTGACTGTGTGGAAGTCATTGATGAGGAAGAACTCGAAGAATCTACTGAGTATGATATTGACGATTATTCATCTGAAGACGACGACGAAGACTGCGGTACTGACGAAGAAAGAGAACCCGAATACGAACCAGATGATGACGAACAAACTAAACGAAGAAAACGTAGTTACCCCGACAATGAAGACGAGGGTACGTCAATTACGATTTTTCAACCGACTTTGATCCGCTTAGGCTTTCAATGACTGGATTAATTTCAATTATATAGTTTAAGAAGAAAGCTTTTAATACCTCTTCGCAGAAAAAAGAACACACTTCTAATAAATTACATACGTATGTCATTTTCGGTTACTTTTGGCGCAATCATATTTGTTCGAAATATTGTTTGATAGATATCAAAACCTCCTAGTTTCAGCTTTGAAATGAGTGCTAAAATGGATGCTGAAAGGTAATGGATTTATATAAAATATAGCTTGGCAAATATTGAGACAAAAGAACAAAATGCTGCGTGACTAGAATTTTGTTCTTTTGTCTCAATGGTTTCCCAAGATTCACACAACCAATCTAGTTTCAGAAAGGGTTTATTCCATTTCATCTAATTTTACAGAGCAAGGCGAATATGATGAACGTGCATGTAAATCGGGAGATACACACGCTGGTGATTTTGAAGACGATGACTCTGATGAAGAAAGTGGACTTGACATAAAAGGTATGGAAAACGACTGTCATACGGGCAAAATCGTGTATTTTCTTACAAATTACATGTACACATTTGTCAATTTAACTTTTCTAAATTTGAAATAGTCTAGCTTTATTTCTATATATTTTATTATTTGCTACATTATAAGCCTACTATATTAAGATGTTGAAATGAGTGAATGGCGTAATCAGAATACTCCGATAACACGAATGTTTCAGCTACAATGTAAGACTGAAAGTAAAATAGTATCTTTATTTTAATAACATATATGATTTATTTGAGTTTTAAAACATTAATTGAACTATTCGTTATTGGTAATGCAATTACTAAATGCATGATCCAAATATGCTTATTAAGCGACATGGTTTCTACAATGGACTAAATCATCAAGCTAGCCTACGGACACAAATCCAGCCCACAAGGACATAGCCGCCATCAAAATTTCTCAAATATTAATTTTGGCCATTTGTTCGTATCTTGGTGACTTGGGGATAGCTTCTATAACCTCGGACTATCATTATGATATTATTATGGGCGACAGAATTGTAAATAATTAGCGTTGAAATGTACACGAAATCAGATCGAGTCAACGCACGGTAATAGTGATCTTGAATGGCAAACTGGAAAACTGGCCTATTTTGGTCCAAAGATTGTGCCAACAGGTACGTGACAGGAGTTCCGCCAGAAGATTTCCTATGTAGAGACCTCATGTTGCCTTACCGTGTGGTGCATAGTATACGTTGAATTACACGAAGTTTGTCAACTACAACTTAAAATATTTTGATTCAGACCAGTCAGAAGTGCTGTTGTTTCAGAAAACAATAGGCGTAATAACATATATTCTACTTCAGACGAGGCAACAGCTACGAAAGAGTTAGAACGATTGACTTCAGTTTTTAAACGTAAGTACTGATTTTGCCTTTATCAAACCGTGTACAAGCAAGACCTGGTCCCGACGTCCGTATATACGAGTCTTATATCCTTTCCAATTCCGATGATTTTAAGTTTTACACATGTAGATCTAGTATTTTTCGATACCTTTGCAGATAGGCACAGGAACATTGGACAGGGCTCCAACATAGTATACTTTGAAGAATAAGGCATTACTATCTAATGTATTTACCTCCATGCAATTGCAGGAATGAGGTTAATCAAAGGAAATATGTGCAGCTCCTAAATGTATGAAACACTTCTATGGCTATGTTTAAAGGTGATCAATTAACAATATCTCTGTATGTTACGTATTTCAGAATCCTTGGAAGAATTCATTTCAAACAGAGAGAAAACCATAAAACTGCTGAGAGAATTGGTGGAGTTACTGAATGACTGCAGAACGCGAGGAAACATAACGAAGATAAGTGGTGCAGGCGTGAGCATTGTAGGTGCGGTAGCCGCGGTCGCTAGTATCCCTCTAACTGGTGGTCTTAGTGCATTGGCTCTTACTGCCGGCTCTCTCATCAGTATTGGAGGGGGTATCACCGGTATTGGTGGAGATATTTATACTAACTCACGAGAAAAACAATACATGAACGAAGCGAATACAATTCTGAATCGCGACCAAGAAATGTCAGAGCAGCTGAATCAGGCGGGTAGTGAGTTGCGGTGTCACGTCAAGCGCATGTCCAAAATCGGTATACCCGAGATTCAGATGTTCCGAATAATGACAACCGCTTACACAAACACCATGGTTGCAGCTAGACTGCTCGGAATCACGGACACATTCGCTAAAATTGGGAAAGCTACCAAAGGGGCTGCAGGTGGTATTGCCAAAGCAGGACGCTTTGCAAAAGGAGCTGGCGTTCTAATTTCCGTGGTATTCGTCCCTCTGGATATTTGGCAAATTGTGGACAGCTCATCCGAGCTTCAGCAAGACAACAGCGAAAAGGCACAGCAAGTGGAAAATGTAATTAAGGATCTTGAAAAAGACTTGGAAGACAAGAAAGGTTTTCTTAAATCTGATTGATTTAAAACTTCCAAGACAGAAAAAAGTGGCAATTCTTAACCCCTTCATTTTTCGTCGCAGCCATGTAAAATCTTTGAAAATTATCGAAGAAATGGAAGATAGTGGTTATGATTATGCATTTCATCTTTTATTAAATATTTTTCACCTAATGATAGCGACTTTCCATTATGTCGTTCTTAACATCTTTGAACTTGGGCAGGCCCAATTTTTTCTATTTGGGAATATGTATAAAATCTAAATCGTATCACGTGGCAGATTCTAATGATTACCAACAACACAGGATTTTTGCGCAGTCATGAAATGAGAAAGGCATCACTTACTTTACATGGATCCTTGTCTCGGTTAATGGAATTGATTACTGTGTAATTGTAAACTATTACGGGAATTAGACTTGTTGATGAATAATATCTAAGATATTTCGGTGCTATATAATTCTATTTTGTGTCACTATTTGCTGATCGCGATGGTACGATACATATCTACAAATTGTGCCTATGTTAACAATGGAAACTCATTTAAAATCTTAGTACAATTTTGTATATGTTGGTTCGAATCTTGCAGGTGTGAGACACCTGCAAGATTCGAACCTTCACATACAAAGTTACATTAGTGTGACGTTCGATATTTCGTCAATTGGCTTCTTATAGGTAAATTTTGTAGCCATGTGCCATGATATCGTGACCAAACTATTGATGTTTATGATTTTACATGAATTTTGTTACTTTTGTCTAAATAAAGTTTATTGAATACTGAAGAAATGATAAACATCGACGTTAAGGTAGCCGAATGCGATTCGATTGCGCATCCAAGAGGCGCATGTTGTCGTAAATAAGAATTCAACATACATGTTTCTGAAATAGGAATAAAATAAGAATCGTTACATTTTTACAATGAATTATACAAAGTTTCACGTCAGTTTTTCAATGAGCAAGAACAATTCATGAAAATCTATCTGTAGGTCCGACTTTTATTTGTTTTAAGGATGTCATACGTTTGGGTAAACACTGGATATTCCATGTCGTCTGACCATCGCGTATTGTTCGGGTTCTGCAATATTACGCAGTGTCATGGGAATGGGGATTTAATGAAACAAAAACGGCATGCTTGCGACTGTGGCACTCTTGTTATAGAGAGCATTTTTAGCTGAGTTAAACGGTGTGGGGGTTGGGGGTGGGGTGGGGCGGGGTTTTGGGGGTGTTCAAACAAACAGACTTGTGCCTTACCTTATCATCCTTATCGTACTGGTATAGATATAAAGTGTGAATAACAAAATACAAATCGTCGATGTAAATGCAAAAGCTTGTATGTCGATTTTTTGCGATTTTGAAAGTAAAACCGATCAGCATTGAAGACGCACCATTTGTGAGCAATATGTCCAAATTTGAAGTAGAACCTTTCAGTTTCGGAAAAGTTTTTACACTTTTTTCCTTCCCCTTAAGATGTTCCAAAAACGAGTTATGAGGTTTTGCATTTACAAGGACGAAATACAGAAGTGAACACAGTATTACATCTCATCAAACGTTTATGCATTTCATTTTTTATTTCAATATAGATCTATCACAATAATAACTTTACTTTAATTTATTATGTAAATATTTGCCTGATCTTCGACTCCTCTATTTAGAATACTATGTGTGCATCTATACATGTGATTTTAAGCACCGAAGTCAAACACGGTGGATAATCACGTGATACAATATTTACTGAATATCTTCAATAACTTTGTTAATACGGGACCGATTTGAATTCGGTTTGAAGCAGAGAATATGGACAGTTGTCATGCATTAGATGGACGTGGTTGATTTTTGAAAAATTAACTGATAAAAACGTTATTGAAGATAAACCAAAATTTTGGTTTATCTTCAATTACTTTTTTATCAGTTGATTTTTTAAAAAAATCTACGACGTCCATGTTATTCCTGACATTTTTTCCACCTTCTCTGCTTCAAACCGAATTCAAATTGGTCAAGTATTGACAAAGTTATTGAAGATTATCGGAAATTCTAAGTCACGTACACCGTGTGAAAGACCGATTTTAAACTGGATTGTGAAGAAAATCCAGGAGTGAACCCATTGGATCACCGACATCAACAGTACAGAATACACGATGTGGAATCATGTGACACATCATTTTGGATATCGTCACTTTTCAGTGAAAACCTCGTAACTGCAGCTTGTTTCAAGCTGCAGTTACGATGTTTTCGCTGAAAAGCGATTTTACAATAATGAGCTTTAGTATATGATCGAATTGAAAAGATTTTTGAGGCAGAGAAGAATTGAAAAAGTAGAGATTTATGGGTTTGGTGCATTTTTTAAACATCACCCGATAAATTTTATTGACGACCAACCGATATTTTGGTTGGTCGTCAATAACTCTTTTATCAGGTGCTGCATAAATGCAAAATGCTGGGTGGGCTAGCACTAGTGGTTCATGAAAGGATCCACAGTTTGTGGATGGTTTAATTTTAAGTATGCTATTTTTTCATAGTAAAAAGGGAATTAACTACGATTTGAAAACATTCTAACAAGGGTCGCTTATCGTTCTTTACAATTTTTTTTATTCAATAAATTCCTCGCGTGATATAAAAAAAACCACATCCGGTAATCACGTGACACAATAATTCCAAAATATCCTCGATAATTCTATCAAAACTTGACCGATTTGAAAAAAAAGTTTGAAGCCGAGAAGGCCGTAATACGCCAGAGATATGCCTAAAAGAGAAATCGTTTGAAAATCAGCAGAGAGCTCATAAAAAGTGATTGACGTCCAAGTACATTTTTACTTGGTCGAAAATTAAATATCTATCATCGGATTTTTTTAAAAAAAATCGACCACATCAAGCAAATCCCTGACATTTTATCCACGTTCCCGCCTTCTAGCCGAATTCAAATTGGTCAAGTATGAAGAGACTAACGGACGATTTCTGAAATCGTTGTGCCACGTATATTTGTCCACGTTTTCTTCTTTTGTCTCAATCTTTTCCCAAACATTTCCTAGTAGGAAAGGGCAAAATAGTTAAATAGAAGCAAATAGTTAAATATATCATTTTACCATTTTCAAAAACAATGACGCATTTTGACGCACTTGAGTCATATGGGAGTTTAAGTTTGGGGAAATACGGTAGAAAAGGGAGAAAAGAGTGATTATCGGCAATTTCTTCAATATTTTCCACCCGAACAAGTTTTCGTTTTGACAGGTAAGTCTTTATTTATTTCATATGCATCAACCTTTCCTTTAGACAGGCCAAACTTTTCTCTCTATAGGGAGGGTTAAGTTTGACCAACATTTTTGACAGTCTCCGACATGATACTACCAATTTGTACAGTTCCTGTCTTGCAGATTGTTTGTTGATCTGTCGTATGTACGATAGATCTGATAGAAAATAATATACTAAAGGAAAAAAGAAACGCAACAAAAAATAAATTTGATTATACGTTTTGTTTTTGTCTTTCTCGAAATTACCTCAATTCGAGTACTTTTTTCAATGCAAAGTAAAACTTCATCATTTGACTTTCTAGTGTCAAAATTTCATCAATGTCACATGTTTTACGTGCCATAAATATGCGTTTAAATGAGAGTGTTTGGGCGTCAACGTTAAATTCGTTCTCGCATGCAATCCAATTTGACGTTAACGATTCCGGGCTGAAATATGATAGCTGTACTATCCATGAATAGCATAAACAAATTTTCTCGTTAAGAGAATTTGTTTCCGTAGGAAAAATAAGCGAACGTTATGGTCCTGACGTCGTGACGTTAGACGTTGACGACCGCTTTTCGGGCGACCGTCAGTTGGTCTGTTCATTCTGAGACGTTATATCAAGCAACATTTTGTCAACCGATGTACACCGAAGTCAGCAGCAATTGCAGGTTGGGATGTTCCATTCGTCAACATCACAATTGCTGCCGGACGACGTCTTTGAATAAGTCGCAAAATGATACGAGGGGTTAAATCCAAACGAATTTTGCATTTTGTCGAGTCGACGTGCATCTACACAAATCAAAAGAGTTTTATGTAAAGTTTGGATATTTAAAGGTTTGCACGTGAAAAACGTGTAAACGTCTATTTTGACGTTATCTCACATGTAAGACATGTTCTAACGTAAACACAAAGATCAATATCAAGATACAGTTCCCTGTAATTATCAGTAACAACTTTGACACAATAACATTTAAGAATTAAGAGAAATAACAAAAAAATAGTTGTTGCGTTTCTTCTTTCCTCTAGTATAGAATGACAAAGAATATTAAAATCGTTCGTGAGAGGTCAACACCTCGTAACTTCAGTTTGAAAAGGCCGGAGTTGCGAGGTTTTGACATCTCGATTAAAGGCTCTATTCATAGCATTCATGAATAAAACCCCATTTTCACAATTGAATGTACAGTTTGGTAATGTTTACAACGTAATTATATGACTTGTAATGTTAATACAGTTGTTAAATTGAAGGTTCAGTAGTTAAACAAGTGATATTATTACTTATTTAAACGGGGCACGGAAAATAATATTGAAAATAATGTTTTAACACATTCCCAAAACAGCAATTTTAGGATGGTACAAATGGAGAGTTGTTGCAGATGACACAATTGACGTTGTTTAATGTAGAATTTATGTAGAATATAATACGGAAAATATTGAGACAAAAGGAGAAGCTGCTGGTTATAAGCAGTTTCATCTTTTATATCAATGTTTTCCCAAGCCATTTCTATGAGGAACGTCAAAACTACTCGTATGTCTTGTTTGGGAAAGGGTTAATGCATGTATTGTCCATCCAAATTAACCCGGGGCAACTTAATTTTCGTGTGCAAAGTCCTTTAGCTGCGCGTCTTAACAAAACATTGCCGAAGTGAGGTCATTACATATTATGCAGATATCCCGGGTTAATCTCGCTGGACAATAACAAGCTGCAGTTATTGTCCAGCAAGATTAACCCGGGACATCTGCATATGTAATGACCCTACTTCGGCAATGTTTCGTTAAGACGCCCAACTTACGGATTTAGCGCACGAAAATTAAGTTGTCCCGGGTTAATTTGGGTGGACAATACGAGGTTCTCGTTGAAAAGTAGCGTATTGTATAGTGCAAGGTTTCGATCCGGGCAGACTGATTAGGTCGAAACGTTTCATACTTCCCAGAAGTTTCCTGTTAGCGTGACGGGTCACATCATTATAACTGACAACAGCCACAACACGACGTTCCTTGTTTCATCCGTAATAGGGAACGATTTTATCAAATTAATCGTCACGTAATTTCGGACAAACAAATAGTATTTCGTGGGTGATGTTACAAAATCTCGTAACTACAGCTTGATTCAAGCCGTAGTTGCGAAATTTTATAACATCCCCGACGATTTATCAAAACATAACGGTAAACCAAATCTATTTGTAGCACATAATTCATTGCTATTATGTTAAGTACTTCCTGAATAATTACCCATCTTCACAACCAAAAGATTTGTAACTCTTTTCAAAACAAGGTTTGGGATACATTGAGACGAAAAGACGAAATAGGATTCGGTTTTTCGTTTAAACAAATACGTCATCGTCACGCCTCACTGGTCTAAAAATAGATTGGGAATCCTCTATCGTACAAATATGGCTGTGAATCTCGTGAAGTTTTCCCGCGATCAGCTTGCTGAAGATGACGTTCTAAGAGCTGGATTGCCGTAATCATTTGTTGAGAAACATTCTAATTAAGAGTTGAGAAGGTTGCTGCACTGTCGTGTACTTTTTAAGATAGGTAACTATGAAATAACTCGTTGACAAGTAATGTTTACACATAGGCTACGGTCCTGTCTAGCTCAGATTCGCCGTGCCGCTCGTGCGTACTCGCTTACCCTTTCCAAAACGCCAAATGTCATGTTGGGCCAAACTGAAACAAGAGCCGTCACAGACGGATTATGCTCCCCGAATAAGTGTTTGTCACAAAATAAAAACTATCATACATTAAGCCCCCTTTTCCCATGACAGCTTTTTTGTACACACATTATTTATAGAATATGGTCTAGAACATCCTATTTATTACATGAGCACAAAATTTCATTAAATTCTGCCCATTAGATGAAGAGAAATAAGAGAAAAACTAATTTTTACACTAAGGCCCCTTTTTCCATGACGCAGCCTTAAATTTACAAACGGAGAAAAAGGTCCCTAGGTATTGACCCAGGGAGTTCACATGTGAAGTTTCATTGAATTTGGTCCAAGGGTTGCTGAGATATGGCTGTGGACGGACGGACGGACACACGGACACACGGACGGACGGACGTACGGACGGACAGCGTGGCGACTATATGCTCCCCCGAAATTTGCCATTAGATGAAGAGAAATAAGAGAAAAACTAATTTTTACACTAAGGCCCCTTTTTCCATGACGCAGCCTTAAATTTACAAACGGAGAAAAAGGTCCCTAGGTATTGACCCAGGGAGTTCACATGTGAAGTTTCATTGAATTTGGTCCAAGGGTTGCTGAGATATGGCTGTGGACGGACGGACGGACGGACGGACGGACGGACACACGGACACACGGACGGACGGACGTACGGACGGACAGCGTGGCGACTATATGCTCCCCCGAAATTTTTTCGGGGAGCATAAAAAGTCTGCAGATGACAAAACGGGTGTGAATACTTTTAGTGTTTTATGTCAGAGAAAATATCAAGGCAAAAGTAGAATGATCATCAATATCCAAAGAAGTTATTCACACTCATTTTGTTTGCTGTGCAGGTCTTTTCAATTTGGTCGATCATCATTTTCTTCTTTTGTCTCAATGTTTTCCCAATACTTTTCTGTTGGGGACGTCAAAAACGATCTTGTTTAGGAAAGGATTTATCTGGGAAAAAACTAGAAGTTGTCGCTGAATGTGATTTGATACCCCCATAGGCTTTCAATAGGCCTACAACAGAGGGCAATATCTCATAAAATACGCAAGGTAGAGTTATGCTCATTGTACTTTGCACTCCTCCTTGGTGAGATCTATCTACCCGCGAAGTTTCATGATCATAGCTATTTTACTTTTAGACTTTTCGATGTTTTTTCTGATTAACCTGCTGAAGAATGTCAAGAAAAAACGTTTGTCATTTCTGGTCTGTCTCCGTATCTGGAATCAATGTTGCATGTTGAATATGCGCAATGTTTCGTAGTTTTAGTTCCCGCCTGCATTATCTATGATCGACTAATACCTCGCTTGAAAATGATAATTTTTCGCTAACACTGTTACGAAAAAATTGTCCGATTCATGACCGATAAACAAAATATTAGACTGGTACCCGGCAAACGTTGTTGAGGGATTTCCCATCAGAAATCTATTTTCAGCACACGAGCCCGCGAAAATCATTCCTTATTGCTCATAAACGAATATTTATTTACATGCGGTTTGGAACACAAATACGATCTTTCTTAGTACCCATACTGTCGTCTGCAGTATATTTCAAACTGAGAAATCCTTAAAATACTCTCCAAAGCCAAGGTCTATTGATTAACCATCAGATATGACAAATATCATTCCATCATAATGGAATGAAGAGAGAATGTGCTCTGTTTTTAAGAGAGTATCCTTAAAAGCGTTTCAGAAAGGCTCCAGTCCCACAGCTACAGATAAGAGGGATGGATACATTCTAAATTTATTCTTTCAACTTCAAACCCTATGCTGTGGGTACTCATTTGAATCATCTCGATGAGACCATTCAAATGAGTACCCACAGCATAGGGTTTGATCAACAATAATGGAAACATTGAATTTCAAAAAGTTATCACCCCCTCTTATTTGGAGCTCTGAGTTAAGGTAGAATACCCGTAATGTGGCCATTTTTTGGGAAGCATTTTTTTCAAAATTTGCTTCTCTATGCAGCCGCCTATCTCTGTACTTTACCATTCTCTGCATACCACACAACATCGTCCGGTCCTCCTCACTATAAATAGTTCTATAAAAAGCAAAGATTAATGAGGTAACAGTCATTCGAATATTCAATATGTAAGTCTGAAGTTATACTTTTACATACTGAATTGTGTGACTGAAAATGAAACATTCAATTAATCATGTCTCTAACTGAAGAAAAGACCGACGTAGTAATTTGCTTTATTAAGGTTCAAAGATCAGTCCAATGGCCTTCCTTGTAAATGGGTCAGTCAAGTTTACTGAACTATGAAATATATTCAAAGCTATAAATAGATGCATGGAATCAACGTATTCAAGGTATTTAAATGGATAATCAAAGTATCTAATCAAAGTACTCTACAAATCAAAGTATTCAAGGTATTCAAATGGATGGTCAAAGTACCTAATCAAAGTACTCTACGAATCAAAGTATTTAAGGTATTCAAATGGATAATCAAAGTACCTAATCAAAGTCCTCTACTTCTGGAAAGGCCAATTTGCTTCCCAACAGTACTTTCAATACTTTGATGAGATTTATAAAACATCTGCTTTTTTCGAGCGTCGTTATTACGCATCCGACCTTACGTATTCGAGTGCGGTCGTAAACATTCGGCTGAATGTTTTCGACGTCGACCGAATAATTCCGACGTCGCGCGAATCTCATTAGTGGAGACTACCTTAACACTTGTAATCCTGTGTCACACTACAGACAACGTAGAATATGGTCAGACTGCATATAACGTTGAAACTCGGGTCGAAGTGGTAGGAAACATGATTTTACCTCGAGATATTCTAGGTGCCGAATCAGCCGTTTTTAATTTAACCATTTTCTATCAAAATTGTATTATCACGGCCACCAATCCCTCTCATTCATTGCAAAATTCTATGAGCGAAATCTCAGAAGAGGGACTTCCTGCTATGAAGAAACGGGACCCATTTTGAGTAAGTAAACACACGCTGTTACTTTAAATCGGTTATTTTGCTAGTTATGGGTTGTATCTCAAAAATCGCTGAATGCTATTCGATGGAGTAATGAATGATGTGTTATATTGCCAAAGCCCTTTGTTCTAGCTTACAGAGTAAACTTGCAATTACTTTCGAAGTGAGTGCACACACTTATGTTTACAATCCAAACGACACATAAACGACTCCTACGGCGCTATCATATGCATTTTTCGAATGAGACATGTTCAGTTTACTATTTTATGGTCTCTTTTAGTATTCCGCGCGTACGATTTTTTTAATCCTTTGTTTATTTATGAGAAAAACAAGTACGCAATGAAGAAGAGCAGTAAGTTATGAAGAAGCGAGAGTAGCTATGAATAAGGGGGGTCAGGCTATGAAGAAGCGCGGACTTCATAATTATTTCTTGGCACTCACATATACTGAATGGTTATGCGTTTAGGAAGAATTGAAGACAGAAATTCCAATATTTTTTTTTACAAATTTCCATAGAACGATATTTATTGTTATGCAGCTTAAACATGTTCTTAATGCCGACCGGTAACTTACAGGCGCGTAGGACTGGAAACATTTTAATGGGGGGCTAAAGCCCCTGTTCTGGCTATTGTCGGAATTTTGGAGGAACTGAATTGGATTTCCCCTAAAGTTTTCAGTGCGAAATAATGACAATTCAGCATTTTGGGCAGACCTTTTTGGGGGTGGGGGTCTTAGCACCTCCATGCCCCGACTTGTTACTACGGGCCTGACTTATCATCACGTGGAAATGCATTTTTATACATGAGAATTGTTAGTTACTACAAATAGTAACAAATCGACATTATCAAAACGAGGCTCCCAAAACATGCGGAGAAAACAATGACGTTGCACGTGCATTCAATTAATATATAGATAGACAACGACCTGTGAATGATCAAAGATCAGCGAGTCTAATTTGACGGGGGAAGAGGGATTTCGAATTATAAAATATGTGACTCGAACCCGTCTCCCTGTAATAAATCGACGAAGTGCTATCTGGACACAGCTACTGAACTCACGCGGCATCACGTACAGCACGCAATATCTGTTATTGTTCGCTTTTATTCAGTGGAAAATAGGCACTCCTCCCTATTTCCATGCATTTGAATATACCGTAACCTTTCGTCACGGCTCATGACTCGATGTCTATTTATACAGCGATAAAGCGCACGTGCATTAAATATACAGCAGTAAAGCGAGGTTTTAAGTGGAACAAAAAAAAATAAAATTGAATAGCCGGTAAGATGGTTATTCTATTTGATTTACAGTCAACCGTTACCCGTTTAAAAATTTCGACTTTTGCCTCTAAGGACGACTTCCGGAGGCTGTCGTGTGTGTAGAATGCTCAAGTTCATTTTAGTTTGTACGTTCGTCTTTCGTCATTCATCAGACGAAAATATATTTATTCATGTTCGATGAAACTTCTTGCAGAAAAAGTATTTGTTAAATGTTGATTGTGGTCATTCAATCACTTCCTCATGTTTAAAACTATCTTTCCTGCATACGCCACAGCCAGGTGGTGCTCGGAAGAGGGTTAAATCAGCCAAGTTTAGTGTCATGTCGGAAGTGACATTCAGACGAAAATGAACTATGACGTCGCACGTGCATTCAATCAATATACAGCGATAAAGCGCACGTGCATTCAATATACAGTAATAAAGCGAAGTTTTAAGTGGAACAAAAATAATAAAATTGAATGAATTCGTTAATAGCCGGTAAGATGGTTATTTTATTTTATTTACAGTCAACCGTTCCCCGTTTAAAAATTTCGACTTTTGCCTCTAAGACGACTTCCGGAGGCTGTCGTGTGTTTGTGTGTGTGTGTGTGTGGGGGGGGGGGTCTTAGAGGAAATAACCTAATTCTGACCAACTTTCAGATTGATCGGACAAAAATGTGGCCTCTAGAGTACATACAAAAAAATAACCGACGGACGCATGACGGACACAACGCAATAACAAAAGCTCGACTGGCCGCTAAAAACATATAAATAAGACCTGTTTTCATTTAAAATGCATGCAATGTATCTTGCGTAGGCTTAATTTTAATGTTAGGGTTCTTATACGGTTTGCCAAGTTTTGCCTAAATAGTTTACAATGACATTGGCGTCCGCATGTGCCGGTCATATGTTATTTACATAATTATATCATCATTCCAAATATAAACACATGGTATACTGAAAAGTCTTAAAGTAGGCTAATTTGGAAATTAGATTGTGAAATAGTATTAACAATAAATCCGTATCACTTTCCGAGCGAAAATTATAGCGAAAAGGCAAAATTAAGTCAAAACCCGACGCTTTGAATATCCGAGCTCTTATTCATAGCGTATTATATCTTCTTCATATCTAGTCCCCTTTATTCATAGCTGATCTCTCTTCTTCATAGCGTATTACTTTTTTGGCTTTTTCTCTCTATCAGAAAATCAGTCATTGGATTTTAATGGATGTATATATAAGACAAAGCATTCGAAGCTTATGGGACCTGTATAGAAGGGAATTCTAGTGGTATTTATACCATAATTTTTCGACCAATTTTGACATGTCTTCAAAACACAGCACTGTGATCGCATGACAAAGCAGTTTGAAGCAAACACGATGAGACCATGCAGGGGAGACATACTCCAAAAGGAGTTTAAATACACCCACCATCGAATAGCATTCCCCGATTTTTGAGAATCAGCCAAAAACTGGCAAAATCACCGATTTAAAGTAACAACGTGTGTTTACATTCACAAAATGGGTCCCGTTTCTTCATAGCCGGAAGTCCCTCTTCTGGGATTTCGCTCATAGCATTTGGCAATGAATGAGAGGTGGCCGTGATTATACATTTTCGTTAGTCATTTTACGTTTAAAATTGAAATATACATGTATGTTGATGGAAACGAGGAGAACACTTTCTCTCTTTTTACTAATATATCAGGCCCGTAGGAACAGGGGGGGGGGGGGCTTGGGGGAGGGGGGGGGCTTAGCCCCCCAATGTTGGCCAAAAATGCCGAATTTTCTTAATTTTACATTGAAAATTTTGGGAAAATCCAAATTACCCCCCCCCCCCCCCCAATATTCAGGACAAGGGCTTTAGCCCCCAAATATGAAATTGCTTCCTACGGGCCTGTATATTACAATGACTTTATTCACTTGAAAATACTTTTGTTACACATAGATAGATGACTTGCCAAATATATCATTTGTGCATTATTGATAGTATTGGTTCCAACTACTTTCAAGATATCAGCACATAAGAAATGCGTAATAATTCTGTCCTAATTCTGGATAAAGTGGTGCGTCAAAGCAGAAAGGTCTATGCTTCGTATTAAAATACGGCCTGCGCAAAGAACGACATTAAACTGCTGCTAATCAACAAAAAACTAGTAACTGCAGCTTAAGACAAGCTGCAGTTACGAAGTTTATGTTGAAAAGCGACGATACATACAATAGGTTAGACTGTAAAGTCGATGACCATCAATTCAGGGACCTCAGACTAAGTTCGAATCCCATCTCGGCAAATGTACTTTCCTACATTTGACAAACTATTTATGGATCCCCATTTAATCCATTACTGCACAGTGAGGCCTATTGACTCAGGATTGTTAGACTTAGCGCGAAAGCCATCTTGACAAATATGATTTCCCACATTTGAAAAATTGGTGGACCGCAATTTAACCCTTTCCCATGCAAGACGAGTTTTGAAGTCTCTAAACTTAAAAAAAAAAAAAAAAAAAAGATAGCTCGACTAGACTAAAGAAGAAAATGCTGACAATCAACATTGCCTCCTTTTGCATCAATGTTTTCTGGTCTATTTTGTACACATTTCTTTCTTAAACAACATCCATTTGTCGTCTGCAGCAGCTTTCAGATTGGAACACCCCAAAATTTTATCGTCTGGGAAAAGGTTAATGATCTAGTGATACAAAAAGCCCAACGCACCAGAAAAGTACAAGCCGGGTAAACAGTACAGATAAAATAGAAGTGCTTGAAATATTTCAGCCATATATATCAATAATAAAACAAAGCGAAAACTATTTTTTCTTTTTAAAATTTCTTAACCCTTTCTCTAACAACAAAATTCAAGGTTTGCCTAAATTCAAATGTGTTACAGACAGCAAATCAATGTCGCGAAGAACAAAAAGTTTTAATGACAGCACAACGAAATAATCTAGACAAAAGTGAAAAATGCTGGTTATCAACTTTTTCTGATTTTGTCTCAATGTTTTTTTCACGGGATTTCCCGCTAAGGACGTCAAAACCAAAAAAGATTGGAGAGACACACCAACATGTATAAACAAAAAAAGAAGAAAAAGAATCGCATAAATAGCAAGTACAGCAGATAATATAATACTGAGGTACCATGGTGAATAATCACGTGACTCATCAATATTTTGTTTATAGTTATTACTTGACCAATTTGACTTCGGTTTGAAGCAGATAAGGTGGGAAAATGCCAGAAATAAGCTTGACGAGTTGGATTTTTAAAAATCAAGTGATAGAAAAGTTATTGAAGATCAACCAAAATTTTATCAGCGTAAAAATGTTACAGCTGTTTTCGTTTCCAAAAATCCACCACGTCCATCTAATGCATGACGTCTACCCACATTCTCTGCTTTAAACCGAATTCAAATCGGTCCCTTATTAATAAAATTACTAAAGATTTTCTGAAATTGTAGTATCACGTGATTATCCACCGTTGGTACAGACGATGGCAATGACACAAAGTAGAGATATCACAGAGGGGGATAATGTGACACAACAACATCAACAATGGTATAAAGCAGTGTTGCAGAAAATCTTAAGTATTTCTGTTAGCCATTTCTTACGAAACTTTGCTTTCCCAAGTTATGTTTGGTACGTCATGCATACACAGATACCGAAAAACATACAAAAATAGCTGGGCCGATAAAGTCGATTTTTCACTCAAATTGTGCATTTGGTGAAACAAGCATGAAATTTTGCACAAAGGTCAGCAAATGATAGCTGCTTACAAAAAACCCGTTGGCCACCAATAAAAAATCAAAATGGCTGCCATTTTCCAAGATGGCCGCCATGGACATGATCTAGTCCATTTATTGGGTAAATTTCAGCTAGATTTTTTTTTTCTGCAAATTTCCTTTCACAAATGTGTGGAATATTTATTTTCAATACTGATTTATTCGCTTTATGTTGTTTATGGGGATATTGCTTTAGAAAAATCCAAGATGGCCGCCATTTTTATGGGCATTATCATGTACATGGTATTTTCATGTTATCTAGATAGGTAAAATGAAATAAATTAATGATTCTGATTGTTATTCATATATATTTGTCTATTTGTGTTCCTATGAATGTTGTATTTGACAAAAAGTAGAATTATCTTACGACATCACGATCAATGACTACTATCAACTAGAGGTTTCCTTCACAATTTACATCTGTCTGTCTGTCCACCGGTCTGTCCACCCGCCTATCAGTCCGAAAACGTAACATTTGCCTTTTCTCCAAAAGTATTTGACATACAAAGTTCAAATTTGATATGTAACCTTCTTTCTGTTCCATGAAATATGACCTTCCCCATGGTCATTCATTAACCCTTATCAACCCTAAAACTTAACATGAAAACTTTTCGTGGGCATTCATGTTTCACAAACACAATTTGTTAAAGATTTGCATGCTCATTTCACGCAAACAGTTGCTGTCTTTGTACAATCAGAAAATATGCCTGTTGATGTCATCAATGGCAAATGATTCAACTTAGGGTACAGCATCGGCCAACTTAAAACCCTAAGTGTTACTTGTATACGGAATAGACCAAAAAAACATAGGAATTAAAAGCCTGCAAATTCCTATTCAATGAGCCCAACAATCAAACAAATCCATGCAGCATAATTTTGTTTAGCTCAACTTTGAAACCACAAACACTGAACATCCCGTAGCGAGCATCAAGCCTACACTTTTGCATAATGGAATCAAGGATTTGTGGACTTAAAACAAATTTTATACCGCTAACTATTCACTATGTCCTGCAATACTTAGTTACATTGTCTTGAAATAATATGACCCGGGTATGGAAAAGGGACCCATTATCGCAATTTAGTCACCCACGGAACCAGATCAGTTCTTACCTGGGCATAATCTGACAGAGTTGTACAAGGTTACCCAGAAACTATTAGAGAGATAGGAATATAATTATCTTTATTAGACATTTGTACAGCTTGATATGGTCTCAAATGTTACACAGCTCCTGGCTCATATATGTCCCCTTTGGTACGAGTTTTCTTGTACGTAATTATAGGCATGAATCTGATTTTTAAATTTAAAACTGACTAAAATGTGTTAATTTTGATACATATACATGTAGTCGTAAATAGAAACTTTGATTCGCAGAATGAATGCAAGAAAAAAGTTGCGAATTAAACTTAATTAGCAATCTTTCTTATAGCCTGTTTATATTTGTGTCAATTTTTATTAAGGCAAAAGAGATATAGTAACCAGAGAAGAAGTTTGACTTGTTAGTGTGTCAAACGAATGATTGTTGCTGAACCATAACAGGATATCTTTATATTTGAATGGATTTTAAAATGTTCCTTCCTTTCTGTTTATAAGCTGTTTGTCAAACCATTAACATAACATTATGTAACAAAAGACAAATACCAAAATAGTATGTAACAAGTATTGAGAAGAATTGCTATTCCATTCATTCATCCACATACACAGATCTCTAATGATTAGGGACTGAAAAATGGAGATATACAATCTTTTTTCTCTTGTAAAACGCAAATGCTTATCTATAAATGCCCATATTCATCATATTGTGGAGTCAAGGGAAATATACGGTATACCCAACAAGTTATACACGGGCTGGTCAAATATATGCATACATGGATGTCGGTGAGGAAAATAGATGTCATTTAAAAAAAGCTCATAAGCTTGTGTTTTCAAATGAACATAAATTTTATTTATATAAATGCATCTATTGATATTGTGAATATTTTCAAAGAAATGCCCTCTAAAATTACCATTTTCGATAGAATGTTACCAAATTCAGTTGGCAACCCAAGTAATTGTTAACAATCTCCACACGCTATATAAACATTTAGTCAAATGTTGTGACTTATCGAGAGTCGTAACCATAAATGTGTTGGCGTCTGACAAAGTGTTCTGTATAGCTGATAACAGACTGTCAACGATCACAAAGTATCAATTTGAGCAACTTCGAGAGTTAAATGCTAAAGGCACCCAGTAGTATTCAGTCAGAAATGGATACAGTGAAGTTTGTGTTAGGTACTTTCCACATCAAAATGCTGTAACACATTAAAAAACAAATAGATTGTTTGAAAATCCATGTTATGATTCTGAAAACTAGGCAAGCATTTTGTGACTATTCTGACCCTCTACATGTAGATTGTGTGATCTTGCTCAATTTGAAAGGCAGCGTTTCTTTGCTGGCTACCAACTGGCGTAATAGTACACCATATCTGAAATATGGCATTGTTGATGTTAAGCAGCAGGCAAATTGTCACCTTTAATTGGAGTTCTCTTTGAGAGTGTTGTGCTCTTGTGAGCTAAAATAATGAATTTGTACATATTTACATTTTCAAGGGACCACTTACAATATATTCAAAACAAACATTGTATGCAGCAATTGGTTTCTTTAGTTTTTGCAAAATCTTTAAAAATAAATTAACAATTTCCACATCTACGTCACACAGTCTTATTAAGAGGTGAGTAAGATATTACCATTCTGTCACTCTTGCTTGAGCAGTTTTGCAAAATTTAAGTAAAAATATCTTTGTGTGTCTGGCACAAATTGTATAATTGTTTGTGTGTGAGTTTTTTTGCTAAGGAACAGAATATTCTGTTTTCATAGTTTTCAATTGTTGTTGTTCTGATACAGACAACGGGTTACCCTTGAAGCTCACGTTGAGTATGTTGCACTCAGGTGAGCTAAAATGATTAAATCAATCAAAATATATATTTGTATTTTCTATGATCAAAAGAATAAATTCAGCACAAAAATCATACATATTTATAAATTGTGACAAATTTAAAATTAAATTCTGTTAAACCAAGCATTAAATGGCGGCCATTTGCCATTTTGAAAATGGCTGCCATTTTGAAAATGGCTGCCATTTTGTCCACCATTTTGAACATTTGCGTGGCCATTTGTGTGTTTCTAAAGAGAGTACCATGGTGAGCCTATATGTCAAGTTTTTATGCCTATTACACTAAAAACCTAACATTTCTCTTATTTGCCCATCTGTAACAGGTTTTCGTGATTATAATATACTAAGGTGAGCTAAAATGATGAAAACAAGCACTCTTTAATAATTTTATGGATTTGGATTTACTGTCGTCAAACATCTGCGTCTCGACAAAAAATCGTATAAATCGGTCAATTCGGATCAGTTTAATACCAAAAACTGTAAAAGCAAGTACTATTTGGCGGCCATTTTAAAATGGCCGCCATTTTGACCGCCATTTTGAATTTCGAGTGGCCAACGATGTTTTTTGAAAGAGTAGGACATGTTTAACCTACATACCAAGTTTCATGCTTGTTTCACTAAGTGCACAATTTTTCCCCTTATCGGCCCAGCTAAAAAGCAGACAAATGTTCACGGACGACAAAAATAGTAAATATGAGTTTGGTATTTAAAAAAATAATGATTATCAACATTTTCTTTTTTACATTGCTTTAAAATGTGTCCATAGTATTTATTATTTAAAATGCACTAATTTCCTTTGCGTTTAAATGAAACTGTGTGCTTTTTTCAGAATTCTATGTGATAAGCATACTCTTTTTTATGGAGTACGATATATGTTACTAATAATAATCATGTCTTTTATTCAATTTATTTTTCTTGTGATTTTTACTTTACGCAAAGTATGTTATGTATATTTACTATAACAGTAAAACGCATCTAGTGTGCCTACTATATATACTGTAAAAGTCAGTCTCAGCACGTTTGACCCGTTACCAAACGGCAGAATTTTAGACTAGTCCAAATTCAAAGATGAAGCGGTGATAATTTCAAGCGAATGAAATTTTACATTTTTTGTCACAAGCAATTTCTTCATTTTCCGCGATGTTTTCCAAAGCTATCATCGTGTAGGGAGACAAAAGGGGTCACTGTGTGGTAATGGTTTAAGAAACAGCTAGTACCAATATGCCATTTTTACCACAATGCTTTCCTGAGACAGTATTTCGTACAGGCGTCTACGCTCTTTTGTGTGACATTATGATAAGGACTTTAAGGGGGAATGCTCCAGTTTTTCGGAACACTCGGTCATTACTGTAGTAAATTAAATGTTTCGTACCAATATGTTTCGCTACCATATTTTCAATAATATAACACATCATTACAATTTACCATTTCGGTGGTAAAAGTGTATTTATTATGCAAAACTGATTTCCCCAAGATGGAAATGGATTATTTAGAGCAAGACAGTCGTAAATATAAATGCAGTTACCACTGTTTTGCGTCATTTTATTCATGTGTAGCTGATAAAAATTGCTGTAATTCACTAATTAGTGCGCTGACCTATACATTTTCTTTTTGAATTATTACCAGGACATTTTGTGTTATACAATGAGGAAGTTTTATCAAATTCTATTAAGTAGAACTTGAAATATTTCCAAAAATATGCAAATTTTGACACAAAACACTCCACCTTCGTTGATCTAACTGAACATGTGAGCATGATTTTTTTGTACATTTTCACGTTTATAATAGCACATACTTTGGGTTTTCTGTTCTTATTAAATGTAAGACGTTACTTTAAATCCGTTTTCGGGTCTAAACAATGAATATACAGTATTTAAAAAGCATTTTAGTGACCTTGGACAGGTGCAAAAATTGTGCATTTTTTCGATGTAGGGGTATGTGATACAAATGCCTGTAAAATTCAAACAAGATCGCTGACCATCGATTTTTATCTTATTTTTCAATTGGTAATAACATGTAATTTCAACATACAAAATATAAATAAATTCTATTATTGGGAAAAAATTTAGGAAACTGGAGCATTCCCCCCTAAAGTCATTTATCGTACCCCCATTAAATGTTTTGTATAGTAGTCTACAATTGTAGTGAAATACAACGTCTGCACTTAAATAAAACGGATCTAAATCATTTACATTGTATGTTTACGATTGCCTTATGTGTGTTTTGCTTTCTGCGTATTTAAAGTGAAACCTGATTGTAATTTGAAAATGATATTTGGTAAGTACATTAAATTTCTTTTTAGATTTGTCTCGAATTTGACTAAACATGGGCTGGTATTTAACGATAAATCTAATTCCAAGTATAGCTTTAACCCATTACCATACAGTGACTCTTTTTGACTACCCACAAGAAACTGACTATGGAAAACATTGTGGAAAATGAAGAAATTGCTTGTGACAAGCAATTTCTTCATTTCCCACAATATTTTCCATACAAAAAGATTAAAAAAAACCCGCACTTTTTCATTCATTTTAAGTTGTCGTCTGCAACAGCTTTGAATTTGGACAAGTCAAATTCTTGTCGTTTGGTAATGAGTTAAAAGTAGACAACCCATCTTATTAGCCGAGATATACGCCTCGTCTAATCAGATGGCTGTTAATGTAATTTTACGGTACACAATCAATTAAGACACGTTGGTAATTACAGTCCCTGATGACATCATTTAACAAGAAAATAATAGAAAAAATGCGGAAAACAATTTCAATTGAATGTTACATTTTTAAGTCTTTTTATGTAGAAAACATCATGAAAAATGATGACATCACTTGTCACACGTAATTTCTTCATTTTCGGCAATGTTCTCTAAAGCCTTTATCTTGTTGGGTGTCAAAAAGTGTCAATGTGTGGTAATGGGTTTACACGTTGTAAATGTACAAAAAGGGATAGATATCGACGTTATACCGACAGCACTTGTCCGATTCATACTTTTCCAAAATAAAGTTACAAGAAAAAAACTTTAGAAAATGGAGATTGCTAGCACGTTTTTGTTTCCCTTCAATGTTTTCGCGATTTAAAGTGTTCTCTCCGTGGTTCCTCAAACAAGGAAAATTGTTGATGAAAGGACCAAAGAGCATTTTATAGTCCGGTCACGATAATATGACACATGTTTACAAACTAGACCTTTGTAAACAACGCAATATTGAACTCATAACTACTGTAATTTTGCATGTGATTGTTCGAATCTTGCAGGTGTCTCAACACCTACAAGATTCGAACAAACACATACAAAATTATTATGGAAATTAAGAGCGCTTTTTATTTTGTTTACATGGGTAAAATTCGTAAACATTGACCATAACATCGTTACTGGGCTATACCTGGTCGCCCCTAATCGTCTATTGACAAGATAATTAGGTTTTTGGCCTATCTGTTTGTTTACCTATTACAGTTGGCAGCTTCAATGTTCGCTTATTGATCGTATATCAATAACCAAACAAAGCACCAGTAAAGAAACAGTGATGGAAATAGAAGAAATTAAACGCGACAAGAAGTGTACTTTCACATTTTAGTGCTTTTCCATTACCAATTTGATCCATTGAGTTATACATATAGTATATTTTTAATTCAACATGTGTTTTACATGGATGATAATTATGTTTTTAGTTTGAGAGTAAGATGGTCTTCAACAACTTATTTTAAACCATTACCAGATATGAAAATCATCTCTGAATCATTTATACTAGTCTAAAATTTTGTTGTTTGGTAATGGGCAAATAGATTGCATTAATTTATTGTGAGAATTCTGTTCGTGGCTTTTCTGTCCGAATCTTATCTCGGCATTCGTTTGAGCACGTAAACTACCATTGTCTAACGAAGACTTGGCACCTATTTAGCACTGCTTAATGATTTATGAATACTGTTTATCATTTCACTAATAATAGAATTGACCCTTTCCCAACGATTCGTGGTATTTGTTGTTTATTGAAAAAATAGATAGATTGTTTTAGACAAATTGTCACATAATTGTTTAAAGTGGTGTAAAACACACTGCATAACTAATATAATTGATATAAAAACAATATACATACATGTACGTAATATTTGGGGTTAATCGCATATAACGAAAGTTAAAAGTAAACCATTGGATCAGCAATATTGTTATTACCACTTTCATATTTTGCCGCAATGCTTTTGTAACTAGCTTATCTTGGGGACGTCGAAACCAGGGCTTGTATAGGGAAGGGCTAATTATGAAATAATGGGTAGTGATACAGGTCAACGGCTAGTAGGTCTAGAAAAAACAGTGCAGGGTTTATTTCCCATGTCAAGGATGACAAAATAATTGTTGTGTGTGTTTTAGATCGGCGAAATTAGGAAAAACATTGTTGTTGTCAACGGAATGAAATGTACACGGAAATTTCTGTGATTAATAATTCCTAGCTTTTCAACGAAAAATCTCGTAACTGCAGCTTAAAACAAGCTGCAGTTACGAGGTTTTCAATGAAAAGGAGCGAGTTGATGTTTCGAATATAAATTTGATATTAATTATTTATTATATCTTAATACAAACGAGTCGGGATGTGGAAAAATTTTCCTTATAGTATTTGAGAACAAAATGCACCAAGATTAGCCTGTGTATACACAAAGTCAGGATCTGGATTCATATTGTTCTATAAAAGTAATTGTAAATAAACTGTTCATTCTGTTCTGTTCTATAACACGGGTGGTAAACAGAGAAACTAGCTCCAAAAAGAGGTAGTTGCATAGAGCGAAAATTTGTAGGTCACGAACACATTTTCTAAAATTATTTCTTTTAAAGGGAGTTTTTGAGAAATCCGGCGATGCTGTAATATGAAGAAATGGTCGAAGTTTGTTGTGCACGAGAGTATACGGTATTGGTAGCAGGGTTTTAATACAATCGTTGAAAAACATTTCAAAATCGAAAGTAAAGAAGTTTTTACTTTCGTCATTGAAATGTTTTTTCAACGATTGTATTCAAACTCTGCTCACTAACACCGTATATTCTCGTGCACAACAAACTTCAAATCATTTCTTCATATTACAGCATCGCCGGATTTTTCAAAAACTCGTTTTCGTGACCTACCTTTGTTTACAGACTTTCGCTCTATGCAACTACCTCGGTAGGACGAGGAAACGAAATACCGTTGACTCTTTTTGGAGCTAGTTTCTCTGCTTACCACCCGTGTATAAAGGGTCAGTATGGCATTTATCAACATAAGACCAGATCAACCTAAAAATGGAGTCTGATTAGGGCTGTCATTGCTGTGTCCAAGTTGACAGCGGTTACGAAGAAGCTGTTAAAGAACAGCATTGGTCCTGATCAAACTGCGTGTATACGCAGGCTGATCGGGAGCCATGTTGATCGTAAACGCCAGAAAAATCCGAACCCTTGACTCGTTTGCTTATAAAATAGAGCAGTGTTACTTCCTCATGTCAATGTTGACAATATAAATGTTGTATCTCTGTTGAATTGACTGATGTTAAATTAGACAATTTATGTTGTTGTCAACGTGGTGAAATGAACAAGGACTATAGTCCAGTCACAATACTATAGCACATGTTTACACATTTTACTTATGTTAACAATGAAAAAATCCTTTTTGCAATTTTTCATGCGTTGTTCCGAACCTTGCAAGTGTGATACGCTTACAACTTTCAATCCATCACATGCAAAATTACAGCATTTTAAGGTATTTAGGGCCTAATTAAAACAACACTTTCTAGCCACAAGAAATGCATCAAATTACACACACTTGTTAATACACTTCACATAAGTTGATTCACCGTGGCGGATTTCAAGATTATGCTTCAAGAGGAGAATAATTTACAAATATTATTTTACTCTATATTCATATGCAAGGGAGGTAATTTTGAACATTTTTGTCTAATATTTTCCCAAATATGCATTAATTCAAAATTCTAATCCGTACAAAATGCTTATCATTATATTTGGAATGAAAATGTAACACAGTTTAGGAATTACTAGAACTTTTCAAATTTTTCTGCTGGCTCTTTGGTGCTAATTAGGCCTTTCTTACCTTAAATTTTATATTTTGCTGTTTACAAAAATATGTCAATTGTGTAAAGACACAAATATTATCGCTACTGGACTATAGTGTCTAAAAAAGGGACGGCGAATAATTATCGTTGGTTCTTAAATACAAATATACACTTATCAATATATGCAAACTCTTTTCTAATAAATGTAGGTCTAGGAAATGGAACAGTGTGATTAACTGTTTTCCTTGATAATGGAGGACTCTATACATGTATACGTGGATGGTGTGTCTCTTTCGAATTGACCGACGTTGAATAAGACATCACTGAAAATTGTCGTCAGCGGGGTGAAATTAAGGATTACATCCAAACATTAACTACAAAACACTTCGCGAAAAGCGACGATAATTAACATATATTTAAGTAATTATTTCCCTCAAACTTCAATGCATCGTCACTCTACTTTGCTACCATAGTTTATATCTCTTTGTTACAGTTATGGATACAATTTTCACTTCGACTTACTGAGATACGTGAGATGACCGACATCGAGATAACAGTAATTACATGTATTTGTGGACGTGTTCGAGATAAAGCGTAGCATCAGCAACATGTCTTTACGTCGGCTGTCTATGTCGACAAAAGGTCGACCATTCAGGATTGTTATATTAGGGCAGAACGGAGTTGGAAAATCAGGTAATCTTTCTTTCTTTCATGATTTCTTTCTTGTGGCCCCATCATCACCAATGGATAAAAAAATGTTGAATAAAATTATTTTGAAGTAAATGAAAGAGACGGACATTGAAATATAGTAGGAAATGGAGAGGATTTGCTCATTTCAAGCAACTTGAACAAAAATCGGAGGAGTCAAAATCCGGATATCTCGAGGTAAAATGACTTTCCCTTAGGCCTACGACCTCGACATAAGAAGTTTCAAATCGTCGGTGTTAATGCAAAACATCGTAAGTCCAACTTTAATTAAGCTGGACTCACGAGGTTTAGCAACTATATCGATGAAATGTATCTTTAAAAGATAGACAATGTTTCATGTAATTGTAGACTTGCAAAAAGGCGAAGATGTGCTCTCATCTCACTGTACCGGAAAATAATTATTGATGTTTTTCCGGCAATTTCGAACATATTTGCAACGTCATGGAAAAATGCCTCGAAAAGAGATAAAACCTTTACCAAACAAGACCTGATTTTAATATCACTGTTAGAAAAGGCTTGGGGAGACAATGAGATAAACGAGGAAAATACTGACAACCAGTCTTTTCTCCTTTTGTCTGAATAATTTTCATACTATCTTGAGCCGAAATCCTAACTTTGTCAACATCCATTCTGTGATTTTCAGTAGCTTTTGAATAAGATGACTCTAAAACTTCTGGGAAAGGGTTAAAGGCAATGCGGTCACAAGGCAACGTTCTTCATTCTTTGTTGATATCTCAAAAATGGTTGTCGAAGTTGGCCTATTAACAATTTCTAGTAATCACTTTTCTATTATTCAATTATTCGAACACGATCGTATAACTAGATAAAAAACAAAAGACAAATTTAATACAATTTTGTTTTGCTTTGAAGATTTTTAAAATGTAGGTCTTTGTATTATAGTACGAATTTTTCTAAGTATTTTAACGTAATGCTACATTTCGAAATAACGATCTAATTTTGACTGCAGCTACATAAATGATTATTTTTGCTATCAGTGAAAATTTGTCAAGTATACTTTTAGTATGTTTTGCACATTGTTATTCGAGATCCGACGTGTAATTTTGTAACAATTTTGTATGATTACGTGGTATCAAATTTTACTTTAACCCTTTTGCAAGCAACAAAATTTAAGATAAGGACAGTTTTTGCAGCCAAAAAGATACACGGCACTAAAAATAGAAGTTCACAATTTGTGAAGCATACCAATCACTGATGGTAATGATAAAAGGCTAAGTATCATTTTCCCTCGACATTTTCAAAGCTATGACATTTACATTTATAACGTTTGACATGAATCATTTTGTCGTTTGTAATTCTTAATTTAGAGTAATCGTTACTTTAGTCGTTTTCGAAAAGGGTTAACACAGTTGCAGTTTAAGATGGCTTGCAGACACATTTTTTTTATAATCTATTGCAAATTAGGCTACTATCGAAAACGTTAAACGTTTTGATTATAAAGAAGAAAATTATGACAACCCGAATTTTGTCATTTCTCTTAATGACACCTACATGTATGTATGCTCTTATTAGATCTATATTTACATGTATTTCTATTTCATGTAGCAAATAAAGATATTTGACAATATAGTCGCCTATAAAGGTTTCCAATTTGTAACGATTTAACCCTTTCCCAAACAAGACCTGGTTTTGACGTCCCTTATAGAAATGACTTGGGAAAACATTGAGACAAAAGAAGAAACTGCTGATATCAGCAGTTTCTCCTTTTGTCTCAATATTTTTATGCCATATTTTACACCAATCCTATCTTTAATAACATCCATTTTGTCATTTGTGGTAGTTTTTGAAGTGGATCACCCTAAATTTTTTGCCGTTTGGGAAAGGGTTAAGCCATTACCAAACGACCTGCTTCAGACCTCAACAAGAATGTTGACAAGATTGGATTTGTGTGCAATATTGTCGGAGAAGTATTGAGGCAAAAGAGATAATATCAATCATCATAATTTTCTTCTTTTGCCTCAAAGTTTCCCGAGCTTATTCAATTGGGGACGTCAGGTCCTGTATGAGAAAGTTAATCCATAGCCAGACATTGACTCTTTGACGCCACACAAAATAAAAGCTTTGGTAGTCCGTCGTCGTGAGCCTTGCATCATTTGTTAACTTAATTCAACAATTTGACGAGATTTTAACAATGTGCAGACGTTTTTTAAACCCTAGATAGACCAAAACAATAAGATTTCATTCACTTAAAATTGTCGTCTTCAACGTCTTTGAATTAAGACAAGTCTAAAATTGTGTCGTCTGGTATTGGTTTAAAAGAGGAAAATACAGAAATATTTAAGTCCAGGTTTTGTTTAATACGTTTGTAATTCGTCTGCGCCCACATCCAGACTGAAATGGATCAATTTTATAAGATAAAATAAATTCCCATTTGCCATAACTCTAATTCATTTTTATTGCTTGAGAAACTCTTATGAAACCCATAACAAGTTTACAAAGTTAAGAAGTAAACATAGATTTTTACGTTCAACTATAATAGTATAATAGGCGGTTTGTTTATCAAATGACTATCATTATGTTTGACACTTTGTGAAATTGTACAAAATTGTTTTCACTGAATACTCGTACATGTATAGACGAACATAAATATACTGAGAGGCAAAAGAAAGTATATACTTTTTGTTTTTCTATATCTCTCTTAATTTCCATCATATCGACTCAAAATTTTGTACAATTTATTCCTACTCATAAACCAATAATACAATGTTGTTAAATTTCACACGAAAATGCTTAATTACACATACTCTTTGCTACTTGCCGATTTTGCAAATTTTGTACGTGCGACTTAGTGTAGCATCAAATATTGCTGTTAATTCGTATTCAAATTCTTTATTATTTGTCACAACCAATCACAACGTTAAAACTTCTCTAACACTATAATACAATATTCAGTGCCTGGTAGAATTCGATCAATATGCCCATTTTTCGAAGACGCAGCATAATACGAAAGAAACGTGACACTATAAATAAAGTGTACACTTAGTCGTGTAGCATAGGAACATTCTGTGCAAATTTTATCAAAACCCGTCTATAGATTTAGGAGTTACGCCAGATAACTTGTCTGCACCAAACCCTCCTTTTGCTATGACGCGTCGTAATATGCAAAATCACCAACATTCACGCATGGTCCTAGGTGACTAGGCACTTTCTGTAAAAAAAATAAGAAAAAAATCCAAATCCCTTCATAAATGTAGGGATTGCGTCAGTGGAAATGATTGCATAAATTAATTGATAAAATCCTCCTTTTCGATGACGCTGTGCCCTATGAAAAAAAACTTCGCAGCGGAAGGAAGGACGTATAGACGGTAGGCCAAGAGGTTTACATCAAACAAACGACAACGTTTCTGTGGCGTTTAAAATGTAATAATCTATAAATCGTTTTCTCAGAAGACGTTGAAGAACTAGGGTGTACACTTATTTTTGCCTCTCAGTATATAAGAGAAACATTATTTGTCTAACATATGATTTATAGAGGCAGTAGTGTTTGTTTTTGATTTATCAATTTATCGATTGATTCTTTGATTGATTGATTAATTCTTTAATTGACCTATTCTTCCGTATATCCAATCTTTCATTTTTTATTATTTGATTGATTAATAGATTGATATACTAGGACAAGAAAGATACGCAACCTCAATTTTTCATAATATTTTCGACAAAATATGTTTTTAATGGCTATTGAGTACATTTTCCATATACCTGCATCCATACGCATAAATACAGTGTCATTTTCTTCAGATGTCGTAAATTCATCACGTGATATATGGTAAACTGTTAAAAACTGATTATCCCCTGTCGTGTTTTCTTAATGACTACTATCAAAACAAATTTTCATTAAACACAAGCTAGAACATAGACAAAGAAGAGACAAAGCGTTCTCACACTTTTCACGGCCCTACGCATATAGCATGACTACGCCAAAACCAGCGCCTGGATGCAGTACGGATGTTGTTAGGTGAAAAAATCATAATGTTGTCGTAAGACATTGATGGGGCAACAAATCGACACATTTTCGATTGTATGCGTTGTTGGCTCTCAATGGGACCACAACCGATCGAGCACGAAGCGGACGTGCAAGAGATATGACGTTAAGGCAGGATCGTATCATCACGTTAACCCCACCTACGGGGTAGGTTTAGACTGCAACGGAGACCGCTAATAAATCGTACGGAGTTCACAACATTCGAATATCGGACCAAACTGAACGAAACAGATTGTGTTTATCGACCTACATACACTTTTTTGTCAAATGGTGATGACGTCCGGTGTAAACTGGGTGTTTTCTTACTAATGAAATTTACTACCAACAAGATTTTTTGAACTTTACAAGGTAAAATGATATTGCTTTAAATGTATTAAATTTTATTTAAATCTGATTTGATGTCTTTGCGTAAGAAGGAATTGAAAAGGAAGTTGCGTTTCTTTTTTGTTTTAGTATATTTTGATTTTTAGTTAATTATTTTTTCCCTTTTTTCTATTGATGAATCTATTTTTTTCTTGCTCGATTGAATTATTGATTCATTGATTTATTTAAAATTGACTAATTAATTCATTTGTTGGTCGAATTGATTGATCGATTGATTGATTGATTGATTGATAGACTGATTGATTAATTGATTTGATTTGATTTGATTTGATTTGATTTGATTTGATTTGATTTGATTTGATTTGATTTGATTTGATTTGATTTGATTTGATTTGATTTGATTTGATATAATTTGATTTGATTTGATTTGATTTGATTTGATTTGATTTGATTTGATTCGATTCGATTCGATTCGATTCGGATTGATTGATTGATTTGACTTGATTTGATTTGATTTGATCGATTTGATTTGATCTGATTTAATTTGATTTGATTAATTGATTAATTGACTGATTGACTGATTGACTGATTGATTCATTGACCATTCAGAGAAATATTTGCTCAGTTTGATTGATTGACATTTAAGTTGATTGACCTAATCTAGGAATCTTGCCTTGGTTAATATCCTTTTTTGACATTTGACAAAAATAATCTACACATGATCTTTCTCAATTAAATCTGTTTTTTGTATGCTTGGTAGTTTGTTTTTCGTCTGTTACAGCTTCGAAATTGGAACAGATCAAATATTTTCGCCGTTTTGGAAAGGGATAAACGAGGGATCACCATTATTTAGACAGCCTGTCTCTTCAACATCAGACTATCCTCTCATTAATACCATCATGGGGTTAATCCTTATTGTTATTCCAATCCAATTACTTAATTCTTAATCCACTTGAAAAGTGAACTGTAAAAGAGATTATTCGGTCGATTATGTAACGATTGGTCTTAAGTGCACTTAATGATACTTAAAGTTTTCTAATAAAAAACAACTACATATTTATGTCAAACGAAAAGGGATATTAACAGTCTTCGGTGTTCTTTCAAGCTCAAAAATGCTGAAGTGCCCCTTGCATTTTCAAGTAAAATCCATACAATTTCAAATAAAAAGTTCTTTAACAGTTTATGTACCTATGTTGCTATTGATAAATCCTATATTTATGGTGGAGCACATTTGGAACTAGGGTAAAAATAAAGGATGAATACTCATATATTTTATATTTTCTTCTGTTTGTCTTATAGTAGTTTTCTACGACTACAACGATTTTTTGAACTGCATAGGCGTCAAAATCACGGTTGTATGTTTTTAGAAGTATATTGTGATACTTTTGCAAATGACGGATGGTTTTCGATAGTGATAGGATAAATAAACGATATACCGAGACAAAAGGAGAAATCGATGGTTATCTGCATTTGCTTCTTTTGTCTTGATGATTTCACAAGCACTGCCTACTAGAGACGTGAAAATCAGGTCCTGTTAGGACAAGTGTTGTAAAACGTCCCAAGTTCATATCAGACTATTACACCCTTTCCCAAACGGCAAAATTTTAGGGTGGTCAAATTCAAAAACTGCCACAAATGACAAAATAGAAGATAATAAAGATATAAGTGTAAAATATGACATAGAAAATATTGAGACAAAAGGAGAAACTGCTGGTTCTCAGCAGTTTCTTCTTTTGTTTCAATGCTTTCCCAAGCCTTTCCTATTAGGGACGTCAAAACCAGGTCTTGTTTGGGAAAGGGTTTATCGTTCATACGATCTGTGGTTAGCTTACTTAATTGTATAAAGACAGTAATCGCTTGTTTCCATCAACTGTTCATCAATAGATTTAGGTACAAGAGTTCGTAAAACTTTGTGTCAACCTTCTTTCATGAACCATTTTTCTAAGTCGATAGACCGCTGCTTTAATTTAACTCTCCCCCCAAAAAGACCTCGCTTTGACGTCCATAAGAGGAAATGTTTGGGAACACGCTGAGGCAAATTCAGATAATCAGAATTTTCTCCTTTTGTCTCAATATTTTCTGAGTAAGTAACTACTCAAACAGCATTAGCGTAAACTTTCATTATGTCGTCTGCAACAAATTTCAGATTGGGATGGTACAAAATGTTGCCATTTGAGAAATGATTTAAGGGGGAATGCTCCAGTTTCCTAAATTTTTTCCCAATAATAGAATTTATTTATATTTTGTATGTTGAAATAACATGTTATTACCAATTGAAAAATAAAATAAAAATGGATGGTCAGCGATCTTGTTTGAATTTTATAGGCGTTCGTATCACATACCCCTACATCGAAAAAATGCACAATTTCTTGCACCTGTCCAAGGTCACTAAAATGCTAATAAAATGCTGTATATTCATCGTTTAGTCCCGAAAATGGATTTAAAGTAACACCTTACATTTAATAAGAACAGAAAACCCAAAATATGTGTTACCTTAAACGCGAACATGTATAAAACAGCATGCTCACGTGTTCGGTTAGATCAACGAATATGGAGTGTTTTATGTCAAAATTTGCATATTTTTGGAAATATTTCAAGTTCTACATAATAGAATTTGATAAAACTCCCTCATTGTATTAAGCAACATGTCCTGATAATAATTCAAAAAGAAAATGTATAGGTCAGCGCACTTATTAGTGAATTACAGCAATTTTTATCAGCTACACATGATCAAAATGACGCAAAAAAGTGGTAACTGCACACACACTTACGACAGTCTTGCTCTTAATAATCGATTTCCAACTTGGGGAAATCAGTTTCGCATAATAAATACACTTTTACCTTCGAAAATGGTAAATTGTAATGATGTGTTATATTATTGAAAATATGGTAGCGAAACATATTGGTACGAAACATTAAATTTGCTACAGTAAAGACCGAGTGTTCCGAAAAACTGGAGCATTCCCCCTTAAAGGATATGCAGACAACAAAATAGAGACAACAACTTTATCATAACGTTATCACGGTGAGTAATCACGTGAAACAATATTTTCAGAAAATCTTCAATAATTTTGTAAATACTGGACCGATTTGAATTCGATTTGAAGCAGAGAATGTAGACATACGTCCTGCATTAGATGGACGTGTTGGATTTTTGAAAAATCAACTGATAAAAAAGTTATTGAAGATAAACCAAAATTTTGGTTTATCTTCAATAACTTTTTTATCAGTTGATTTTTCAAAAATCCAACACGTCAAGCTTATTCCTGGTATTTTCCCACATTCTCTGCTTCAAACCGAATTCAAATTGGTCAAGTATTAAAAAAGATATTGAAGATTATCGGAAATTCTGAGTCACGTGATTATACACCGTGGTTATCCACGTCCTATCAGACTGACAATCTTCTTCTCGGAAATTTCAAAATGCATTTCTACCAAATTCCCGTAGGTGATCCTCTTACACACTGGTAGTGAACTCGGCCAAAGCGTGGGACGTTTTTTCGCGATCATTGTATTCCGTCGGTGTTGTTATAAAATATCGTAACTACGGCTTCGATAAAGCCATAGTTACGAGATTTTATAACAACACCGACGGTTTGTCAATACATATCGGTAAACCCGGTCTATCTTTAGAATAAATTCATTAGACAAACTATCCAATCAGATCTTTAAACTCACATTTAAACGCAAAGTATCTGTACCTTGTTGTAGCGAAAAACGTCCATCTCTTTGGCCGAGTTCACCACCATCGAACCTTCTTCTCGGAAATTTGACAATGCATTTCTACCAAATTTCCGTAGGTGACCCTCTTACAGATTCATTCAAAAAAGTTTTGATTGAATCAACAAGAGTTATCCACCTTTGAATGCGAGATGAAGCTGTTTTTGACATTTTCACTACATAGCAACTAAAAAATGACAAATCAAGACAAAATGTTCGTGTCCATTAGATTATATATTTCAGGAAAAAGTCATTTTGATCGTACATGTAATCTCTTATCGTGGATTGAATATTACATATAATTTAGATTTGAGGGGCGATTGAGGTCATCTACGCCATCTAGGCTTGCCTTCCAATGTTATCAGTATCCGTGAAGTCTGTATTTTATTTTCAGCGTTAACAGTACGGTTTCTAACACAGCGGTTTATTGGTGACTATGATCCCTTACTAGGTACGTACACCAACAGCCGTGCAATTTAGATTAACCCTTTCCCAAACACCGAAAATTTAGACTTTTCCACGTAGAAAGCTGCTACATATGTCAAATTACCCTCCGAGCAGAGGGTCAGACACCGGCTTGAATTTGCCCTTCTTTAGCCTATGTTAAAATGGTCAACTTACCGCTGTCACAGCACCTTCCACAACATTCGCGGACACTCGTGACTTGGGTCGCTTCATCTACTGCCTCTATACTCTCTTTTTATGGTGGTTTCAATATAGGTTGAGAAGGAAAATCTGAAAATATCCAACAAAGAACATGACCACTAGTTACTTTCACTTTAGAATAGCTGTTGTCCGCCCAACTACATGTACATTTTTGGGAAGTATCCGCAGAAAGTAGTCCTGCAAATAATGCAAAAAATATGCTATAAAGCAAAAGAGCAGATGCAAAAATACTAATTTATCAAAGAAAACAGCACTTAAACTATTGTTTAACACTCCAAACAGCCCTCTGCATGCAGAGACAAAAATTTCTAGAACTATTTTCTATTGTACAACGACCCGGAAGCAAAAGGTAGACTGGGGTCACTCCAAAATGAAACCAGATTTCCCACATAAACTTATTTTTTCACTTTTTCCTAGTTTTTGGGTTATCTATGAGTAAAATAACACAAAAATCAAAGAGTTAAAGTCTGTTTCCAATGATTCATGGCCATTTAAACAGAGAATGTGGTATGGCAAAAATCCAGATTTTAAAGAAGGGTTTTTCATTCACTTATAACCTGTATAAAAATGTCAGTTATTTCCTTATGCCTGAATGGATTGACATCAGATAAAAAGTAATGTCTGCTGCAGATGCAGGACCACATTCTGGTAGCAGATTCATTCATCTTGTACAAATTTAGGACTCTTCAGGGTGTAATTTACACTGAAAAAGTGGTGAATATTTGGAGAAAAACATCATTTGGAAAGGTTTAAAACCTTCAAAATAATGCTTTTTGCTAAATATTTGCTTTACATGTGCATTACAATTCACACATTCACATAAAAATTAAGAAATGTGCAACGATTCATAAGAAACTTACTCGTAAAGATCGGTTGAGTTGTACGGACCTTCCGCTTGGCGTTGCATCGATTCGGCCAAAATCATGTTCTGCGCTGTTAGTTTGTGGAGCCCGAATCAAATCTAAATTGGATCTGGTATCACACATAACCTGTTTTTGCACAGAAGGGGTGCCTGCAAGAAAGCTTCAAATGTAAAAGTCCCTTTCCAATGGAGCATTAGCAGATTAGGGCCACTCTGTGGGCTGTCCTGAGCTTGAAATTTGATTAATTTACTGAAAAAGTGGCAAATATTTGGAGAAAAACATCATTTGGAAAGGATTAAAACCTTCAAAATAATGCTTTTTGCTAAATATTTGCTTTACATGTGCATTACAATTCACATATTCACCTAAAAATTAAGAAATGTGCAACGATTCATAAGAAACTTACTCGTAAAGATCGGTCGAGTTGTACGGACCTTCCGCTTGGCGTTGCATCGATTCGGCCAAAATCATGTTCTGCGCTGTTAGTTTGTGGAGCCCGAATCAAATCTAACTTTGATTCGGTGTCACACATAACTTGTTTTTGCACAGAAGGGGTGCATGCAAGAAAGCTACAAATGTAAAAGTCCCTTTCCAATGAAGCATTAGCAGATTAGGGCCACTCTGTGGGCTGTCCTGAGCTTGAAATTTGATTAATTTACTGAAAAAGTGGCAAATATTTGGAGAAAAACATCATTTGGAAAGGTTTAAAACCTTCAAAATAATGCTTTTTGCTAAATATTTGCTTTACATGTGCATTACAATTCACATATTCACCTAAAAATTAAGAAATGTGCAACGATTCATAAGAAACTTACTCGTAAAGATCGGTCGAGTTGTACGGACCTTCCGCTTGGCGTTGCATCGATTCGGCCAAAATCATGTTCTGCGCTGTTAGTTTGTGGAGCCCGAATCAAATCTAACTTTGATTCGGTGTCACACATAACCTGTTTTTGCACAGAAGGGGTGCATGCAAGAAAGCTACAAATGTAAAAGTCCCTTTCCAATGAAGCATTAGCAGATTAGGGCCACTCTGTGGGCTGTCCTGAGCTTGAAATTTGATTAATTTACTGAAAAAGTGGCAAATATTTGGAGAAAAACATCATTTGGAAAGGTTTAAAACCTTCAAAATAATGCTTTTTGCTAAATATTTGCTTTACATGTGCATTACAATTCACACATTCACCTAAAAATTAAGAAATGTGCAAGGATTCCTAAAGAAACTTACTCGTAAAGATCGGTTGAGTTGTACGGACCTTCCGCTTGGCGTTGCACCGATTCGGCCAAAATCATGTTCTACGCTGTTTGTTTGTGGAGCCCGAATCAAATCTAAATTGGATCTGGTGTCACACATAACTTGTTTATGCACAGAAGGGGTGCCTGCAAGAAAGCTACAAATGTAAAAGTCTCTTTACCCTGGAGCATAGCAGATTTGAGCCTCTTTCAGGGCTATCCTGGTCTAAAAATCTGATGAAACAGGGGGGGTGGGGGTCCTTAATCCTTAAATGACCATAGCCTCTCTTATCAAAACAGCTTATCAAAAGCAAATTTTCATCTTTCTAATGCAGTGACACAGTCTGAGACAGGTCCTCACAACATCTGTGGATATTCTCCATCTAAGTTGTCTTAAAGAAATACTCACCCAGGTCCCTTTCAGACGTCAAAACATTGAAAATAACAGCAGAAAATAAGAATTTATGACATAAAGTTGATTAAATCAACAATAATTTTATAAACCTCAAAAATTTTCACCAATATAATGCTTTGCAGACAAACTTTTAGAACTTTCGACAAGGGAGGTTATTCGGCCCCTCAAATTTTCAACTATGTTTTTTTTTTAAATCCAAAAATATAAGAAAATATCAATACCTGGTCAAAACAATGTTTTCTGCAAGCTTCTGGTGTGTATTCCTACCTACAGAAGAAATTTCAGAAGGATATTCCAAGAAATGTTGAAGTTATTAGAAATCCAGTTTTGGCATCTAGGTCAGACACCGGCTTGAATTTGCCCTTCTTTAGCCTATGTTAAAATGGTCAACTTACCGCTGTCACAGCACCTTCCACAACATTCGCGGACACTCGTGACTTGGGTCGCTTCATCTACTGCCTCTATACTCTCTTTTTATGGTGGTTTCAATATAGGTTGAGAAGGAAAATCTGAAAATATCCAACAAAGAACATGACCACTAGTTACTTTCACTTTAGAATAGCTGTTGTCCGCCCAACTACATGTACATTTTTGGGAAGTATCCGCAGAAAGTAGTCCTGCAAATAATGCAAAAAATATGCTATAAAGCAAAAGAGCAGATGCAAAAATACTAATTTATCAAAGAAAACAGCACTTAAACTATTGTTTAACACTCCAAACAGCCCTCTGCATGCAGAGACAAAAAATTCTAGAACTATTTTCTATTGTACAACGACCCGGAAGCAAAAGGTAGACTGGGGTCACTCCAGAGGTCATGATTCGCTATCATTTGACTGAAATCGTTTAGTACATGTGTACTATAAACGTTTGAGCGGCGTAAAAGAGAGTAATGTCAATATGTATGCTGATTTAGGCAGGATTTGTGTAACATATAGCATGGAAAACATTGAGACAAAAGGAGAAATTGTTGATTAACAGCAATTTCTTCTTTTGTCTCAATGTTTTCCAAAGACTTTTCTAATAGGGGCGTCAAAACAAGGTCTTGTTTGGGAAAGGGTTAAGGTATTCTATCCGTCATTATATATTTAACACTTTGTGAAACTTCTGGCGTCGTCCATGGCACGAAAATTGACGAGGGTATCCCCGTCAATTCCCGGTGCCACGGACGACGCCAAAAATTTGAAGGGCAAACGAAGGTGATTTTCAGTCGCCATGGATGACGTCCGGAATTTCATGAAGTGTTTAACCATTTCCCAAACGACAAAATTTTAGGGTGATCCATTTCAAAAACTACTATAAATGACAAAATGGATGTTACTTAAGCTAGGATTTGTGTAAAATATGATATAGAAAATATTGAGACAAAAGGAGAAACTGCTGGTTATCAGCAGTTTCTTCTTTTGTTTCAATGTTTTCCCAAGCATTTTCTATTAGGAACGTCAAAACCAGGTCTTGTTTGGGAAAGGGTTAATTACGTAACGATGGATGGAATACCTTATTCTGCTTTGATTCTTTAGTAGATGGAATATTATTAAACTATCCATATATACTCGGCAAAAGAGCTAACGCATCATTTTTGGAATTGCATAACTTCTTTATTATCAAAGATTTAGATTTATAATTTGGCATTTATTTATCCCACAAGTTTTTGCACTTATCCATAAAACTATTTCTAAGTTCCCTTTCTTATGTGATCGCGTCATACGAAAAGGGGACTAAAACAGTTTTTCGGCTCGTGTAACTTGTGATCTTGTTGAATCATTTTTGTTTTAACTGATTTTGAAAGCTGGTTTATTGTGGGATTGAGGCCTGAAAAAATCATTCCTTATCTAACGTAACAAGGGCTGTTCGCGGACAACGTAGCTCGCACAGATGCATCTTTTAAAAGAAAAGGTCAATTTTTCAAGGTCAAGTTCACAAGGTCAAATTTTATGGTCGCACGTTAAAGGTCTTGATGGGACCTGTCTATGTGTGAACTATCAAGACTGCATCTCATACAATTCATAAGATATAGACCGATACGATTTTGTCTACTTAACTAACGTCGTCGTCGACGCCAACAATGACACCAACGACACTAGTGATGTAACATTACCTCTGCGGGAATAAATTAAGCGCCCACAAAAGCGTTAAAGCCATCGGTTTGTTTGAGGAAGGGTAACTTTTCTTCACAGGAACTCTTACAGCCAATGCAAAAGGTTAGAAAGTTATGCGTGAATTTCCTATTTTAATCAAATCTTAGACTTTATGATTTTTAGAATTAAGGGTGTCCTTATTAAAAGTTCAATATTTCAGAACTTAATTCAGCATTAACTATGGAATTCCATAGGCTTCTAATCAAATGGTGGTAGTCTGAATGTGCAAATTTTGAAGGTATTTTGTAGATTCGTTAAAAAGATATTAACAAAGATCTGAGTCCTGCGTTAGCAGTTTTGCCGAGTATATTAAATGGCACTGAAGACATCTAAATGAATATCAATAAACATATCGATTTGTGTAAGTTTTTGGCGAACACTGACCAAAAAGGACTCAAAACTGAGGATATGTGTTGGACTATGTTTCATTGAGTGGATGATGTAGAACACATAGATGTCAAATATATAAAATATTAGGCTACTGCTTTTCTTTAATAACATCGTAACACCACTTAAACCAATATACAGTTACGTTTGGAGAAATATAACATCCGAACATATTCTAGCGACGTTGTAAACATTCAAAATCATAAATCATAAATGTTTACGTCGTCGCCCGAATAATTTCGTACACGCAACCAATGTTTAACGACGTTACAAGAAAGATTCCGGACGACGTCTTCTGAATCTCATTAGGGGTAAAATACCTTAATTACAAATCCAAATTGACTTGATGAACAAACCAGCACTTTTTCAGTAAATTGCAGAATATGAGCAAGGGAGAAAACCTGATTAATAACATTCTGGTCGAGTTATTTCTCTTAACCTGACAACGTTTAATCATTATCTTAGTTCATTAACTTCATTCCAGCAATTTCTTCTCTTATCCTAATGTTTTCCTTTTTATGAGGCACCATGTCTCGCTTGATGATGATAATGTGTTGTTCTTTATTTGCAGAGAACACCTACAGTTGCACAAAATGTTTGGATGGCGAATCTGTGTCGATGGAAATATTAGATACAGCAGCCCAGGTGTGTTGGTTTGTAGCCATTTACCATATATACTCAAAGGCTAAAGTAACTTTACAGTTTTAGAATAAATAAATTTTCTTAATTCTAAAGCATATTGATGATATTTTCACGGCTATATGTTTGCACAGTTATTTTTTGACATTCTAAATGAATGCATCAATTTCATCGACGTAACAGCAGTACGCACGTGCATATCTTTAAGATTATTAACCAACCCCACCCACACAATGGTGTTTTAATAGAGGCATTCATTTCTGCATGTTTGGTCTTTGTTGGTCGGCATGTAAAAGGCCAGAGTTGTATTCCAGTTAACGTGAAAAGATTGGCGATCCGACGCCGACAGAAACAGGTCGTTCAGCACGATAAGATAGCTAGGATAAAATTTTATGTTTCTAGGCTAACGAACTGCATCCGTCAGTCAATCGTTAACTTCTGGAACGCATTTTAACACTTAGGGAGTCGAAAAATGAAAGTATCCATAACCAAAATGAATAAATTCGTGTTTAGCATTAACGTGACGTGACGTTACGTTGTTTACTGGAAGCTGTAGGAAAGGTACGTGAAAACGTTAGTTGAGTTGTAGAACTGTTCGATGTCAAGTTTGAGACATCGATTTTATAATACAAATTTCACAACCTGTGATTAGGGTTTGAAAAATTCAATGAAAGTCAGGTGTAAAGTTACTTTTGCCTTTCGGTACTGTAATTTTGATGGTACATCTTATCACATGTTCGCATTTCTTGTTTTTTGTATTTGTAGTTTGTTTAAAGTTTTTTCTTATCTTTTTTTAAACGAGAAGAAACGGTAAGTAACATCACTTAGGTCCACAGCACTTATATATTATAGACACAATTATCTTACTCCACCAAGAATATTACTATCCTTTTTATTGATTACTCGTCTCCTTTGTAGAGACAACAGTTGCACCGACTTTTGAGTAGCATAATTCAACGAATTTTGTTCATGTTAATACACAGAGGATATGATGTTTCATTTTTCCATCATTTGGCTGATTTTCTCGTAAATCATTTTCCCCTTCTTTTCGACAGGAAGAAAATAACAGATTGGAAGCTAACATCAAATGGGCGGATGCATATATTTTGGTATATGCCGTAACAGATAGATGCAGTTTTAATGAATGTAGCAGACTAAAAGTGCTTATAAACTCGTATTCAAAACGAATCAAAACTAACGGACAATCTTCGGTAATTCCCGCCGTTCTAGTCGGAAATCAAATAGATCGGCGTTACGACCGAATGGTCCATACCAACGAGGGACGAGAAAAAGCGAATGAAATGAACTTTATCGGATTTTACGAAATTTCCGTTCGAGAAGACAGAGACTGTGCCTTTAAGGTATTTTCTGATATTTACCGCCATTGTCGAAAACCCGGGACCAGAAGAATGGAACTTCGTGAGAGACTCAGTTGTCCGCCATCTTTGAATGACGGAACTTCCCGAACCGAGGAGTCTACGTCACGTCCGTTACAGAGACGAAGGCGGGCCTTGTATACGATAAGCTGAGTAATCAACACTTCTAATTTAGCCCATAATATCGTGTCGACAATTAAACAGACGTTTGAAAACATTGAGAAAAAATAAGTAAATGCTGATAGTCAAGGAGGTTCTTGTATTCCAAGAGCTGAGAAATTCTAAAACGCGTTTTTAATTTATATATTGCCAATGGAAAAGATATTTAAAAACATTTGGGAGAAAAACAAATTATTCTGTAATAATGTAGATTCATTTGAATTTGTACCGACCAGAGAACTTCTCGTTTGTGAGCAGTTTGAAATTACGTACCACAGATTTAGGAATGAGTTTTCAAATATCTCCTTAATTAGTAATGTTAAAACCAGGACTTAGGCCTATTTGGGAAAGGATTAAACAACAGGAAAATAGTTAACATGGGCTTACGTCACCTTTTATCTTCATCTTATTTGGTTTCATAGAACCAATCGATTTTCTCTGTTTTGTGTTGTTGTAGTATAAGAAGGAAACAGGAAAATGGTACTTTATAAAGACCGTCTCTGTTCTCTTGCAGAAGCTACGTGTACATGTATATTAGATAGAGGCTGTATAGCTAAGTAAATTCTACGCGAAATAAATATTCAAAAGCGCACAGTGCATTGAATATTTATACCGCATATTAGTCTGTGATAATCGGTAATCCGTGTGCATTTGAGTATTAAGAATGCAAACAACGCAAATCAGAGAAACAATTCCTTGGTAATGATGAAACTGCTTGTTGGCATGTCTGTAGACGCGTCGTTTTCCTGTGACGTTACGTCAAAAACAACAGTAATAAACAACAAAATTGAGATAAACAGTCGATTACAGGGATATTATACAGAAAAAGTACAAGAAAATAACTCAAATCCTTTGATGTAATTGTTTTAGAGAAAACGCATCAGTTTGTAAAACCTGTTAAATGCGTTTTAGTATTCAGACGTCACACTGACGTCAAATTACAAACATACATGTTTATTGCTTATATGAATGGTTTTAGCAATTTTTTGTTCATGATCACACACAATAAAGGTAACATCATGAAAATATTATATCAAGAGTCACATCTTCTGATTACGTAAAAAGATGAATAACGTCGATTATAGGTCAATTTCATTTAATACATATATCCACTGTATTACGATTGAAAAGTGAAAAACCCTTAAACTTTAACTTTTTAATGATCTATTATGTGTTTTCCCTTCGATATTTTTGCTCTGACGCCTTAACGTCAAAAACGTCATTGTAACGTCGTTACTAATAATCATAAAATTTATATCTAAACATCCTGATGATTAATATTTGTGAAACCAGTACATGGACATTAAAAAAAATAAACCTATAAGACTTGTTATTCACTGTTCAAGTTTGATTTATGTATTTACCGTAATGTCGAATATTTATTCCACTTACCACAATTTCATTTTTTTATTTGATTTTCCTTTATAAGTTTAAAGTTGTGTGGGAAAATGTAATATACTTTATTTCAAGATTCGTTTCTCTACTTGTTAGAGCTTTTAAAAAAAAGAACTATCCTAAAACTATATACTAGTCTAGTAGATGTCAAGGTTGAACTTTAAGTTTTCTGGCATAATTGTATTGTAGTGTACAACTATGAATAAAAACAGAATATTCATATATTAAGAAGAGATTAGACAACGATTCTTAAAAGAAATTAAAGTACGAGGGCCCATCAATAATTTCGAGAACTGAATCTACTTTTCAATTACCCGTTGACGTATTTTCACGAAAATTGGAATGCTGAAAGGTCACTTCATTTTTCAACCGACTCATCTTATTTAAAAAACGATGACGTCAAAACAAGATGACGTCATGGCAGAATTATGACGTCATGTCAAAAGCGTTTGTTTAAAAATGACGTCATCTGCATTTTTAGCAACCACTTATGATACATTTTCATGTGTCTCTCAATAATTACTGTATGGACATCCATGAAATTTAACATGTATTGTAAAGAGAAATGTGTTTATCGAATAACGTTACTTGAAAGCGGATACGACGCTTCCGAGAGGGCAGATAGATAAAAGAAAATGAGTGATTTTACTTGCTGACCGGAAACTATAAAGAAAAAAAAGAAAGCTGCTAAAATCCTAGAATTTATTCTTGAAAATCGAAAATTATGCGTTGAAATAGTAGTAAGGTCCTTGGATAATTTGTATGAATCAACCAAGGACCGTATGACCAGTAATCTCGGAAAGTGCCGTTCATCGACAAGATGGGTACCGCGTTGGCCGCTTCCTGGCCGAATGGGGCAGGGGGTCAAAATGTGTCGTAAATAATGCCAAAGTTATAAGGAAGACCGCTATTACTTTGCGAATCAAATGAATACATGTGACGTGACATCGATGCATCGTTTTTGAGTCGGAAAGTAGAGAACAAATAACATTATTCTTCGTTCTCACCCACAAAAGCATTGATTTTCCAGATGTGTCGGTGAGACAAATGTCATAATTTTCATCAATATTCGAGGAATCAAACTGAAACATTTTATGTCTATATAAAGTTGAGTAAGTACTTATAATTTTTCAGCAGTAATCAAATCTGGTCTGCCACCCGCTTTTATGAGACAGCGCGCAAATATTATCAGGTCCGGAATTCTGTCGCTCTACGACAGCGCGTCGCGCCATAGCTGACACGTTAAAAAGGCCGGTATTGTGAAACTGGATATAGAAATATTGCCAAACCCTCCGCACCGCACAGATTGTCCAATTTGCGACTTCTGGTTATTTCCAAACCATAAAAATAAATCACGGAGTGAAGAAAATAAGTAAAAGGAAGAGTTGGGGTGTGTCATTTACAAGTGTTTGTGGGGCATGTCACGTGACGGGTTGTAGCACGTGCCACAGGCGTGGGCCAAGCGGTGGAATGAATGCAAACTGTTCAAGGGATGTTACTGTTATAAGAAATGGGTAATGTTTCTGAGGTTATCAACATATTTTTCTGATATAAGATTAGTTCTCGAAATTATTGATGGGCCCTCGTATGATAGAATATACGGTGTACAAAATCGAAAAAATAGATCGGTAGATAACTGACAACATTTATTAATCTGTAAATGGTTATGGATTCAAACAAGCATCTTTGTCCGCTCCTTTTTACCAGTACAGACCAGCCCGTTTGACTTTTAAAATGTACGCCTTGATGGCCGACACATTGTCTTGATACAGCGACACATTACAAGTTCCCAGAGTGCATGTCGGTCAAATGTTTTACAAGGAGCCTCTTTGTAACCTTCAAATTCCGATTGTGTAACAGATACAAAGTGTTAAGGAAGATCTCTGCCTGATTTAATGATGCTAGTTTTTTGAAGGCACTGCAATAAAATCATTGCATCAAGAACTGTAATTTCTCTGTTTCAAGGTCAAAAATACACCAGTGCCATGCTTGATATTGCCTTTTCTCTGAGTATGGCATTGAGTAGTGTTTCATGGCGTTTCTTTGCTCGTTCTTGCACAGTCTTTTTGTAGCACCACTGTATTACTGTCTCTATCAATAATCTTTATTATTTTGACATAAATAGCTGTCATCAAATATGCTGAAACGTTGAGCAATTTCAGGTTTTGTCCCCATACTGGGACATACATGATATCTACACCCTGAAGTAAAATCTCACAGGAATCTTTTGTTGGTTCACTGACTAGAGTTCGATCAAGAATTTGGCATGATACAATGACTCCATTGGGTAGATATCCTTGGCTTCTTCGACAGATAATCTGCTCAGCATTATATGTATAATACAAAAAAACTAATCCACACGGGTATAAATATAACCCACAATAATGTGCGCAATACATGTCTTTGTACAACAACCATGTAGTTGTAAATTCTTTTGTATGTAAGAACTAAATACTTATGTAATTGAATACTAAACGTACAAAAAATTAATATGAACTAGATACTCAATATTTGGGATTCAATACATGTACGCTCGCATGAGGACAGTTTCGACTGACAAAATTACCATATATACTGGTTTTCTTAGAAAATGATTGAAATATGCGCTCGTGATTCCCGAGGAACAAAATTATACAATATGTTCGAAATTCTTTTGATTGTGTTAAGTCATTGTGTAAAAAGGATTTTGACAATTGTCAATAAAAAGAAGAAAATTTGTTTGGAAAATTAAAACGCCATGATTTACCCCACCCACCACTTTTCTCTTTTTGCTGCACTCATCAGAAATACAAGCGTGTCATTCATTTTTCTTGTTTTTCTCCATTGATGGGTTCTGCTTAAAAACCATGTAACTTAAAATAATTATAAATGCATTATCTGAAGTTCTACGACGATTTAGAGCTTTTTAAGCTTTACTCATATGACATCCTTACTTTCAGTATTAACTGACAACAAATCATGCAAATGAATCTAATTCGTACTTTTTAATTCACATATAAAATTTTAAAAAGATTCCATAATTATTAAAATAGTTACAGTCATTTGTAATGTGGCGCGTTAGAACTTTCGATCAGTATAGCACACACGCGTGGGTCAAGTGCATGTACGGCTCGTGAAATCTATGAAATCGGTATTTATGTACCCGATATATCGTCGAAGACTTCCGATCAATAAGGTTATAACCACTACAACACCCGCACGATTAAACTTAAATGTCAAGATAGATGTCAAGTAGTGCAAAAGTAAAGAACGTTGAATACGTCAGTATTTGTCTCAATATTGTTAACGACGGCATATCTATGCATCATATGAATTATTCATTTCAAAGCATTTTATATCTATATCCAGATATCTGTTAATAGAAACACACATAAACAAAAACAACATCATTTTCATATGTTTCACTAAACTCGGTTTGCAATTAAGCAAATTGACAACGTTACGTAAACGGCGGAATACGACGTAATGACGCGTTTCCACATATGCCAACAAGTGGATCATGAAAGTTCAGATATAAGAGCACACAACTGCAGTTGTTGGCATGCTTAATACTCTAATGCATACGGGACGAGATTTCCGGACATACCATCACAGACTATATAAATAATATACTATATAGACTCTAATAACTTTTTGTTCGCTAGCGGATCATTTGAGACGGGGCGTGGCTATGTATAGACATCACACGAACTAGCCGACTGTCTCGTTTATGCGAAAGATAACGGCGAAATTTTAAAATATATTGCAATTTCACAAACAGGTCATGACGAAGCTTGGGCGGCCAGGATCTTGGTCAGACTGTGTGTATATGACTAAATGACTAAATCTTAGGCTGGTCTTGAATCAAAGGAGCTGCGGACAGCAAGCAATAGAAAGAGCATGATATTGGCGTGTTAACCCTTTACAAAACGGCAAAATTTAGACTATTCCAAATTCAAAGATATTCCAGACGACAATTTCGTGTAAATAAAATTGGTGATCCGAACATTTTTGGTAATTTTGGGTAGAAAGTATTGTTGGAAATGAAGAAATTGCTATTCACAGCAATTTGTTCATTTTTCACTACCTGTTTTCAAAAGTTTCTACCTTCTGGGAAGTAAAACAATCTATGCGTCGGAATGTTGTAGCGCATTGTAAAACATTGCGGAAAAGGAGAAATTGCATGTAATCAGCATTCCTTCTTTTGTCTCAATATTTTCCAATCAATTCTTAAAGAGACGTCTAAACTAAGTGTTTTAATAGTGTTAATCTAATTAAATAGTCTTGAAAACAGGGTCATATTGTACTGTTTCGCATGCCTATCACACATAAGATAGAAAAACAAAGAAATAAAAGAAGGAAATACTGATATTAAAAACTCTCTAATTTTCTGTCATTGCTCCCAATGCTATACTAAATACATGCCTTCATTGTCTGCTTTTTGCCTACGGCAGCTTTCATATTAAAAGACCTTTTTTTAAAGTCCGTTTCAAGAACGACACAATGCCAGACTTCACTCGTTATTAATTATTTCAGACATCGGATAAGTGGGGTTTCTGCATAAATCGAAGTGAAAATCTGATCTATTAGTCATAAGCGGGTATCAATATGTTAAAACATTTTTTTTGAATTACATATACGTATATCCATTGTCAAAGTATAATAGAAAAAGGAGAGAAATTTCGTTTCGACCATTTTCTTTCCTTTTCCTATTACATTTTAGTTACAATGTACATGTACTGTATTTAACGTACTTGATGACCAACGAAAATGGATACTGATATCATTTCAAATGAAACTTAACAAAAATTAAATAAGTTCAACTCTGGATGTCTCGAGATGAAATGCACTTCTCTTCGACTTCGACACAACGAGTATCAACGGCTTTTAGTATTTTTGAATGGACAAAAGCAATGAATTTTGTGCTAAAATAGACTGGATTTATCGTTATGTATTGATAAACCGTCGGTGTTGTTATAAAATCTTGTAACTACGGCTTGAATCAAGCCGTAGTTACGATATTTTAAAACAGCACATACGACATACTAATGTTTGTCCGAAACTACGTCACACTAAACTGGATAATATCGTTCCCAATCCGCAATTATTGACTCCTGGTGGGAATCGAACCCGGGACCACTAAAGGCTTGATTGTACGACTATATTTTCCCAATCTGATTAACCCATTACCAGACGACAAAATTGTGGATTATTCCAATTTGAAAGATGTTGCAGACGACAATTTCAAGTTGATAAAATTTCAAGAATCTTTACATTTTGGGTAAGAAAACATTGTGAAAAATGAAGAAATTGCTTGTCACAAGCCATTTTTTTTCATTTTCCACAATGTTTTCCAAAGCCATTATCTTGAAAGGAGTCAAAAGGCGTCAATGTGTGGTAAAGGGTTAAAATTCAATTTTACTTTTTAAGTTAAATATAAGGTCCATCCGTCAGGGGTCATCTTCAATTACATTTTCCTTCTGTCCAATCAAATAAACGCTTTCAAGATTCTGAAACGATTAATGTTTACGGACCCTTAAAAAATTACCACTTTCTAACCGTACGAAATGCATCAAATTACACACACTTGTAAATATTAGTTGATACATCGTGTCGGATTTCAAGATTATGCTTCATGAAGAAAAAAAATACAAATATTATTTCACTCTATATTCATATGCAAGGGAGGTAATTTTGAACATTTTTGTCAAACAATTCCATAAGTACGCATTAATTCAAAATTCTACACCGTACAAAATGCTTCTGTTTGTATTTGAAATGTAAATGTAACACGGTTTATGAATTACTGACACTTTTCAAATTTAGCATCTGGCTCTTTGGTGCTAATGAGGGGTCGGATACCTTAAAAGGCCGTACGATGACCTGTCATTTTAGTTCATTTTAGCGTACTCTCTTAAAACAAAGTACATTACCTCTTCGTTTAAAACTATGATGATTAAATCAATAGACATCGGCTTTGGAGAGTAATTTTAGTGCAGAACTACGTGTTTGAACGTGTCAGGTTGCGGTTCTCTCAATAAGCCTTCCAAACTTTAACTAGCCAAGATAGCTGGTAAAGTTTCGTAAGCTGATCCCGATCGAGATCGACCTCGTCCCCGCAATCTCGTTGTTTGGGGGCTATATGAAGCTTTGCTATTCAACCCGGATATACAGTCAAGGGACATAATTATTCTCCACCCTTCTAATTTTTGCATAAATTTTACGCACAATTCTACAATAAAACTGATGCTAAATCCTCATTTTCTTGCACACAACACATTATTTGATATAATTTTAGAATATAACCAATTGCGGACAAAATCTGTATGAAATCTTTTTTCAAATGGCTCAGAGTCATGATTGCTAGGTAACTAATTAAGAAAATCGGTGAAAATTGCTGACCAGCCTCCATAATAACGTTGCTACATGGTAACAAAAGTTTCACTAAAGATATGATTAAATGAAAACTCGATCTACAATAGGTAAACTATTTAGCTATTAGGTTTGCTGCATAATCCATAAAGTTTTCTTTGAGAAACAGATATTTGAAATTCGTTTTTCGTTGCAAAAATACCAAAAAAGCAAAATTAACATAGGAGTGAATGGAGCGTTGCATTTTTCTGTGGTAACATGGTCAAATAAAATTGTAGTACTTTGTAAGTAGCCGTCCAATCTCATCACAAATTTGTCACTTTTATATCTAGTGTGTTGTGCATATTTTCATTTGCTTAGTTATCAAAAAAGTCACTATCTGTTTCCATGGCAACGGGTTTATGGAGGATTGGCAGAAATATTCACTGATTTTCTTATGTTGCCTAACAACCATGTCTTTGAGATATTTCAAAAGAAATTTCAAGCAGACTTTTTCCAGTAGTGTTTATACTTTTGAGTCATATCTATGTTCTGAAAGAAAAAAGATTCTGTCGCAGTTCTAGTCCAGAAAATCTCCGAATTTTTCAATGAAAGATAGGTGGGTGGCGAATAACAATGTCCCATGAGTGTATAATCAAGTTGCAAAAGTAAATAATTCGATTATTGCCGTCTGCAACGTCTTTGAAGTTTGATAAAATTTTGCAGTTTGAGAAAGGGTTTTTATAAATACTTGAAAGTTTATACGCTGTTGTTAAAAGTTACAGTTGCGCAATTTACTTGGAAAACCCTTTCCCTAATGACAAAATCTTAGACTGGTTCAATTGGAGAAACGTTGTAGACAATTATTTAAAGGGAATGGCTTTTCACATCGGTTGGTTTTTCTATGTAGAAAACATTGTGGGCAATGAAAAAAATGCTTATTACAAGCAATTTCTTCATTTTCCACAATGTTTTTCAAAACAATTATCTAGGAGGGAGACAAAAGGGGTCACCGTGTGGGAATGGTTTAAATCGTTTCCGGTTTCCTTATACAGTGCCCGATAAACAGGAACTTCCTTTCCCGAACCCTTTTTTTGTTTTATAAAGATAGAAAAGTAACAAGTTTTGAATATCGCAATTAAGAATTTTTTTAAGAAAATGAGAAATGTTAATATCAAATTTTTTTTCAATTGAAACGTGTATATATATTTCACCAGACAGAATTGAAATTTAATGAATTTACTTTGTCCCCTACAATTTCTTTCGAATTTAGTCCGCTCGAAATAAGGTCGTTCAGGGAAAAGTGATCAGATAAAAAGCCTATGCAGTCAACAACGCTATAATTCTGATCGGAAAAATGACATCGCAATCTCGTAAGTTACATATTTTTATTTCGTTTTCTTTTCTCTCTTTCATAAATACAAGTTATTACATTTTCATTTATATAATTATTTGGGTTTCGATTCTGTTGTTGTAGTTGTTTTTGTTGTTGGTGGTGGTGTTTGCAGATCACTCATATCGGCTCCTATATACAGTCGACACTCGTTATGTCGACATCGGATAAGTCGAATTTCTGCCTGTGTCGAAGTGAATGATTGGTCCAATCATCACCAACGGATTTCAAAAAGTTAAAAGCAAATAATTTCGAAATGAATATAGCCATTGAAATGTAGTAGGAAAAGGATAGAAATTGCTCGTGTCGAGCAATTTCTTTCCTTTTCCTACTATATTTCAATTATGATTCCACTTGATGGGCAATTGAATGGTCAAATGTCATTTCAATGGAAGCGAAACAAAGTCGGAAGAGTCGAACTCCGGATATGTCGAGATATTTTGACGGCCAATCTTATTTCAACATAACGAGTGTCGACTGTAATTATTTGTAAAATACCCATTTTCCACACATTGTCACACTACCCACAACTTTAGTTGAGCCAAACTACGCCTAAACTGGTACAGATCCATCCTTGACCTGTGGAATTTTCATGAAATGGACCCACCATCATGGAGTGGATTTTTTAAAATTCTTAATCAAACATACGTACCGTGTAATTTTTTCGCGCCAAAATCTATAGAGACACTGGAAATGGTGGCCACATGTACACCCCAGCAAACATACTTCATCGAGCCAATATAAGCTGTAAGTTGGAATATCGGCTCGTTTTGTCGGTATCGGATCAATGCCGGGTCGATGTCAGATTGAAATCTGAATTTTCTACTTTTTCTTTGATTACATGCCAACGTCAGGCCGATATCGGGCCGATCATGAATATCGGGCAGACAGCGTTTGCTGTTACAGAGCCGACATCGGGCCGATATTTCTGTGAATATCTTGCCGATATCAGGCCGATCATGAATATCGGGTGGATAGCGTTTGGTGTTACAGAGCCGATATTGGGCCGATCTGAATGTTTGCCGGGCCTCCACCGAGAGACGTCAAATAGTCCTGAAAAGAAACCTTCTGGCTCAAAAATGAGAAAACATGTCACTCAAAAGCATCCAATGGAAATCTTGGCTAAGAATAATTCATGCAGAGAGCAAATCATCACCAGAAAAGGGGCCATTTTTTCAAAGAACTATTTAAGCCTCCAACGACATAGGGAGTACTTGCCTGAGTGACCTTACTCCTATTGACATTATTGTTGTTTCTTGGATTTTTTCCTTTGTGACGAAAACAATTAGGGTCAGCCCAATGTTGAGACAAAATGGTTGATATGTTTTCATAAACCATCGGTGTTGTTACAAAATATCGGTTTGAATCAAGCCGTAACTACGACATATTATGCGTAACAACACCCACGATAAACTATTTCATTGTCCGAAATTAAGTCTGAAATCGTTCCTTATATTAAATTTCTTTTATAGTGAACGCTGGCTATAACCAATACAACAACATATCTGACGTAGAGATGCAAAACAGTGCAATGGATATGCAGAGGGACACACAACCGATCTTTCAGGTAATTTAACCCTTTCCCAAACGACAAAATTTTAGGGTGATCCACTCCAAAAACTGCCATAAATGACAAAATGGAGGTAGTTTAAGATAGAATTTGTGTAAAATATGGTATAGAAAATATTGAGACAAAAGGAGAAACTGCTGCTTATCAGCAGTTTCTTCTTTTGTTTCAATGTTTTCCAAAGCCTTTTATATCAGGGACGTCAAAACCAGGTCTTGTTTGGGAAAGGGTTAAACCGTTCAGGCCATGTTTTGCCGTGTCATGCTGGGGACATCAAAATCAGTGTTTGCTTGAAAAGGTGTGTGGTCTCGGCACACATAAACTAAATTCATTTTATAGCTAACGCTGGCTATAACTAATACAACAACATATCTGACTTTTAAATGGAAAAAAAAAATAGTGTAATGGATAAGCAGAGGGACACAGAGCCGATCTTTCAGGTAACAATCACTTTCCCAGCAGTAACTTGTTAGACTATTTCCATTGGGAATATCATTTCTTTTCTTCGAAAACATCGTAACTGCAGCTTAAAACAAGCTGCAGTTATGAGGTTTTCGATAACCCCCCGGTCCCACTGAGCCCGATTTAATCCCGATTTCGAAAATTTAAAAATCGGCACGAAATCGGCGTACTTCGGGAGAGTCGTAGTACATCCTGATTCAAATCGGCACCAATTCGGGATCAAAAATAAATCGGGACAAAAATTTCAACATGCGCAAATTTTTCTCCCGATTTAGAAAATCGTGGCCAAGTCGGCGCACCTCGGTGCACGTCGTATTAAATCGGCGTTCTTCGTAGTAGGTAAATCGGCGTTATTCGGCGACTTTATCGTACTTATTCGGGATACACATCTCGGCGATGAACACCGAATAACGCCGATGTACTACGAGCTAATTCCGATACACACCGATGAACTACGACGAGTTACACGAATCGTAGGCCTACTCGAGGTACACCGATCTACAACGAATAACTACGGGCTACTAGGATATTATCCCGAAGTACTGCGAGGTACCCCGAATTCCGGAAAGTATAAAAAGGTGAATCAACTTTGAAAACATAGGGTTAAATTTTATCAACTATATATGACGTAATTTCGGACAAATAATAATATTTCGCCGTTGTGGTTCTAAAACACCGCAACTACAGCTTGAGTCTGTTTTTGGCATAAACTTAATTGATATTCATTCAGTTCTAAACCTTTAAACAAAACCATTCGATGCACTGTGACCATAAAAGCGGACGCTTGAATAAAGAAACAACTGTCAGTTAAAAAGCGATGATATACTGCAGCCAACAAAATGGGTGATAATTATGATATAATTAAATCGGTGGACAGTTTAGCCCAGAAAAGATTGAAACCAAATGATAAAATGTTTTTATTTATTTTACTATTTTTCTCCTTTTGTTCCAATATTTTCCCAATCATTTTCTATCTTGGGCGTCAAAATCAGGCCTTGTTTTGGAAGGGGTGAAATCCGGATAAAAGGATGTAATGAATTTATAAAATGCAAAATTTCATTTATTGCTCATAAATCATTTTGTCTTTGATATTCATTAGAACTGTGTCCATGAATACCGACAACATAGTGTATGCATAGTTTTTTTCTGTTGTCCTAGTCATGGGAGAACAATTCAAATTTAGCCTTGATATAAGATTTCATTTTCATGCCCTAATCCAATACCAGACAGCAAAAGTTTAATCAAAGCTAAAAGATGACGCAGACGACAATTTCAGCTGAATGGGGATTATTTTTTTTTCTCTTTGAGATAGCAAATATTATTTGAAATTGGAAAATTGGTTGTTAAGAGCAGTGTCTTCATTTCCCACGCTGTTGTTCAAAGTATTTGTCCTTTGGCCGGTTCCTGTTGTTTTTCCCTTACATTTAACCCCCGGGAAGTTAAAAAAACGAACGTCGTTACCAAGAAAGGTGGTTAAGAACATTGCATTCCATTTGTATATGAAATTTTCTGATTTGCCACGAGCTAAAGTTGGAAAGAATCAAATTGGATTTAGTTGCTACTGATCTGAAGCGATTTGCTCATACTCGATGGTATGGTTAAAGACATATCGTCGCTTTTCAACGAAAATTTTGTAACTGCAGTTTTCGATGAATGTAGCGATAAAGCTTGAAGGAATATAATTATCGTAACTGGACTAAGTCTTTAATGCAAAATCTCGTAACTACAGCTTGATTACAGACATTTTATTCATCTATTTCAGTTAAGCGGTACCCAAACTCGGTCTAGTTGGTACCATTTTGACTGGTATATTTAGTCATGCCTAGGATGTATTGTGTTTACAGATCATTTCGTCGGTGATAATGCAAAACCTCGCAACTACAGCTTCAGTCAAACTGTAGTTCCGAGGTTTTGCATTAGCACCGACATTTTATTTATCTATTTCAGATAAGCGGTATCCGAACTCGGTCTAGTTGGTACCATTTTGACTGGTACATTTGGTCCTGTCTTGGATGTTTATGTTGTCCACTATGTGGTATTTGCGCAATGTACTATGCCATGAGGGTAAGTTTAACCCTTTCCCAAACAAGACCTCTTGTTTTGACGTCCTTAAAAGAAAAGGCTGATGAAAATATTGAGGCAAGAGAAGAAAATGCTGATATTCAGCATTTTCTCCTTTTGCGTCAATATTTTCTGTACTAATTTTATCTATATCAACGTGTATTTTGTCTTCTGAATCACCTTTCAAATTGGACAACCCTAAAAGTTTGCTGTTTAGGAAAGAGTTAATAAGATTGGACGAACTTTGGATCTTTCAGACTTCAGAGGAAATTTGAACTGAAACTGAAACTGAAACTGTTTGATTTACTTAAACGCCTAATTTTACGCAAAGCATATTCACTGGCGTTGTACAAAAGTAAAGTGTGCTAAAATAAAAATGTAAAAGGATACATAAAGGATACGCATGAAGCACTACTCGCGTTCAGTTGAACAGAGCGTCGAAGTCTTTAAAAAACAGGGTTTTCAAGCCTTTCTTGAAAGAATCAATGGTGCTGGATTGTCGTAGGTCCTGTGGGAGCCTGTTCCATAGTTTTGGGCCTGCTGTTTTAAAACCCCTGTCACCGAATGTTTTGCGTTTGTTGAATGGTATACTGTACAAAAATACGTACTTCTAACTCTACAATTATTGATCAATTTAATTCCAAGGAATTCGTTTCTTATAAATGGAAAGAAGACAAGAAAGATATTTTTCTGACAAAATTTAATGATGAGTTTGCAAAATTCTCTAGAGAATTTAGACTACCAATATTAGATATTAATGCAGTTATAAACAAATTTTACAATGTATACAAAAGGGCAGGTGGGATCATAAAGAAAAAAATAAATTTGATAGAACAAACTACACGAAGTAATGCAAAATGGTGGGATGTACATTGTCAAACCATGAAAACATCTAAAAATTTAGCCCTAAGAAAATTTCGAGAAAGAAATACAAATGAAGATTTCTTGTCTTACAAAACTTCGCGCAATAGATTTAAAGCAAAATGTAGAATCCAGAAGAAGCAATATGAAAAACAGAAAAGAGATTACTTGGTGTCAAAAAGAAGGGACGCAAAGGAATTTTGGAAAACAATTAAAGAAAATACAAATACAAAACAAACTATAAATTGCACAATAAGTCAAACAGAGTGGGTTAGTTACTTCAAAGATCTGTTCGATAAAGAACCAAATATTATCAATAATGTTCATACATCAAATATTTCTTTAGAAAATGACGATTCAGAATTAAACCAAATTATATCGAAAGAAGAAATAAAGTTAAGTTTATCTAATTTAAATACGAATAAATCCCCGGGACCAGATGGGTTATGCTCTGAAATGCTCAAATGTACTAGTGCCTCAATTATTGATTTCCTTTACCATTTATTCAATAACATTTTTATAAATGATACCTTCCCATATGAATGGAGCAAAAGTTTAATAGTTCCGGTGCACAAAAAAGGATCTGTAAATGAACCTGAAAACTACAGAGGCATTTCCCTGACAGATAGTGTTAGCAAAATCTTTATTGGAATTCTCACAGAAAGACTGACTAAATGGGTTGACACAAATAACATTTTGAGTGAATCACAAGCAGGTTTTAGAAAATCATACAGTACAATCGACCATATATTTGTTCTAAATGCCATGGCTGAAAAATATCTTTCAAAGCGAAAAGGAAGATTTTATTGCTTATTTGTAGATTTTGAAAAAGCATTTGATAGTATAGTTCATGAAAAGTTGTGGGATTCATTAAAACGCAAAGGAATAAAAGGTCATTTTCTCAATATGTTTATATCAATGTATTCTCAAATGAAATCAGCAATTAAACTTGACAAAGGCAATAGAATTAGTAACTTCTTCGACTGCAATATCGGAACCAGACAAGGCTGCTTGAGTTCGCCAAAAATATTTACACTCTTCATAAATGATCTTATAGAACTTTTACGCATTGAAAATGTTCCCGGAATTTTTATTTCAGAAGAAATTGAAGAAATTATTTCTCTTCTTTTTGCAGACGATGTTGCAAATGTCTCCGATACAGTAAACAGACTGCAAAAACAAATAAACATTATTGAAAAATTCTGTGACAACACTGGAATGCGCATCAATTTAGACAAAACAAAAGTTATAGTTTTTAGAAATGGTGGATATTTAAAAATGAATGAAAGATGGTTTTTTAAAGGCAAACAGATTGAAACAACAACATATTACAAATATTTAGGTACTTTTTTTAGTAGCAGACTATGTTGGACCAAAACAATAGAAACACAGATTTCTCAAGCAACAAAAGCCAGTTTTAGTATTTACAGATACAAAAAACATTTGGTTACTTTAAACCTAAGGATGCATTTAGATTGTTTGATTCCATGATAAAGCCAATATTATGTTTCGGTTCTGAAGTTTGGGGATACAGATATTATGATAAAATTGAAAGGTTCCACATCAGATTTTGTAAACGTTTGTGCAATCTAAATAAAAATACCGCTGACTTCCTTGTTTTAGGGGAATGCGGACGCCATCCTCTTGCAATTGAGTATATTTCACAATGTATTAAATATTGGTTAAAACTAATTGCTATGCCTAGGAATAGATATCCTAGACAATGTTACAATATGTTGCGAAAACTAGATGAGGTCGGAAGAAAAACATGGGCTACAAATATTAAAAAACTTTTATTCGAAAATGGTTTTGGATATGCTTGGATATCAAACGAAGTGGGAGATCCCGATAATTTCTTAAAACAATTTAAGCAAAGATTAACAGATATTTCACTACAAAATTGGCGTTCGAAATTATCAAATTCATCTAAGTCAGAATACTACAAAGATTTTAAGTCTTTATTAGAAACTGAAAAATATCTTTCTATCGATATGCCCTATAAAAACAAGAGAAACCTTGCAAATTTTAGATGCTCTAATCATCGCTTAGAAATTGAAATTGGACGGCATGATAATCTTGACAGGCAATATAGAATATGTAAATTTTGTCTTAATAATAATATATACACTGTAGAAGATGAGCTCCACTTTCTTATTGTTTGTCCAATGTATAATGAACTTAGAAAATGTTATTTTATAGAAAACTGGCTGAATCAAATACCGACAAAACAATTATTTCTGAATATTATGAAATGCAATTTGGAGTCTGAAATTAATAGTTTAGCCAGATTCTTGACAGCAGCCATGGAAGAAAGAGAACGACATATTAATTCATTGGAAGAAAATGCTGATACAAATTGAATTTTCAATATACTTCTGTTGTACAAGTACATTACTTAATTTGAATTAATTAAACTTATAAGTATAGGCATGTTTTTAAGTGCACAGGCTACATATCGAAGGCTTTAAGTTGAATTGCTGTGAAAGCATAAATTTGCAAATATACATATTTGAATAGAAATAGTTATGAGAAATTTACACTTATATATTTATATATTATGACTTATTGTTACAAATGTATATCATTGGTTTTCCTTAATGACATCACTCTCTATTGATTGTTATTAATTATTGTGAAAATATGTATTATTTATGGGCCGGAGGCCTTATGAAATATGTTGATTAAAACTTGAAACTTGTTGTAACAACCTGCAGATGAGCTAGTGGATCTCAAATTTCGCTTTGGCGGCAGTTGTTCGGTAAACAACTCGGTCAAATAAGTCGGAGCGCGTCCCTTGGAACAGTTGAACATGACAGTTAGAATTTTGAATTCAATCCTTGCTTTGATAGGGAGCCAATGTAGGTCATAGAGTGCTTGTTTACTACTGTCATATTTGTTTCGCCTTAAAACGAGCTTTGCACACATGTTTTGAATCCTTTGCATTTTTCGTATGACGGTTTGAGAAGCACCATAGAGAATCCCATTACAATAGTCTAAGTGAGAGATCACAAGCGATAGAACGAGAGTTTCTGTTGCGTCTTCAGTAAGATATTTTCGTATGCTTTTTATTCTTAGATAGTTGAACATTGCAGTTTGGCATTTTTTCTTAACATGTTCGCTGAAAGTTAAATGTTCGTCTAGGAACGCACCAAGATAACTTATGCACTTAACAGACTTGACATGGTCACCAGCAATATTGATTTCATTTGTTGTACATTTTTTTAGTTGTTGTTTGCTTCCGAAAGTTATGAATTCAGTTTTTGAAGTGTTCATTTTTAGTTATTTTGTTTCATCCAGTCATTAATTGTCACAGCACAACTTTCTAATTCTTCTATGGCTATTCTCTCGCTGTCTGCAGACGGTTTGAATGATTTTGTCGCAATATGGTCGTCCGCGAAACCGTAAACGGATATAGATTTTGGGATGACGTCAAACAAAGTTCCAGCGTACGTAAGGTATAACCATGGTCCTAAACAGCTTCCCTGAGGAACACTACAGTTCAAATTGCGTGGAGTTGAAATGGCCGATACTACATTAACACTACAGCTCCGAGGCCTTAGATACGAGTCAATCCAGTCAATTGCTTTTCCACAGAGTCCATATTGAGACTGCAGCACTTTAATCAAAATGTCGTGATCTACGGTGTCAAACGCACCACTAAGGTCAAGCGCTAAAAGCGCACTGACCTGTTGATTTTCCATGCAGTCTAAAAGATCGCTAACCAACCTTAGAAGTGCTGTCTCGCACGAATGACACTGTCTGTACGCAGATTGATTCTTTGGGAGAAGTTTGTGCTCACCCACATGCTCATTGAGTCTGAGAAGATCTGATTTTTCAATTAGCTTTGAAAGAAATGATAGATTGCTTACAGGACGGTAGTTTGAAAGCACAAGTTCGAGTCCAACTTTTTTCAGCAGGGGTCTCACTACCGCGTGTTTCCAGTTTTTTGGGAAGATTCCTTGGCAGAGCGATAGGTTCACTAACTTCGTAATTGACGGTAATAGTTCATCTATGTGATTTTTCAGTATTCTTGTGGGAAGTTTGTCAAGTTCGCATGATTTTGTTTTCAGTTCATTAATGAGTTTCTTAACTTCGTCGCATGTAAGATGACGGAAGGAACCGAAAGCAGGACATTCCTTGTTGTTCGGTGTATAGCTTGCATAGTCTTTGAGAGATTCTCTGATTTTTTCAATTTTGCCTAAGAAAAAGTCAGCAAATTTTTCAGCCAACGAGGAGTCACTTTCACCAGATGGTAAGTGGTTTTCTGTTTTTGTCCCTGTGAGTTCAGAAACTAACTTGTATAGTTGCTTAGAGTCACCTTTCGAACTGAGTACTTTTTCACTAAGAACGGATAGTTTTTCATTACAGATAGCATAATGGTATTTCAGACGAAGCTGTTTGACAAATTCTAGTTGATTCGGTTCTCCATATTTTCGCCACACTCGTTCTGCTTTTCGAAGTGATTGTTTCATTTTAAGTATTTCATCGTTAAACCAAGCTTTTGGTGGTCGACATGTGATGTTTTTTTGTGTTAAGGGGGCATGTTTCTCCAGGATAGATTCTAGTTCCGATTCGAATTGTTCGACGAACAGATCAACATGATCAGTTTCAATTTCTATTGCCCCGAGGTCTTTTGAGATATCGTCAGAGTCAATTTGTTTTAGATTACGAAATTCAATTCTTTTACTTATCACATCTTCTTTCTGAATGTTCAATATTGACTTGACAACACAGTGATCGGAAACAAATAAACCAGATTCGCATGATATAATTTGAAGACCATTTACTACTTCTGTAATTACTAAGTCCAGTTTTTGACCAGCTGTGTGGATGGGAAAATTCACATGCTGTTGAAGTCCAAGGGCACATAGCGAATGTTCGAATTCTGTGATGTGATCACTTTGGTTATCAATATGAAGATTAAAATCTCCGGTTACAATGATGTTGTTGTATTTGGGGACAATGTCTTCCATAAAGTCAAAGAAGTCCGGAACAAACTGGCTGGGCGTAGAAAAAGTCGGAGATCTGTAGATGCCGACAACAGTTAAAGACTTGCTTTTCAAAATGAGTTCCCAGATGCCATATTCAAAAGTATTTGTGGTTCCAAAAGAGAGTCTGCGCAAATTTATTCCAGAGCGACACGTTAAAGCGATGCCGCCTCCGATTCTCTGTTTTCTGTTAGCCACGCTGATTTTATAACCATTTTGATTCAAGTCCGACGTTTCAAATTGGAACTGCTTGTCGTCCGAATACCACGTTTCTGTGAGTAATGCGAAATCAGCCTTTTCATCCCTAATTATTTGGCCTACAAGTTCACTTTTACCAACTAGGGATCTGCAGTTAATTGTTAGGCATTTTATCTTATCTTTGATTCTATTCAGCACAACGGTATTGTCAGGTTTGATTTGGATCAGGTTTTCCATGTGAACGCCAGAATTTTTTATGCTGTTTCTCTTTTTGGGATGACCTGACCTTCTACCTCTATATGTTAAAATATCAAGTTCCTTCAGTACCGTTAGTGTTTTTTGATAAGGTAAAATAGCCCCTCTGGGCATATGTCTAAAACCCACTAACTGTTCCCTACTGTATTGTATCACGGTAGGGTGTGAATACTCCATTGTTTATGATTTTCTATCCACATGAAATATAGAGTTCAATCGAGTAAAACTCAGATCTTTCTCAAATTTCAATTGTTTTTCATCAAAATAAATGAGTATTCCAATTACAATTCCATAAAATAAATAGCACATCATCTAGGGCACACACTCATTTAAGTCTATGATAAAAATCCAGAGTTTCTATGCACAAATAACAGTGAAATAATCCAATTTATTGAGAGCACACAAATTTGCAGCCTAACAAGTGGCGCATGCGCAGTTAGACAAAATCATTTACAACTTGTTGGAAGAAGTCAATATTGAATACCGGTAATACATTTATATTATGTATTTTAAATCTAAATATCCGGTTCTTTATATGCGAGGCTCAAAACTTTTTTAATAATTCCTCATACATGTACATCCTATCTAAGCTTTGATAAAACGCCATACTCTCTATCCCAGTCACTACTCAATTATTATTTTTACGAGCAATACATATCCAATATCGGAGCTGTTTATGGGTACTAATTCACTGCGCATGGTGCATTTTCTGAATGAGTACCAGTAGTTGACGTTACGTCACGATGTAGATAAATCAATCGAACTGTGTTATTTTAAATCCAAACCCTGTGTTGTGGGTTCAAAAGACCACCCATAACATAGGGTTCGATAATCATGAAAAATATTGCATATCGAAAGGTCAATACCCACTCTTATTTGGAACTAAAACTGTTTGCTTTACCCGTAATGTGGCCATTTTGAGATTCATAAAATATTGGATTCATTCGAGCATCGTCGTTACGTATCTGAACATATTCGGACGCGGTCGTAAACATTCGGCGGTGGAAAGGTCAACCACCGAATATTTTCGACTTCGTCCGAATAATTTCGAAAACGCACAATTCTCAATAGGGGTATTCTACCTTAAGGAATCCAGCCCCTCAAAAGCATCAAAGAGCCAGAGCCGAAATTTGAAAAGTGCAAATAATTCACAAGCTGTGCTACATTTCCATTCAAATACAAACATAAGCATTTTGTACGGTTTAGAATTTTGAATAAATGCATACTTATGGAAATATTTGACAAAAATGTTCAAAAATTACCTCCCTTGCATATGAATCATTCACTCAGTCACTTCCGGGTTTCATATTTAACGTGCAGGGGTAGAAGCTTCGGCCACATCAGTGGGTTCCCTTCCAGATAGCTGGCTTACTGCACGCATGGCTGTCCTCACTCCTGTTCTCCATTTGTCCTTCTCTTGAGGGTCAACGTTGGTCAGGTTCCAGTCTCTACGGTCCCTCTCAGTTAGTTGTTTCCACGGCATCTTAGGTCTGTCTTCCCACTCTGCGACTACCTGTGACTTGCATGTTGGATGCTGTCTTAATTGCACCATTCGATCTCTCTACATGACCAAACCATCTGAGCCTCCTTTCCCGTAATATAAGTTCAAGGTCTTGGAGACCAAGCTGTTCAAGAAGTTTGCTGGATCTGGTGTTAGTGGTGTCCTGAAGTCGTATGTGACATATCTGTCTTATCATCGCCCGATCATTCCGCTGCAAGCGTTGCAGGTTTGGCTTGGATAAAGGCCATGTCTCACTTGCACAGATCATAACGCTCCTTACACAGGTTGCATATACTTCGCCTCGCGTGTGGTAACTGAGGTGGCGCGATGTTAGGATAGGCATCGGCTCTTTAAACTTCTTCCATGCAGCTTTAACTCTTGTCACAGAAGCGGAGTCACATCCTCCGGCTGCAGAAAGCATGCCTTCCAGGTAGCAAAATGATGCAACTACCTCTAACTTGTCCTCTCCAACCTGCACTTCAGACTGGGGTCTTCCGTCAATTGGTCTGGCGGTTCCCATACACATGGCACACTTGAAATTTGGGTCTTCCTTCAGCTTTTTCAGACCATTGCACTTCTTGTGGACCCACTTTCTGCAACTGTTGCAATGGATGCTGTTATTGCCCACACCAGTGCAGCATACAGCGCATGGAAACTTTCCCGAGTTCTCTAGGATGTCCAGTCCAGTTCCGCAGATCATAGAATATAGAGTTAACTAATATTTGTAATTTGTTTTCTTCTTGAAATCTGGCACGGTGAACCAACTTATGTGAAGTGTATTTACAAGTGTGTGTAGTTTGATATATTTCGCATGGCTAGAAAGGGGTGATTTTTCAGGGTCTGTAAACCTTAAACGCCTGATTTTACTATCCATTGGCTCTGTACAACAGCAAAGTTCGCTAAGATATATATGCATATGTGCATAATTATGCAGATCTATACTCTTGAAACATGTTTCGGTAGCTCTATTTTCAACCTATCTATTTCAGTCAAACAGCGGATATGACCACAACATTCAAGAAGACAAGCTTCAGAGTTCCACAACAAAGGCAAAAATACTGACAATTCTGAGCATCGTTTTGGGGATCCTTTTCTACACCATCGGGGTCATTTACATTGCAAATGTCTTGAACAGAATAGAATCATTCGGTCATCTATTCCATAATCACGATGACGATGATGATACCGGATCGAAAATACCATTCTTTGGCTAAACACAAGACGTGCAATGTACCGGATTAATTGAGAAATTAACACTTTTTTATACAATACATTACTTCGACGTCTCGAATAGATAAAAAGAAACGTTCGAAAAACGTTGAGAGGAAAGAAGAAAATGCTAATAAGCAGCATGTTTTTCTTTTTTCTTGAATGTTTTCTTCATTACCAGATTCTGATGAGGTTAATTAAGTCCTGATTATTTTGATATCTGTCAAGATAAACAATTAAGACGTCTTTTTAATATTAAAAGATCTTAAAACATTGAGAGAAATGAAACATTTTATACTTACATGTACCGGTAAATACATGTATATTTAAGAACTATGACCGACAAATACGAAACTTTCTTCTCGGTGGCGGAATCACGTTATAGGTGTTTTGATGGACACAAACGATTTGTGTATACTATAGTAAATTGACGATATTATGGCAAATATTTATGTAACATGGATACCCATTTAACCCTTTCCAAAACAAGACCTGGTTTTGACGTCCCTAATAGAAAAGGCTTGGGAAAACATTGAAACAAAAGAAGAAACTGCTGATAACCAGCAGTTTCTCCTTTTGTCTCAATATTTTCTTTGTCATATTTTACACAAATTCGATCTTTGATTACTTCCATTTTATAATTTATTTCAGTTTTTGAAGGGGATCACCCTAAAATTTTGCCGTTTGGGAAAGGGTTAAATAACACAATATCGAACTCCAATTTCCTGCAATCAATTTTGCATACGATGGCACACCAACTTATGCAAAATTATGTTGAAAATTGAGAACACTTTTCCTATTGGCACACAGGTCAAATGTGCAAGCCTATGCCTGGATATCATGGCCGGACATTCGAATATTCTCGGATCTTATCGTTACTCAAGAACGGCAGTTGCCGGCATGAGCCGATCCTGCCCATATCACTCCGCAAGCATAACAACGGTAGTCTGGTCTATAACAACGGAAGCAGACCAAACAACTATTTAAATCTACGCCAGAAAAATATTTGAAACAAACAGCGTTCAAAAGTCGATTGTATCCTCATAAATGTGTGACAAAATTTTACCAGATAAAATAATTGATTTGATTTACCGATTATTGACAGTATATTTCACTTGAATTATAACGTTAGCGAAAGGATTGATTTGTTTTGATGACGTCATTTACGCTCGTCTACTTTCACGTTCAATATGGCGGTCACTGTATTACGCTCGAGATCATGTTGCAACCACGTTCCAAACGGCAAAAGGTTGCAAACAGTCTCGAGGGTCGCGATTGCATGGCCGGACTATATTTACCTTTCAAGCATCAAATACAGCCACTGGGAAAGGCTTCGGCTATTGGCCATGGTCACATAAGTAGTAAAACGAAATGTAGTTCTCTTTGTTTGATATATAATTTTCTTTGGAATTCTTTTTTCGTACCAATGTTCCACTGATATTTGCGACTATTCTTGTTTAAACTTTCTTCGATTATCATATTAAAACAAAGCATTGTTTTATGGAAAATGTTCAAGATCTTTTGTCAGGTTACTCCTTCTAAAAAGGTGAAACCCAAATAGAATTCAAAATATTTGAATAAAGCATTTCTTTCACCAGTTTTTACCAACAAATAACATTCAGAACAAATTGAACACTTTGGTTCTGTGTCAACAGTCTTAATGATCCAGTCAACTACAAGCTAGAAGATCAAAGGAGACAGAAAACACGGTGGTTATTCACGTGACTCAAAATTTCAGAAAATCATCAAGATTTTTGTTAATGCTTGACAAATTTGAATTCGGTTTGAAGCAGAGAATGTGGGGAAATGCCAGGAATAAGCTGGGCGTGGCGGATTTTGGAAAACATCAGCTGATAAAAAAATATTGAAGATCAACCAAAATTTTGGTTGATCTTCGATAACTTTTTATCAGCCAATTCACCACGCCCATCTAATGCGTGACGTCTGTCAACCTTCTTTGCTTCAAACAGAATTCAAATCGGTCCAGTATTAACAAAATTATTTCAAGGTTTTCTGAAATTGTTGATTCACGTGATTATCCACCGTGGAAAACGGCCCTGAAGACCACCGGCGGAAACGTTGAAGGAGGGGGATATCTCAAGATTGTGAATCACATGACAGGTTTTGTCTTAATAGAGGCTTCCGATAATGTTGGTGGTTTTTATCTTGAATTCCCTAATGCTTCATGGTTTTCAACACGACATGTAATGAACTTCCGAAATAAAAATGTTAATCACGAATCTCCATCCTTCCATGGCAACAAGATCTATTTTTATTTAAAATTCGTCTATTCCGTCAATACTGATATTATAGGCCTTCATTTAAAACCATATTCGTTCATTTACGTGAATATTTGACAGAGACATGCTGGTTTAAAGAGAACACGGTGGCAATGTGACGGCCATACACCCAGACACAGTTCCAATTTGTTACTAAAAATATACTGACTGGCTTTAAAAACGCATCACTAAAGTTCACCCGGCAATAATATGCAAAATACATAATCAACTTTGTAGTATTATATATTAAACAACAGCTCGACATCTTCCCAACATTTCCTGAAAATTTCAGACAAAAATTCGATTAAATGACTGAGATATAGTCATCTAAAGGGAGGTGGTGTGAGGAATTTGACAGTTTTCTCTATTTAATAGCACGTAATTCCGCTCTGAGTATGAAAAACGTTCCACAATCGTGACCTCGTTGACCCTTAAGTTGAAACAAAATCTTTATTCTTTTGGTCTTGAATTATCTACCATATATTGCTGTAGATTATTCAAAAGTTTTGGAGTTCGTTTTTTATCATATCTATGCCTAACGCACCCTGATCTGATGATGACTTTCTGTAAGTATCTGTAACGGGCATAATCGCAAGTAGTGAAAACAACAATATCTTATTCGTTAATTCACTGTTATGGCAATAGTTTGTCAGTAGCAACATTTTTGTATTACAATTGCAGTTGAAAACGTTGTTGTAAACCAGTTACGTAATTGACGTTGACGTATGTTATTATCTTTACGTAAGCTCGTTTTAAACGGTTGATCAAGACGCTGATGCTCAGCAGTAATCCCTGTAGATTGACTACATTAATGAAAGTGAAAAATCGTCGATTGGTTTACATTTAAACGTCTCGCCCATTCTCGTTGACAAACACCCGCTTAGAATAATTCAAAAATTTGTGTGTGCTTAACGAACTTTGGTCTCTTGGCTTTATTTTTTGTTTAATCAAATTGGTTGAGAAATAAAAGTAACTCTTGGCCATTTGAATATGGAATATGAAAACAAAAATCCAATTGGTCAGCTAAGGTGTAGTTACGTAAACGTTATCCATATTTTGCACGTTGACGTCATGCGAGATAACGTGGTAACTGACTGCAATAAATTTTATTGGATATCGTGTCTTATTGGTTGAAATATATATCAGAAGTAGAAATTTGATCCTGTTGACTTTAACTACGAAAATATTTTGAAAAATAAGTGATGCGTTTTTAAAGCCAGTCAGTATAGTAACACTTTTTGATGCCAGATCGAGGCTCTGACCCAAATGAGAGCAAAGCATCCAACGTGCAATGGAAATGAATGGAGGAAAGAAGAAGTTTAAGAGGAATCACACATCGTTTAGTGATGATTCCTCTGTGAATCTCGACGGGATATCATTGACTGACTTCCAATTATGATCTTAACCGGCTTTTAAGGCATTTTTAACCCTCCGATGAATTAGTATCCACGGATCTTTTGAGGACCTAGCCACCAGGTTCAACTGTCAATTTCACGTTAACCCCCCCCCCCCCCCTCCCCCAACAAAAAAAAATGTACGAATCATGCCATTTTCAGTGTGAAGATGACAATCTCAGTACCGAAAGGCTGATGTAGATAGATAATTCATTATAATTATGTTAGATGATAATAAAAGCATTGCTCTTAAAGCCCATTTCCCAAACGACAAATTGTTTAGACTTTTCAAGTTTGACAACGACTTAACCCTTTTCTACACGGCACCTGATTCAATTTGGAAGCTCTTGCAGACAACAGAATGGGCATCTTGAAAGTAGGATTTTTTGTATGTGCCAGAGCGAATCTAGAGGGGGGGGGGGGGGGTCGGAATGTCCGCCCCCCCCCGGAATCAGCCGAAAATTGAATGTTGACTATATAATCAAAGCGTCAATACAATGTTTTATATAATTTAACACATTTAAGTCATCATTTTGGCGTGGACCCCCCCCCCCCCTCTCCCTGGCAATTGGGCTTGGACACCTACATAGGGGCCTAATAGGATAATTATAGTGCAGAAAACGTTGAGGCAAAAGGAGAATGCTGATTAAAAGTATTTCATTATTTTGCCTCTTGAGATGATTTTCGAAACAATCTCTGTAAGACAGTCAAGGGCGGATCTAGAAGGGGGTCGGGGGTCCGGGCCCCGCCTCGAATAGGCCGAAAATAGAATTTCGACTGTACAACGTTAGTACAGTATATAACGTTACACAATTCACAAATCAAAGTCATCTTTTGAGTTTGACCCCGACCCCCCCCCCCCCCCCCCTCCCCATTTGAAAAAAAATCCCGGATCCGCCCTTGACAGTCAAAACATTAACATTTCTTGTTTGGTAAAGGTTTAAAACATTTTTCTTTCCATTTCTGTTTTAATTTAACACCTCTCAACAATATTTCAGCCCTAAGTTTGTTTATAATTGTCCACGGTCCGAGGCTGGGAATCCATCCTGTAACCTGTCGGAGACTGTCCATTATTGGCTCTAATCTAGAGCATAAACACATGCAAAATATTACCGCTCACACTTGGACAGTACTATGGAGCTCTTTTGCTTTTGCGAAATTGATTTTATTTGGTTTTCAAAAGCAGTAGCTCATCCTGAACTTGCATGGTGGTAATGGGCGATGGAGACAGTGTACGAATGATTACAAGCCAAAAAATCTCTTTTTTTCAATCAAAGTTGCAAAAATATTCCTGTAACTTAAAACTCTAATGATTAACGTAAATGACTGTATTATTAGTACTTAGGCAGAATAAATGAAAAATGCTCGCGTGAAAATAACGGCTCGCGAAATGAATTATATAGTAAAACGACCACGTGACCTTTTGTTTGCTCTCATGCATACACAGGTCGCGGTTAAAAATTTAAACTGTGTCTGGGTGTATTTTGTAAAATGGCCGCCGTTTTGTTAAAATGGCCGATTTCAGAGTTGCACCGGGCACCATTAAATTCAGCATACTCATATTATGTTAAAACCACCCGGTGCAAAATTCTACTAAAATGCCTACTGCCCTTTATATGAGTGGACTTTCAGAAAGTCCGTCTAGGCTATATTGAGAGCGTGTTTTTCTCCAATTTTTACGCGTGCGATATTGATGTTTGCAACGTCATGGTAACGACACGACGCGGAATGAATCAGAAATAGCGACTCGAGTAACTAATTTTGGGTTTCTTACTTAATTAACACACATTATCTGTGAAATGACACATTAAAATGACACATAGGTAGGAAACCACAAACTTACATTTCTAAAATACTGTACGGTAGAATTTTTCTAAAGTTCTCACGGCGCTATGCTTTTTAAAGAATATGAAGATATAAAAGATTGAAAGAAATTCATCTGGCCGTCTTTTGAAAATTTTGCTTTGAGTGCTACTCATAGGGGAATTTTAGAAATGAAAATTAGTGCTGAAACATTATAGATATTTTGTTCGCAAAAAAAAAGAGAAATGTAAAGGCATTAATGAAATCACTACCCAACGCGCTTCATTTTGAAAAAAATGATTTAGATTAAATTTTATATTCCGACAAACCTCGAAAAGACGTCACATTTACGACGTTAGTGCAACGTATGAGACCAAAACGACGCGACGCTGAACACGACGCAACGTTAAGCTTTAGTTTTGTATCAGTTTCACTGGGATACCTTGAAAATAAGCTGTGAAAGCTATAGTCCCCTTCAACGTAAATAGGCGTATCATGGCCGGACAATCGTTTCATTTCCAGTATCACATCCACAGAACCAACAGGACTACGTCGCTGCTTTTCAACAAAAATATCGTAACTGCAGCTTGTTTTAAGCTGCAGTTACGAGGTTTTTGTAGAAAAGCGATACTGAACTGGGTAACGTCACAAAAAGCTTGAAGATCTCGACTTTGATGACGACATATCGATGATTTTCAGCAGAAACCTCGTAACTGTACAATAAAATAATTTGTCGTTGGGAAGTTTTTGTTAAAAAGCGACGATATACTTTTTGTCCCAAGCTTACCATCATATCCTGGTAAGACTGGACTCAACATCAACATAAATAAATAAAGAACATGAGAATCGATGAGAATGAAACATATGTACATATAATTAAACAAAAAGAATTGATCAAACAAAAACAATAACAAGAAGCTATAAATTAACCCTTTCCAAAACAAGACCTGGTTTTGAAGTCCCTGACAGAAAGGCGTGGGAAAACATTGAGACAAAAGAAGAAAATGCTAATAATCAGCATTTTCTCCTTTTATAATTTACCTCAATTCTTTCTATGCTACATTCTACACTAATCCAGTCTTTATCAACATCCATTGTTTAATCTGCAGCTATTTTCAAAATCAAATAGCCTAATATTCTATTGTTTGGGAAAGGGTTAATAACAGTGTTATTTTATAATATTTGTTTGATACACAAATTACCTTCATTAATTATTTCCTAGAGTAGCATGGATGTTGACAAGACTGCGGGAATACACATACTAATCTGGATCCATGTACATGTACGTCTCATGTCAGTAATGGATATTTTTTTCTAAATCCTATTTCATTTGAGCCAGGATCTGGAAAAACGTTCCTTAAGGCTTTTGAGCCCAACATAGATCCAGATCAGCCTGTGCATACGCACAGTCTGATCAGAATCCATATTGTTCTCTAATAGCTTCCTCGTGACCTGTATTAACTGAAAGAAAACAGCATGGATTTGACTGTACTTGACAACAGGCTTATCTTGAAACTCATCTAACTCATCATTTAAAATGCTGTAACGGACGTTTTTCCAGATCCCGGCTCATTTCAATTGAACCCTTTCCCAGACAAGCCTTGAATCGGACATCTACAGAGGACGAGCGTACGTTTAAAAAACCCTCGAGATGAAAGGAATGTTGGTATTTCCTTTGTCCTTAAATGGGCCCTTGATAGGTGGTCGAACATAAAAACGGGTAAAATATCCTATGGTTTGGTCAACCTGTATAGGGGTACATGTAGATTATTTCTGTCCAATGAAAATATGAACGATGTTCGTTCATTTAGTCCATCCAAAACAATAGTCTTTTTTAGGGGAAAGTGGGTCTTGATAGATAATGAAAAACATGTTACCAGTCTTAAAATTTCTTTCTATTTAGCCCTAGATAATGCAATGCACCACACAAATTTGCAAACTCTGTCCCCATTACTCTAGGATTCCTAATTATTATTTCTACGTTTTCTCTTTTCGGCAACACTTGGTCTACTTTTCCCAAGAACTTTCCTTTCTTGCCAGTCTAAAAGTTGCAATTTGAGAAAGGTTTAATAGTTTTTATCGATCCCCATATTACTTTACACTCTTGCTTAAAGAGAGTCCCTTTCCATGCATAACAGAAAAAGTTGAGAGAGAAGTTACACATGATGAGAACGTAGGCCAGGGAATTCAAGAGCACCAGAATCGGGCTAGACTCGTCCACGAAACCCGACACAACCCGGATCGTAACCGCGTTGATGCCGAGCGGGACGACAGTAAACACCATTAGACCCGTGATCAAGAATAGGAGAACGGTTTGGGAATCAGTGGATGTGCCGGTCCTGCGACGTCTATAGAAGTAGACTATTAAAGTAATGTTGCCAGAAATAATGACGACGAACGGGATCATTAGACATAACATAAGTACAACGATCTGCCATTTTGTAAATAACGCATCGTCGATGATCCCCGCCATGTAACACTGAGCCGTGGTTTGATTGGTTGTGTTACTAATGACGTCACTTCCTGTCCACCAGTCTCCACCTACGAAAATAGCAATTATGGCGCCGATTATAAAGAGAATCGTCCACATTAAGATTATACTTTTATTTCTGTTTAGATGTATGGCTGTGTTGTGTGGAAAGAGAGTAAACATCATTCTCTCAACAGTAAATATAGCCACGGTCCATATTGATGCCGCCCCGGACCAAAGTGACATCCATGTTTGCAGCTTACAAAATATCTCGGACACCGTCTTTATGTTAATGTCAAAACCTATCCTCAGCGGGTTTTGTAGAAACACGGACCAGAGATAGAGAAGATCAAAGAATGCCAAAAACACGAGGAGGAAACATGGCGTGGCCCGGATCTTTTTACGCGACAACACGAATATGTTGATGATGTTGCCCACGGTTCCAATAGCCAGGAGGATTGTGGGTGCGACTCTGTAGATCCAAATCGTGGCTTGGCAAAGACTGCCATCCATCGGCTGGCAGATCACTCCGAACTGGCCGGAACTACCCATTTCTGTAAAGACAAGAGAGTCGCCTATTTTGAAAATGTTTTCCACTCGGAAAAACGTTTGACTTCAAATTCGCCAAATTCTGCAGCCGACAGAATGGACGTTAAAAAAGAAAGGATTGTTATACAACAAAGCATAGAAAATGATGAGACAAGGGGAGATAATGTTGCATAGGATTCAAGCTCATTGATTTTGGCATTTTTGTTCGTTGAACATTCGAACAAAATTGCACGAAAATTGAGTTGTCCAAGAATGTAACAAGCTTTCGCTTCTTTTCTCCATCACGCTCCATTATCACGTGACTGTTATAATTTTTCCCTAAGTTTTGTTAACAAACACGCTCGCTATAGCTCACGATAAATGACATGGCAGAGCATCCCTAGCTAATAGCTTGAGATGCTTTTACATATCATTTATCATTTGCTTTAATGATGCCTTTTAAAAGTTTCAGTCAAATACTTTACTTCTCATATAAAATGGCATACCAAAATATCCGCCTTATTGTTCGATTTGCTTCGATGCCAGGATTACTTGTCAATTCCTCGCCAAGGCTGAGAATATTTGTCATAAGTGAGTTGTAAAATGTTTAAAACTTTAACACCATGCGACAGAAGACGTTTCGAAAAATAATTTTCATGAATATTCCAGCATTGACAAAACATGTTATTGATATTTATATAAATAAAATAAAAATATATAAATAAATCGTAGAGTAGGGTGGGTCTTCAATTTATAACCATTTAACCCATTACCACACAATGTCTCTTTTTGACTCCCCACAAAATATTGCCATGGAAAACATCGTGGAAAATGAAAAAAAATTGCTTGTGACAGGCAATTCCTTCATTTTTCCACAATGTTTCATTCCAAAAACACCTGAAAATTAAAAATTCCATTCAACTGAAATTGTCGTCTGTACGATCTTTCAATTTAGACTGCCCTAAAATTTTGCCGTTTGGTAATGGGTTAAGAAAGATGCGTTCTTACTTAGTGCGTTGTGGATAGATATAGGAAATAATTTTATCACAGCAAAGTCATACAATAGCCACTCGTACCTTTAGGCTAAAGAGACATTTCATTCCCATTTCATTTTAAAATGAATGTCTTGATGCCAGAATTGTCTGTTGTTATGCGTTTAACCCTTTCCCAAACAAGACCTGGTTTTGACGTCTCTAATTGAAAAGGCTTGAGAAAACATTGAGACAAAAGAAGAAACTGCTGATAACCAGCAGTTTCTCCTTTTGCCTCAATATTGTCTTAGCTTTATCATACAAAAATCCTTTCTTTTTCAAGAAATATTTTGTCATCTGCAGCAACTTTCAAATTGGACCACCGTAAAATTTTGTTGTTTGGGAAAGGGTTAAATGCTATCTGCTTTTTTTAATTTGGTGCTGATAAGCCCCGAAAACACTTTTTTTAATTAGGGACGGAGTTGATACATTATTCTCACCACATGTGAACTGTGGTAAGCAACAATTAATATATACTCCCCGTCATAAATAAGTAGCCACCTATCTTATGTCAATAGTCGGCAATTTTAGGATTATTCTAAAACAAACCGAAATACATACAAAACATTCAAGCATGATAAGTAAACATAATTCACCGGAAGTATCGAAAACAATCAAAATGCCTCATTAGCTATGGTACAGCTTTTTGGTAGTTCCAGGAAACCCGTATCTGATACGGAACACACTACTAAAATTCACGGCAGTATATAGGGCTAGAAAAGGGGGCAAAAAGAATAAGAATGAGTGTTAATAATGCTGTTTCTATTTGAAATTCTTAGTGGCTGAAAAGGGATATTCAATACACCCAAGACCTTTGCTCTATGGCATTTTCCGGTTTTAGCCCAACCAAGTCCATTTTCTTCCTAGATGCTCTATTCATTGAAATTTTGTTCCAGGTTGGTCTTTAGCAAGTTTCTAATTCTGAAAATGATTTTCTTCACTTTACCCCTCAACCACTTCCGGTTTTTATCAAATCTTTATTATTGTGACATGCAAAACTGGAAGTGGCAATTTTTCATAGATCTCTAACATTCCAACGGAATAATTGTCTGCAAAATTGTAATGGGACTTTTGTTTGTGTTTTAATGGAGTAAACTTACGCAGAAAATAACAGCTATAAGTGAACAAAACTGAACGTTTTATCCTAGAATACTGTCTTAAAGCCCACGTTGCAACCCAGCATGTTTCTGGGCACGTTGAAAACATTTTATCATTGAGGTCTATAAAGGAGTCATTAGGAATGCGTACAAAAGTGAAAAAACAAAAAGACCGAAAGACTTGTGAAAATTACGGTTATTTGAAAAGTGGCTACTTTTTTATGACGGTGAGTATAGTTTTAAGAAAAAAATATTGTATAATTATATAGATCTATTATATTCCTCGTAAAACGGTGTTATACTTTGGGTTGAAAATTTCAGAATTTTCATAAGAAAATTAACTCTTTCTGCAAATTCAGATAAGATAAAAAGAAAATTTTAGAAAATACCTATGGAATGTATCTTTAACTGTTTCATAAAAGACATCAAATTTCTATTTTTGTTCGATTTGTAAGAAGCTACAGATGAAAATTTAAACAGATCTATTATATTTATGAAAAATTAAGTTATGACATTTAAGCGCTATACCACGTTCGGGTAAACACAAGAAATCTGCGTGAAAAAGAAGAACACATCGAGTCTGAATGGCAAAATTTTCTTCTTTTAAAGTGGCATTTCACAATAATTTTTACATACATTTTACTTTTATTTCAAGCCAAAATATTGAATCGATTACGAGATATATATTTTTTGTGCTAAAATTTTAAGAAAATTGTTGTGGACAGCAGTTCAGATTTATAAATAATTTGTCATTTCTCTCTCAATTTTAAAGGCGTATTTTTCGCTTATAGGCCCTAAATAACAACTTCAAAAAACTGATAGTATTTCTACGCATTAGAATAGACAATCTTTGCATCCAGACATACTTTTGAAAAATGAAATAAATGTGAAATATCACTTTAACACAATGTGTGTGATTTTTTAATCAATTTGACGTATGTTTCAAGTAGAATGGCTAAACTTACCTTTTACTCAGTGCTATTTCAATGTCTATGCCTTTTTATCCCTGTCTCATTTCTCACTATGCTCCTGTCTTATTCTTTCATGTAGTTTCCCATTTTAAATTTCCTCTACATAGAACATCTGCATATGAAATGACACCACTTCGTTAAGCAGAAAAAGTCATCGTAAATTCCCTACTGATTCCGAGCATAGATTTATACATTTTGTATTTCAGTATTTTCATATCGTAAACGAAGTGTTTAATTGGCTGATTCTAGAGAATAAACCACGCCTTATCCTAGAAAGTGCCACCTCCTTTATCCTTATACCATGAACTTTGTAAATGTGTATTTGTTATTTACGGGTGTAGCTTTTATCACCAACATTTCGAACGACAGGGAATCGCGTGATACAACAATTGCAGAGAATCTTCAATATTTCAATATTTCTATTAACCCATTACCAAATGGCATAACCTTAGGGTTTTCCACTTCAAAAACTGCCACAAATGACAAAATGAAACTTTAAAGATAGGATTTGAGTATAATATGGCTTACAAAATATTGAGACAAAAGGAGAAACTGCTGGTTATCAGCAGTTTCTCCTTTTGTTTCAATGTTTTCTCAAGCCTTTTCTACTAGGGACGTCAAAACCAGGCCTTGTGTGGTAATGGGTTAATACCTGACCAATTTGAAAACGGCTTCAAGCAGAGAAGCAGAGAGGGCGAAAATTCGACAGGGAATTGCTGGGTGTAATCTTAATTGAAAAAGCTACAAAGTTATCGACGACAAAGTTTTAAGATTTAATTGGTTGTCAATAACCGTTTTTATTAGCTGACTTCTCAGAATCTACCTTTTCCATCTGATAATTGGCAACTTTCCACTTTCTCTGGATCGATCCGTTTTCAAATCGGTCAAGTTGTAAGAGCGTAATTGAATATATTTTGTGTCCAGGGTTCTCCACCTTGATATATAAGAATTTAGTTCGTAACGGTATTCTAGACAGTCTAGACAGATCTTTTACCTCCAACATCAGTGCTCCAACATTACAATAGAAGTAAAAATACATGTAGATATATTTGGAGCCTTTGCAATTAATAACAATAAAACAGAAATAGTCACAGCACGGCTGATGACGTGATCTCTACTACAACCGAGTTTGCCAAACAGTCCGCCATATTGATACGGTCATGTGATAATCCAATTATCGCGTAATTTCGAAACCGCTGATAAAGTTCAAATTTCGATTTGCTAATTATTTTTAGGAATGCTGAGATGAGAAAGAATTCGTCATTTAATACTGGGATATAACAAGTTCTGTCGGCGGAAATTTGGCTTTTTCGCATTGAATTGTAAACTTTATCATCACAGTACGGAAACTCCAGAGACAGAGCAAATGGTTACGCACAATAAATCCTCTGGTGACTTCTCCAAGGTGGATAATCACGTGATGCAATAATTACTGAATATCTTCAATAACTTTGTTAATATGTGACCGATTTGAATTCGGTTTGAAGCAGAGAAAGTGGACAGACGGCATGCATTAGATGGACGTGGTTGATTTTTGAAAAATTTACTGATAAAAAAGTTATTTTATAAACCAAAATTTTGGTTTATCTTCAATATTTTTTTTCTCAGTTGATTTTTCCAAAATAAAAAAATCAAACACGTCAAGCTTATTTCTGGCATTTCCCCACCTTCTCTGCTTCAAACCGAATTCAAATTGGTCAAGTATTAAAAAAAATATTGAAGATTATCGGGAATTCTGAGTCGCGTGATTATACACCGTGTTCTCTGGAGGGCAAGATTTTTAATACATTTTCCACTTTGTTGTCGAAATATGTTTTTAGGTGATCGGCTTTAAAATCGGTCGCGTTTTCACAGGATCATTGTTGTCGTGAGTTGAGCCTATGTCCACACAATTTATTTCTTAGATTTGCAATATTTTCTAGGCATGGTTATCTGGGGTGGGGAGGATTCCCTTACCAATAGATTTGGATTTTGATTTATTGGGGTTTCATGCCGTTTCAACTGCTATGGTCATATCGCGGAGACTGGAGCACCTTACCGTGGAATCCTGGTTTTTCTCTCACCAGCGCCACCACAATATCCAAACTGAGCCTCCAGCTGCTCTCTCACATAGATGATTTACACCAATTGGTGAGATACAAATCAGTCAAATGTCAGAATGGATAGTGGTCGACACAGGGTTCGAAATTTAGGCTAAAATACAAAAAATAAGAAAGGGTCAACTCACGAAAGTCGGCCGATTTTGAAGCCGAAAGAATCAGAACAAGCAGATAAATGTTATGGGGCAGTTACACATGACAATCGGTGGTAGATCGGTTGTTTGTTTTATCCAGGTAAGGACGGAACCGACCAAAACCGATATACAACCGACGTCTCCGATTGGCAGACGATTTGTCACTCACCACAAACTATTTGGAAAAGATGAGTTTCGTCGGTGAAAACTAACCGATCGAGATTTTTAAACTGTTTAAAATTCTCGATCGGTGAAAATTTCAAACGAATAAGCGATTGACAAGCTATTTATAACCGATATCACCGATCGGTCAGTGATAAGCAACCGATTAACAAATATCTATTAGCGATGGGAAAAGATGAGGTATTTTCCAGCTGAGTATCCATTCTTTATGAATATTATACATTTTATTGTAGAAAAAGGCCACCGGTCCAAAATACAACATTTTGTACAACAGTACAACAAACAGATACATTATAATCAACTGTCCCTTAACGACGATCAATCTTCTCTATCAGTTTCATTATATAAATTGCTGTAATTTTAACAGTTGTAGGATTAGTACTTCCCAATAAGCTGTTGAAAGCTGTTCGATCCCTACGTCCATTATACCAACTATATAGATAATTAAGCCTCGTGTCTTTAAATTGTTCACACTCAAAGAATGCATGATATTCATCTTCTGTTTAAACAATGTCGCTTGATACGGAACAATGCATGCTAATTCAATCCTCTCTATTTAAACCAAAATGTCTTCCCAGTTCAATGTTTAATTTATGATTAGAACAACGGAAACGCGCTAATGCTTTTCTGTGCTTAAACGATATGTCAAAGATTAAATATTTTTCAGGCTCTAAAACAGATTTAAAATGCTTGCAGGTGTCACATCGTGTAGAATTGTTAATGTCGTTGTGCCAGTCTTGTCTCACGCAGTCCATCACTCGTTATTTAAACATACGTAAAATTGATTTTCGTCCCCTACATCTTGTGCGATCCAAACGTATCCAAAGCCATACCTAAACAAAATATTTTTACTTTGGTTGCCCATGTATATCCATTTGTTTCATCAAATGACTTAATCATTTTACAACAATTTAAAGCATTTCTATTGTTCGGAATACGCAGTAAATGACACCAAAATTTAATACATTTCATGTAATATAATATATAACATACATCGGAAGACGCCCACAATCGCCAAGAATCATACTACAATGTATTATTACTTGTAGAATGAATACCCATAAAATATCTGCAAAATTCTAATTGCGCTTTTTCCGTAGCTTCGCTATAGGTTGTACCCCAAATTTCAGCCCCGAAAATTAGAATAGGAGCTATCATGCTGTCAAACAGTTTAAAAGCATCAGAATGCGAAAAATAACCGAATGACTTTTGGAGCTGTCTTATAGAATGAAATGCTTTTCGCCCTTGTTCTGCGAGCTGAGTTTGTGCTGCAGTCCAAGATAACGAATATAAAAATTTTAACTGAAAAATTATTACATGTCCTTTTGGTGTCTTAGATTTCAAAATAGCGCATTATGGGGATTCTACCTCAGATAGTTTTGGAACGCACTGATGTCACACTCTCTGAGTTCGGCTAGGATAGTGCTGTATTGCCCAAACTAAAGTCTTTTTTTTGCGTTAGCCATTGCTTCGTCCACCATCTTCTTTGTCTCCTACGACGGCGACCATTTCCGCCTCGGGGGCCCAAGTGAATGCCATGCCCGAGGTTTAACAGCGGTTGCTGTTGCAGCAATAGACCAAACTTCTGGATTGCCCTTCCGACATTCGTTATATCATACACTGAACTAAAATTCATCGGTTTTCATCGCTTATGTATCATTTTAATGGAAAAACCGACGGCAGTCTGCTGAACAAAGATTTGCCAGCTATTCATCGCCGACATCACCGATCTTTGACCGGTGAACACATACGGATCACCGGTTGTATCCGATGGAAAGCGATATACCTCTGGTCGAACACCGATCAATCACCGATCAATCACCGACTGCCCGATTGACAACCGTTGTAAAAGCGACGACAGCCGATGGTAAATTAAGCAAATAAGCGATCATCACCGACCAAGCTCCTACTGGCCAGCTATTTGTAGCCTACGGACAACCGATCTACTTTGTATTTTACCGATCAATAAGCCATTTATCGCCGATACCCTGTTACACATAAAGTCTGAAATTCTGACACCGATGACAACCGATCACATGAGAGAAATAATTCACCGATTAAGGACCGATTTAAGTCTCATCGTATGTGTAACTGGGGTGTTAGAAGCGGAGCATTGAATTCCTCCTTTTTCGTTTTTAAGCACCACAGATACGTAATTGGACAACATTTAGTGAAAATTGTATCAAAATCGTGCGTTATTCGCCGTGTTTGAGGTTTTATGCATTGCAAATTGTTTTTCCATGCACAAATATGAGTTCCCGAACAGTTCGGTAGCACAAAAACCTAGAATGGGCCCCTTTAAGAATCACATCGGCTTAACTCATGACAACAAAGATCCTATGAAAACCCAGCCGATTTTGAATCCGACATGATTAGGATAGATAATTGGTAATGTGGGGGAGGCGGGGGATAAGGCATTCTCCGTTTCTTTTTAAATCTTCTTGGCACTGAAAGAATACAAATGGTGTATACGTTGGTAGGTATTTCGAAATTTGGAACAAAGTAGGTTATTCAAATAAAATAAAAAAAATATGTCAAAACAAGATCCCCTAATTACCATCCGCGAAATATGCCTCCTTTATACAAATTAGTTTGAGTACTAAACGTGATGAATATAGAATTCAAGAGGACCATGATTGCTTATATCGCTCACCTGAACCAGAAAGACATGAGCCACAGTTTAGTTCAATTCAATTGATATTTATGACTTTAAACAAACTTATGGTCAAAGCATTGTGTCAAGTTTTGTCTTGATTATTCACAATTTGAGGTTGTTAGAGCAAAATGTAAAGGACTGATAACTAAGCAAATTCGATTCTGATTATTTTGAAATTACAGTTCGATCTTATCATAATCAACATCACATTGACATTTCGTCTTGATTGTTCATTATATGTGGTTGTTAGTTAAAACAGCAATTTTGTCAGATTCAAGGGCACATGACCGACAACTTTCTCATTCATTTGTCTCGGGTGATCAATAATTGTAGATTCTAGAGTGTAAACAAGGTCGAAAACAGTTGAAAACGGCAATTTTGTCAAATTCAAGGGCACATAACTCCAGACTTTCCTATTAGATCAAAGTGAAAGTCAAATTCATGTAAGATCTTAAAGTCCCCAATATTATGTCCAAGGTTTGTCTCGATTGATCAATAATTGCAGATTCTAGAGCGTAAACAAGGTCGAAAGCAGCCGAAAACGGCAATTTTGTCAAATTCAAGGGCACATAACTCTCCATGTACTAATCAAATCAAAGTGAAAATCAAACTTATACAAGATCTTATAGTCCCCAACATTGTGTCTAAGATTGTAGAAGCAAGAGTGTAAACAAGGTCGAAAACAGCCGAAAACGGCAATTTTGTCAAATTCAATGGCACATAACTCTTGTCTTACTGGTCAGATCAGATCAGAATTAAAATAGCACTCATCCGAGATCTTATAGTCTTCAACATTATATCCAAGTTTTGTCTTGATTGATCAATAATTGTAGAAGCTAGAGTGTAAACAAAGTTAGTAAAAACAACATTTTCTGGTTCGATCAGGCCCATAATCGAACTTGTCCGAGAACTTAAGATCCTACTTGTTTTGGCCAAGTTTGATCAAGATTGCCTAACTTTTATAGATGTTAGAATGTAAACACCACAATTGTGGACGGACATACAGACGGGCGGACGGACGGACAGACGGACCGGATAGACGGACCGGATAGACAGACGAACGACGGACAAAAAACGACCACAACAGCTCACCTTGAGCACTTCGTGCTCAGGTGAGCTAATAAAACGATGAACAAAAAATGCTTTGTCCGTTGAACGGGGTGGTCTGGCTGTAAAAACAGAACTTTATTTAGATGTAATAAAATGGTGTATAGTCGAAAAACAGACTAGCAGTTTTCTTGATTATTGTTTATTATGAAACAGCTGATATCCAATATCACACATGAAACTGTTTGAAATATCTAATCTAAAAAATTAAGTTTGTCATTTGATCCAAATAAATGATTCCAATATTCTAAGTCATTAAATCTCTAATAACAAAAATCGCAAATTACAAACTTAAAAGAATATAAATCACAAAAAGACAAAAAAATAATTCTCACAATAGCATCTTTCATGTATCTTTAATACACTAGAATGTTACAGATGTCAAGCTTGGGCAACGGGAAAAATGACAAATGAAAGTAAAATAATTCCGGTCCTAGCAAAAGTACATTAAAACTGTTCTTACTGAAGCATCTGTCCCTGAATGTGAAAAATAGCTAGTGTTGACATTGTTTTACACACTAGTTAGCATCTACAATTGACTAAACGCCAATCGACAGATCGATCCGCCCAACATAGAAATTAAGACAAACAATGAGAATGTGGTCGTTAATTGGCATGTCGATTATTTTGATTGTCAATCGATAGAACGAGCAACGAAGAATTTAAGACAACAGTTTGGGGTGTTGCATTTTTCTGATCGTCCATTGGCTTATCGATGTTTTACTTGACAGCCGACGTTTGGTCAATTGTTGACTCAATCAAGAAAAAACTTGGAGACCATAAGATCTAGGAGAAGTTTGATTACCGGTTTGATCTTACCAGAAAGTCGAGAGTCATGTGCTCTCGATTATGTAAAATTGCCGCTTTTGACTAAAATTTAATGTTTTTACTCTAATAACCACACATATTGACCATTTGAGACAAAATTTTGACACAATGTCGGTGACTATAAAATCTAGACAGAGACAAAACTGCAGCACAAGTAGACTGAAATTTCATGAGTATCTGCCCTTAAGGTAGTTCACCCCCTTATGAGATTCACGCGACATCGAAATAATTCGGGCGACTTCGAAAACATTCGGCGGTGGAACGTTCCACCGTCGAAGGTTTTCGACGTCGCCCTAATAGGTTCGGATACGTAACGAATGTTAGACGACGTTGTACGAACAATTCCGACGTCACGTGAATCTCATTAGGGGAGGTATACCATTAAAGTTGACAAAATTTGCCATTTTCGACTTTTGTTCACCCTAACAACCACATGTAGTAGTCATTCAAGGCAAAATTCAGGCACAATGTTAATATGTTGGTGACCATTCGATCTTTGCTGAGTACAAATTTCAGCATAGCATGTTTTTCATCGGATTGATTTAACACTATATGAGTAGTTAGAAGTTTGACATTGATTTGATCTATTGTGATGTAACGCCGTTTTTAAGAGATAAGGTCATATCGCGGCGGCTTGGGCACCTAACTATGGATTCCTGTCATTTCTCATACCGGTACGACTACAGCGTCCTAATCGAGCCTCCAGCTGCTCACCGATATAGGTTAATGATTATCAAACCATTAATGGGTGACAATTTTCATTGATAGGAGGACTTCTCTTATGTCTGTACTAGACATTTGTACTTGCAGGAAACAAAGAACCAACGTGGCTACAGGAGGAAATATTTGCTTTTCAACAAAAAAACCTCGTAACTGCAGCTTGTCTTAAGCTGCAGTTACGAGGTTTTTGTTGTAAAGCAGCATTTTGTTACAAGAAACCATGGATACGTCATTGAAATCAGAAACAACTAGGATAAATTTTCAATTTCACACATTGTTTTTACTTCGTGTTAACATGTGTTAATTAATTATCAGATTCTATTAATTATATACCTAATAAAACTCCAAATCTGTTAAAGTTATAATTGAATCATGAGAATCATTGTGACATTTGATCAGGATTATTGGTCTTCTTCAATCCTTTGCTAAACGAGACCAGCTTTTGGCATCCCTAAGCAAATAGGTTTAGAAAAAATTTAGGCAAAAGAAGAAAATGCTGGTCACCAGCATTTTCTCCTTTTCTCTCGTTATTTTCCATTCTTTATTGCACAATTTTAAATATGATTTTTATGAAACCAGTTTGTTGTCTGCAGCATCTTACAAATTGGAATATTCCAAAATTTGTCATTTGGGAAATAATTAACCATTTCCCAAACAAGACCTGGTTTTGGCGTCAGGAGCGAAAGCATTTTCGAAAAACTTTGAGGCAAAAGAAGAAAATGCTAAAGAGCAGTATTTTCTCCTTTTGTCTATATATTTTCTATACAAAAAAATCAAATTTTTCGTTTTCAGCAACTTCTTTTTTATATAACTCTAAAACTTTGCAGTATGGGAAAGAGTTCATAGATTCACCATCACTAGTACCATGTGAACGATAACAAAACGGATACTGATCATTAGGTTCACCTATAATAAGTCAATAAAATTTTACATCTGATATAGTTCATAACGGCAAACAAACATTCCAAAAAGCGAGATCATCAATTACATGTATCTTTTTTCATAATTCGATATCAGCGGGATTTCTTTGCTCCCGGCATTAAAAGGAAGAAATCTTTAACACCCCCCATTAAGTAGGCATAAGACTTAAGGTATCAAAACCCGCAAAAGCACCAAAGGGCCAGAGGCGAAATTTGAAAAATGCAAATAATTCCTAAACTGTGTTACATTTCCATTCCAAATAGGCCTACAAACCTAGGCATTTTGCACGGTTTAGAATTTTGAATTGATGCATACTTTTGGAAATATTTGGCAAACATGTTCAAAATTACCTTCCTTGCATATAGATATAGAGTAAAATAATATTTGTTAATTATTTTCTTCTTGAAGCATAATCTTAAAATCCGGTACGGTGAATCTACTTATGTGAAGTGTATTTACAAGTATGTGTAATTTGATGCATTTCGTATGGCTAGAAAGTGGTGATTTTTTCAGGGTGTGTAAACCTAGAAAAACTAGGCCAATTGCTTACACTAAAGCGTAACAACAACTACTTCCGTCAAAGAAATGACATTTTTAACACTTCTTCATACACGTACATCCGAAGTTACTCTCTTAAGAACAGAGCACATTCTCTCTTCATTCCATTATGATAGAATGATGCTCTGTTCCCGTGGGGTCATTTCACGTTTAATCTCGGGGCCTTGGCGGGATTTCAGTATCCAATCGTTGGCTATACACAACAAAACAATTTAAAAAGCTGATACAAACTTTCATTGGCTGACGCTTCAAATTACCGGCTACAGCCAAAAATAGAAGCGAAGTAATGTACGCGTAATCAAACAAAATAAAACTGAATGATTTTGATTCGATAATTCAAATGTTACCGGCTTCATCCAAAAAAGAAGCGACGTAATGTATACGTAATGATCATGCAAGATAAGACTGAATGAATTTGATTTGATGATTCAAATGGTGTGCTATAATAAGATTATGACGACCAAATAGGCTGTTGGTGAATCAAAAACGACAGAGGTCACATTTGATGGTTAATCAATAGACCTCGGCTTTGGAGAGTAATCCGAAGTATGATAAAAACTTATACAAAGAGTTCCGAATGGGATACCGTTAGGTACAGATAGACCTAATAACGGGCCTCAGTATCCATATTGTAATAAATTTTAAAAAGGGATATAACATTCCAATTTCACTTTTTAAAGTATGTCTTGATGCAAAGATAGGTTATTCAAATGCGTAGAAATGCTATCAGTTGTGTGTGTGTGTGTGTGTGTGTGTGTGTGTGTGTGTGTGTGTGTGTGTGTGTGTGTGTGTGTGTGTGTGTGTGTGTGTGTGTGTGTGTGTGTGTGTGTGTCACTGTGTGTGTGTGTTTGTATAGCTATCAATTAGAGGACACAGGCTTGACCGCACACCAACAATTAGAGGACTGCGGTACAATTGGAGGACTTGCACACGGGTCCTCAAATGTTTTCATTGTATTCAACTGATTTTGATATACTATTATAGAAAATTGAGAAATAATCGAGTCCTCATTTAAACGTGAAAAAGTAGTCTGGGCGAACAAAACATGCACATTTTGCTCTTGTCACGTGACTTGAGAGTGTGCTTGTTGTGTCCTCGTAATGACGGCCATAAAAGGTATTGTGCAAAATATGCAAATTAGGGTCCTCATAAGTTAGTTATCCAGAACTAAAACTCTGAAGAGTTTTGAAATTTTGCATAAAGTAATGCTCGCAAGAGTTCTTGCTTCTTCATCGACACGTTTTCGTTTGTTTGGTGCTTTAAGCCGATTTTTTATAAAACTATTTTTCAGTTATATCACGGCGATAGATCACTTATTCGTGTTTCCTGTCTACTAGCACTAGGCTAGGCTCTGAATATAGCATTGATAGTATTTGACTGGTTTTCTAAACTATACCGTGGCAGATCATAACCATTCATTGGTGTGTCTTACTCTTGTTTCACTTTTAAGAAAAGTTAGATTTTAAATAAGCCGTCTCTTCTCCCAAGACATTAACCGTTTTTGTATACAGATCAAACTAAGGACCCAGACTAGAATGCACACCAACGATTAGAGGACTGTGGTACAATTGGAGGACTTGCACACGGGTCCTGAGATGTTTTCTTTGTATTTAACTGATTTTGATATGCTATGTCGAAAATTAAACCATTTGACGGAAATTTAAAATAAAGGAGCTATTGCAAGCATCGTGGGAAAAAAGCCATTGCTCGCCAGTTATAGCTTCCTTATTGACATGCTTTCGTTTAATTACAACAAATATTCCGCGGAAACCATACACAACATTCTTTCCAAGTGTACCCATCCATGCGATCATGACATTTCTTCACCGGCACTACGTTCTTTCCAAGATACTCACTGTTTTTATCGCTTAAAAAAGTCCATTTAAGACGAATGAACCGGGTCACAGTGACTTTCAGCAGGCGTCAAAAAGAAAGTTGGCCGAGCCAGGATTCGAACCAGTTCCAAACAGGGACCGCTTGCATGAAAATTGCTACCCACTGAGCTATTGAGACTGCATAAGTACTGAAACTCAGATAAGCAACCTCTGAATTGATGCAAAATCGCGAATAAACCGAACCGAAAAAATCATAACTAAAAACTGCCTAAACATCCAATGTCATCTAAAAGAGCAGATGACCGTAATAAGCCTACGTTAACACTGTGGAAAAGGAAACCATTGCTGTAGCAGATTTACTGGTGTGTCATATTCTTGTTTCACTTTTAAGAAAGTAAAGTTTTAAAAAAAATCCGTCTCTTGCCCCCAGATATTAACCGTGTTTGTATAGGGATCTAACTGAGGACCCAGGCTTGAACGCACACCAACGATTAGAGGACTGCGGTACAATTAGAGGACTTGCACACGCTGAGATTATACTTTATAAAGTGGATTCCTAATATTTTTGGTGGGTTTTCTTTTCAATCCTTGAGAGAAAAGAGGAAAACAGTCGGTGTTATTGCAAAACCTCGTAACTCCAGCTTAATTATATAGCTGAAGTAACGTGGTTTTGCTATAACATAAATGCAATGCCTTTTCCCTTTGGAGTTTTTAAGCAAAAATTCTTCAGGGACGTCAAAACCGGTCTTGTTTGAGAAAGTGTTATTTTAGCATGAGAATTATTAATAATACAAACGAAATCGCGGATATTAAATCAGTTAATTTAGGGTAAAAACAATGAAATAAGATAAAAGTCCCCAAATCAGCTACCAACTGAGCTATTGAGACTGCATAAGTACTGAAACTCAGATAAGTAACCTCTGAATAGATGCGAAATCGCGAATAAACCGAGCCAAAAGCGGAAATATCATAACTCAAAACTGCCTAAACATCAAAATGTCATCTAAAAGAGCAGGAGACCGTAATTAGCCTACGTAAACACTGTGAAAAAGGAAACCATTGCTGTAGCAGTTTCATTGGTGTGTCTTATTCTTGTTTCACTTTTAAGAACAGTAAGGTTTTAAAAAAATCTGTCTTTTGCCCCCAGATATAAACCGTGTTTGTATAGGGATCAAACTGAGGACCCAGGCTTGAACGCACACCAACGATTAGAGGACTGCAGTACAATTAGAGGACTTGCACACGTTGATATTATACTTGATAAAGTGGATTCCTAATAATTTTTGGTGGGTTTTCTTTTCAATCCTTGAGAGAAAAGAGGAAAACAGTGCAAAACCTCGTAACTCCAGCTTAAATATATGGCTGGAGTTACGAGGTTTTGCTATAACATAAATGCAATGCCTTTTCCCTTTGGGGGTTTTAAGCAAACATTCTTCATGGATGTCAAAACCAGTCTTTTTTGAGAAAGTGTTATTTTAGCATGAGAATTATTAATAATACAAACGAAATCGCGGATATTAAATCAGTTAATTTAGGGTAAAACAATAAAATAAGATAAAAGTCCCCAAATCTGCTACCCACTGAGCTATTGAGACTGCATAAGTACTGAAACTCAGATGAGCAACATCTGAACCGATGCGAAATCGCGAACAAACACAACCGTTTCACTGATGTGTCTTATTCTTGTTTCACTTTTAAGAAAAGTTAGGTTTTAAAAAATCCGTCTCTTGCCCCCAGATATTAACTGTATTTGTATAGGGATCAAACTGAGGACTCAGGCTTGAACACACACCAACGATAAAAGGGCTGCGGTACAATTAGAGGACTTGCACGCGGGTCCTCAAAATGTTTTCTCTGTCGAAAATTAAACCATTTCACCGAAATTCCAAAATAACAAGCTAGTTTCGTAGTACCTACATGTACTATAGACATCAACTGTAATTTGATACTTACCGTTGTCAAATTCATTGGTATGCCAAGTAACATATAAAAAAACAATTATATCGCTCGTCGTTTTTTCAAACTGAAAGACAACTTTAAGACATTGGATAGTTTTTCGGAACTGTGTCCATGTGGTTAGCCCATTTTGAAGAACATGTCAGGAATTAATTTTAAGAAAGTAATGGAACATCGGAAGTTGATGTCCGAACTCCTGTGAGACGAATACATTCCCTTGTAAACCAAAATATTAGCCCTGCCGCAAACAGTTGTTGCAACTTTATTGTAAGTGTGCGGCGAATTTGCTGCAAATATTTGCCTAAAATTTGCGGCCACTTCGTTTTTCGTATGCAAATTAGCTTTCTCGCAAACTATTTGCCGCAAAGTTGCTGCAAACTGTTGCTGCAAAGTTGCAGCGAACTGTTTCTGCAAAGTTGCCGCAAACTGGTCCAAATTCTTCTCACAAACTTCCCGCAATTATTTGCCACAAATTTGTGGTCACTTCGTTTTTCGTGTGCAAATTAGCTTTCTCACAAACTATTTGCCGCAAAGTTGCTGCAAACTGTTGCTGCAAAGTTGCAGCGAACTGTTGCTGCAAACTTGCCGCAAACTGGTCCAAATTCTTCTCGCAAACTTCCCGCAACTATTTGCCGCCACTTCATTTTTCGTATGGAAATTGAATCTTTTTGTTTGTTTGTTTTTTTCTTTTTGTTTCGTTTTGTTTTAACTTGAAAATTAAAGTGGCCATCCCTTGCTAAGGATGCTCTGTCAGGTCATTTATAGTGACCTACTATTATCTCCCAAATGGAACAGTTTTAGACTGTTACACTTTGAGAGCTTCTGCAGAGGACAAATTGTGCGTTACTGACAGTAAAACACGTGAATATTACAGCAGCGAAAACATTAGGCAATATATCAATATTTTGTTCTTTTGGGTCAATGTTTTTTACCAAGCAATTTTATCAGGGACGTCAAAACCATTCATTTTTGTTTTGGAAATGATTAATAATAATAGTCTGAATGTAAACAAACACGTTGGAGACACTGTCTTTCAAGAGCAGAACCATGACATTTTCCGCTTTCTCTGCTTCAATTCCTTTTCAAATCGACCACATATATATTAACCGAATTATTACAAATATCGAAAATGTTGCGTCACTTAACTTGTCTTTTCCTATTCATTCGGTGTTCACACGTGTTGTCCTACGAAGAGCAACTATTGCCATTTTTACTTCGATCAACATAGCAAGAAATTCGTGTCGAAACATTCTACCGAACCATAAACACAGAGCCCCGTTCATTGCATATGTACTGTAATACAAAAAGAGAATGCCGATTTGGACAGTGTAAGTTGTAGTTTGAATATGTGGACCTTTGTTGTCTGACAAGATTAGCACATAAACGCAAAGAGGGATGATCGCAAGAAGCATGTAACAGCTTAAAACAGTTAGAATCCTCGTTCCGGAATATTTTGAGTGGTTTAATTGAGTATTCTGAAGGGCAGCCACCGTGCGGCGTGATTTGATGACTGTATACGCGATCCCAAGGTTGCAGATCACGATGATAATGACTGGCAAGAATATGTAAATAGTTATATAGAATGGTAGCCATATTCCAATCATGAAAGCTTCAAACTCTTTTGAAATGTAGACGCAGTTATATTCCAGGGAACGTGAATCGTTTATGGCGTTTTCTACACTGTAATCAGTTATATCGTCTTCAACATCTGCGAGCCAGTTTGATTGCGAAATATTTAGGGGTTTGTCTTGGGTCTGATTTTCAAGATGTTTGTCATTAACTGGAAATATGTTTGCTTGTGACTCATTCGTTGATTGAGCAAACTTTTCCGACGTTTGTTTCTCAGCTTTGAGAGCATTGCCATATAATACCGGAGAATTCAAGGAGCATGTAACAATTAATAAACATAACAGTCCGAATACTTCGTACTTCTTCTGTCCGCTTATTCTGGTGGTAGTCGTTCTTAAACATGTCAAACGATGCATCGAAAACGCTGCAATACACCATAAAGAAAACGACGCAAAGTTCAAATGCATCCACGGCAGTATTTTGCATGACATCGTAGACTTTTGGGTTAAACTTTCGTCATTAAAGTGCTGCGACAGATACCGAGTACAAGTTATCCATAAATTAAATGTATCCGATACAGTGAGAAACGTTATAAACGTAGAAACTGAAAGTTTCCTCATTTTCTTCCGAAGCAGGACGCAAAGACTAGCAATGTTGCCAAAAGTTCCGAATAGAAGCAGGAATGTAAAGGCTATGGTCGTCAAGACTGTGCTCATCCGACACTCCCATTTGTCCTTGTAGTAACTGTTACAAACGTCGGAGAACTTCAGGAATGCCGTCTCGAATTTCATAATCGTTGTCGGAAAGGACCTAATCTATAAACGAGAAAAAAGGAAGAAATGGATACAGTAAGATTTAACGTCTTAACCCTAAAAGGAGGATCATCTTCAATGAGATTCACCCAAAGTCGATTTTTTCCATCTTCGCTAGCCAAGGTTGAATCCACCTACGTTTGTATTCACCCTTGGCGGATTTAGTCGGCTTTTCTTGAAATAGTGAAACGCCGCCTAGCGGTTGTCCTGCTGGTTGTTATGGAGTAGCAACCCATCAAACCTCGCGTTTTGAACGCCATTTGACGTTACGGTAAGTTTGGACTCGGTGGTTACTTTTTATCCGCCCAATGATTTTTTTTCATTTGTACATACATGTATGTTGTAAAGTAACATTTCCTGAACAAAATATGAAAAAAATCAGGGTAAGTTTCCTGAGTCGTTTTCGTGTCAGAGTTATCTGCCCTTGACTAGTAATGACCATTTTCGCAAAATTACCCTTATGTTTTGAAGTCATATAGCAAGTTATTCTGAATGGATAAAATGGATAATTTCAAATGTTAAATCAATTTAGAGACTTAACATAATTATGTACAAATGTGATTGAATGATTAAAAGAAATAGTCTGAAAAAAAATGTGGAAAAAAAATAAAGAAAAAGTTGAAAAATCACATTTTTGCGAAAGTTTTGCAACTTTTTTTTCAATTCGTCAAAAAGTTACCCGATGAATATTTTTTGTTTTTGGATATTTCGAAGATGATACCGAGAGCTATATCTACACAAAAAATCAGCACACCTTTCCATGCAAATAAAAATATATTTGATTTTAATCTTACCCCACCCACCCTGTTCTAGCCTAATTATGACTAAATATTTATATTTTCAAAAAAATACTAAATTTTTCTGGCATATATTTTACATTAAGAACAATAAAATACTTCATTTGACATTCACCATCACAAAAAAAAGGGAATGTTTCACTTTAAAAATTGATGAAAATTGTAGCATGGGCATTTGGTGCCACAGAATAAACACAAAATTTGCAAGTCACATGGCCGCTCTCCAAACTTACCTTAAGTCGTCCTGTATTGATGACATCATTAATGAGCGTTCTCTATTGCGATCTACGCCATACGGACTACGTGAAAGTTTTTTTTCTTTGCCGTATTGGTATTTCGTCGTATGAAAATAGAAATTAGTTGTCTATTGCAGTAATCTTCTTAGGAAATATCGCCCATCTTCGCGTTTTTGAATTGCAAATGCAATGGTTTTTTCCAGCCCGTTGTCATGAATTGTTTACACATAACAAACAGATGTATCGAGTCATTTGATTGGTTCTCGAGATATTTCTGAAAATGCTTTCCAGGACACCAAAATAATTGGACTAAATACGCCAAGGGTGAACATACAGAAACGACGTTACGTCATAGATTTCACACTTGGCTTGTGAAGATGGATTTTTCCATGCGTCGTCGTTAACATTCGTTATACGTGTATCCGAATCTATTCGGGCGACGTCGTAAACATTCGGTGGTGGAACGTTCCACCGCTGACTGTTTACGACGTCACCCGAATTATTCCGACGTCCAGAAAATCTCATTAGGCGTGAACTAAATGTATCTTAGTATTTAAAATGCTTCGATTAATAAGATTTTCAGGCGACAATACTCGATGTTGGTGAAGTCAAGATTTATGTACAATAAAGACGAAAATGTTGTCTCGTCTATTTTCATATTTCTTCTTGGAGATGCTAATGACAAGTTTGTTGTTACAAAATGTATTTAGATTATATTCTACTAAACCGAAAAGCATCGAAAGAAAAGGAGAAATAGGTGGATTGTCACATATTACTAGCATTTTTCCCCTATGTACTTTCTTGTTGTTTATCCCTTTATTCCAAGACAACATTGATTAATGGAAAATGCTCGGGAAAAAAATGATAAACAGCATTTTCTCCTTTTTGCCTCGATGCTTTTTAAGTAACACCCAATTTGTCATCCGCAATTGTTTTTTTACTTAGACCATCGTTAAATTTGCCTTTTGGAAAATGATTAATGAGACTTGTGCAATTAGTAATGAATAATAACTTCCGAAAACTACGATTGGCTTTCCTTTAAAAAAGTGTGGGTTCTTTCCATATCCCTTTTGATGCAGAAAAAATCACGTAAAAGGAAAATAAATGTATACGGATTTTTTTACTTCTAAAAAAATTACACGCAAAGCGATCATGGCAATTACTGTTAAACAATTAGTAAAATTGGCAGCTTTCTAAATAATTGAAAAGAGAAAGAAGAAAATGAAGAAGAAAAATGTAAGAAAGAAATACGAAAACAAACCCTGTTGATAATTCCACAGGTCACAATAGGTTTCATAGAATCGCAACTTCCAAACTCTCCTACAGGCTGTTTATGTTAATTTCTAAATACAACCGCTCTTCCTGTCGCTAATTAAATGAACCACCCTTAAATTTCCTCTGATGAACACTTACATTGTGATGTTTATACTTATTTATATTTCTTCGTATGATATACCTTAATAAGCCGGGATCTGATTAATGGGTCCGCGTAGAAATGGAGACCAATATTGACCATGATCAACAGAAACCTTTTCAAAGCCCGGATTCACGTGGCACAACAATTGCAGAGAATCTTCGTGGCCTTTTTAAAAAGTTTTTCAGGGATTTGGTGAATGTTATGAATATCTTTTAAAGTCTACTGATAAAAAAGGTTATTGACGACAAAGACAATTTTTACTAAGCTCTCATTGTTGATACAGGTCATGCATCTTCACAAGTCATGGATTCTACCTCTACTTTGTTCCTTACGTTCGTAAGGAACAAAGTGGTCGTAGAATCCTTGGCTTGCAAAGATGCATGTCATGAAGAACCTCGTAGACATCATCAATCTCCAAGCAGAGTTGCCGTTCGTTACTCTCACCATACACCGACAAGAATCTTGTCAGACCGAGGAAAACGTGTACTATTAGGGCCTTCTGTTTAATTGATTCATGTGTAACATAATAGAGTAGACAAAGAAATGATGATTCCGGTACATTTAAAAGGCATTATAACTGATGAATTTACCCTTATACAATGGAACTATTTTCTCAAGCCTCCTTACAAATCAGAATGAAATGTACAGAAAAATTACTGCGCCCTTGAACGAATGACACCAATTTGAAAATCTTCAATTATCCTCGTTGGAAAATGATATTAAATTTTAAGCAATGTGAAGTAATGATGCATTTTGGACTTCGGAAAAGAAAAATAATTTGTTATTGTCATTTTGATGTGATATAAAGTGACGTAGTCTAGCAGATGATGACGCAATACTCTCTGAGCCAACTAAAGAGGTGAATGTAATGAATGAACCGTGTGCATGAGCGTGAGATATCATAATGAATCTTGATCAGACTGCGTGTACACACAGGCTGATTATAACTGGTGTTCTACAATGCATTAAAGGCCCATTTTCCAATTCTTCGCTCGAATAAAACATGCTGACTAAATCAATACCCTTTCTTTGTATTGCTTGAAAAATAATTATCTGTTCTCGTCTCCGTGACAAAAAGGCGTTATACATGTATTCATTAAATTCTATAGTGTGCGAAAATTCATTCTAATATGATACAGCAAAACACATACAGTAAGAATAGGGGTATTTGTTGGCTTTGCAAAAAAATGTACAACGGATTTTATCATTGATAGCCATGAATTCGAAGAAATTGAAAAATGAATTAGAAATTTAACGTTTTCAAACCAATGCTACACGGTCACACATAGCCGGGTGACGAATAGGTTTTAGTTCTAATAAACCGTGCACGGTTTTGCTACGGAATTCGGGTGTGATTTGCATACTCGACAGGTTGATACGGCAAGATAAGGTTTTTCAATACGGATTTCAGAAAGCAAGGTACGGGTTGGTAAGGGTCGATACGGGTCGACACAGGTAGGACTGATTATTATAAATATATCGAGGGCCCAGTGCAAAACTATTGTAATTACCTATTTTTGAGAAATTCACTTTTTGCATTTTCTGAATCGTTAGGAAGGAATACATCATATGTTCTAATATCGGGTTTCAATTCTGTATAATTGAAAAGATATTTAGAATTTTAAAAATATTGTATCTCAATTGAAAGAAATTTGTTAGTGCAAAACTATTGTAACTCAACTGTTTTCAACGTTATTTCCACTCCAGCATCTACAATTATTGACCAATCGAGACAAAACTTGGATTTAATGTTGGGGACCATAAGATCTGGAATGAGTTTGATTTTCAGTCTGATCGAAACAAGAAGTCATGAGTTATGTGCCCTTTAATAAGACAAATGGCAGCTTTTGACTGTTTTCGACATTATTTATACTCTAGTTTCTACAATTGTTAACCTATCAAGACAAAACTTGTACACAATGTTGGTGACTATAAAATGACGGATAAACTTGATTTTCAATCCGATCAAAACAAGAAGTCATGAGTTATGTGCCCTTGAATTTGACAAATGGACATATTTGACTGTTTTGACTTTGTTTACATTCTAATATCTACAATTGTAGACCAAACAAAACAAAACTTCTTTACAATGTTGGCTACTATAAGATATCAGATAAAATTGATTTTCATCTCAATGCGACTAGGAAGTTTTGAGTTATGTGCCCTTGAATTTGACAAATTTGCTGTTTTCGACTTTATTTTCACTCTAATCGTCATAGATAATAACCCATCAAGATGAAAATTGGACATGCTATTGATTACCACATGATCCTGTATTAGTTTGATATTCAGCATAGTAGAACAAGAAATTGCTGAGTAAATCTGCCCTTGAATTTGAAAAAGTTGCCATTTGTGACTTTCTTTTCATTTGATCAACCAGATTATATATTGACCAATCAAGACAAAACTTTGCCACAATGTTGAAGACTACAAGATCTTAAATGAATCTGAATTTCAGTATAATTGGACAAAAACTTCCTGAGTTATCTGTCCTTAAAATTGAAAAATGGATAATTCATGAATTTAGATTATATAACTGAATCCATTTTTAGTAAGACCTGGCGTCCACTAGGACCCCGAAGGCATGCGGAATCAAATAATCTTATTTCGGCATACCTTCCGCGACGAAGCTATCAATTTTTAACCGTTATGAAATTATCAGCGCACCTTCCCCAAGCTTAACGCATTCATACCTAGTGTTGTCCGCGTATACGATTCGTCATGATGCCGAATAAACGGCGACATATTCCAGACAACGCAGACTAGTTTAGGATTGCATCCGGAAAGATTTCGGAAATCCAGATCAAACACGCATGAGTTGGTTGTTAAATGAAATGCCAATGTTACACGTGTTATTATTCGTTTTCAGTAGATGGAGTTTCTTCATGGACGTCGAATGTATACAAACTGCTTTACTATTGAATATTATCTTCCGATGAGGATGTCATACGTTAACAATTATAGACATCGACGACGCCATATAGATGGTGGTTTTGGCCATGTCTTACAATTGAAAGACGGCGTCATTTCGGGCAATAAGAACCCCTTACATGCGAAATAAGGATTGAAGACGTTTCAGACACAATACAATTGTAGAAAACAGATAAAATCATATTGGTTACGACATTAAATTGTTTCTTTCATTTTACTATTGTTTCTAAGCTAAACCTACAGATTTTCGTATGTTTTAATCTTTATCTTATACCAGAATTGTAGATCTATAATTTGTTATAACACTATTATTATCGTTATTTTTCTGAATGTCTCCTGTACTAAGCATGTTTATATATGATATTCTGTAACCATGGACTTCAACTGATGTTACCGGTACTTTCTTCCAACCAGTTTGACTTGGAACCAACTATCTATGCAAAAAAGCAAACATTATATAAGCTGAATTCAAAGGCGTTGTAGTATTGCTAGAATGAAGAATCTCTTTGATGAGGTGAGGAATGTCGAGGAAGAAAGTGTTGGTAATCAGCATATTCTCTATTCTCTTCAATTTTTTCGACGCTATAACATTTACATGTATGCGTCAAAAGACGCCACTACTCTTGAAAGGATTTGGCTAGCTATCAAGCTAAAATTGATTTTGGTATGAGATTATTAAATGTAAAATGGTAAAATGAAGAAAGCACCTTTTTTCCTCGACGTTTTTATACAAATAATAATAATAATAATAATAATAATAATAATAATAATAATAATAATAATAATAATAATAATAATAATAATAATAATAATAATAATAATAATAATAATGATAATCATAATAATAATAATAATAATAATAATAATAATAATAATAATAATAATAATAATAATAATAATTCAAAAATGAATTCCATATCATTTACTCTGTAGCTCAAAATGACTGTGATTCGGTGAATACATTTTTAAAAGATCGTTAGGTGTTCCCCGTGAGTTCAGTGAGTATACCGAAACCATTCTCATCGTCCTGAATTCGTGCCGAAACCCTTCCGTACCGTTAACCCGGATATTCCGTGCAATCAACTAAGTGTCTGCTAGCTGTCCGCGTGACTGTAGTCCGGGTCAATCGCGAAAGATTTGGGACATCATGACGATGTCCTTACGACAACGCAGATAAGTTGCCGAAGAAATACGGACAATCATTTCCGCGTCGAAATTTTGCTCTCGATCAAAATTTCGACGCGGACAAAATTGGTGGTCCGGAAGGCTACGAATCATGCGGAAGGTTTGGTGATAACATTAAGAAGGCATTAGGAACGTGCGGAAGGTCTGCAGAACGTTACTTTTTCTGTCCGAATACATTCGGCGTATTGTCCGTGCACTAGTGGGCGCTAGGTCTAAAGGAGCAATTCAAATCAGCCGCATCTTCGCAAGCTAAGGGCGACATCTACGACGTAACGTCTTTCTGTATTTACCCTCGGCGTATTTAGTCCGATTTTCTTGGTGTCCTGGAAAGCGTTTTCATTGGTTCCAGCGAGGTCTCGCTGGAACCAATCAGATTGTCGACTGACACATTTGTTATGAGTAGGCCTACTGTAACCATTTCATCACAACAGGCCGGAAAAAGCATGGCATTTGCAACTCAAAAACGCGAAGATGGGCGATTTTTCCTAGGAATTTCACTCCTATAGACAGGAATTCCCTGTCTTTAATCCACGAATTATTATACTTTCGACAACTCAAACAAAGAAGCAGCTAACATATACCTAATCCGCATGACGTATGACGCGAAAGACAACGTGCGTTAATGACGTCATCAATAATGGACGAAATAACGTAAACAACCAGCAGGACAACCGCTAGGCGGCGCTTCGCGATTTCAAGGAAATTAGACTAAATCCGCCAAGGGTGAATACAAACATAGGTGGGTTCAACCTTGGCCATCTTCACAAGCCAAGGGTGACATCTACGACGTAACGTCGTTTCTGTATTCACCCTTGGCGTACTTAGTCCGATTTTCTTGGTCTCCTGGAAATCGTTTTCATTGGTTCCAGCGAGGTCTCGCTGGAACCAATCAGATTGTCGACTGATACATTTGTTATGAGTAACCAAATCATGACAACAGGCGGGAAAAAACATTGCATTTGCAACTCAAAAGCGCGAAGATGGGCGATTTTTCCTAAGAATTTCACTGCAATAGACAGGAACTTTAATCGACGAATTATTATACTTTCGACAATTCGACCAAAAACAGCTAACTTTTACATAATCCGCATGACGTATGACGCGAAAGACAACGCGCGTTAATGACGTCATCAATAATGGACGTAAACAACCAGCAGAACAACCGCTAGGCGGCGCTTCGCGATTTCAAGAAAATCGGACTAAATCCGCCAAGGGTGAATACAAACGTAGGTGGGTTCAACCTTGGCTAGCGAAGATGAGCCTTGGCTAGCGAAGATGCATCAGCCGAGTCAACTCGCCTGCATGTTCCCATTGGTGGATTTGGAAAATGAGTCCCCCTATCTATGTGATCCTTGGCAACACATTGTGCACTTACTTCGTCATTCCTTAAGGTATTGACCGTCTAGATAAATCAAATTATTAGAAAATTTGAGTTAAAATCAACCATCGGTAATGGGTAATAAATCTGCACCCGCGTAGTAGCACTCATGTGCTTGTTTCAGCCCTAGTCTGCATTCAAAAGTTCAAATTAAATTTAGAGGAAAATGTAAGTATATTCTGGGAAGTTCTTTAATCAAGTTGTAGATTAAGTGTTGAAAATGGTGTATACAGGATAATGTTCAGAAATGTCATTTCATGTTGGTTTTTGATATAAAAAAAGAAGAACCAGGGAACATGCCATGTTAGAACTTTGCATGTTACATGACGTCGCGCTCAATGTTGGCGTACAATTGCGTAACCGACGTTATTTTGCAACGACGCTTCAGTACATACAAAGAAAGAGCGGAAAGCAACTTTTCTCGGGATTTCAGTCCGGTTTTGATTCTGTTTCGGTGTATCACATGATACATCTATATATTTTAAGCTTCAATCTATAGATATTGATGTCTTTGTATTGATCTAGTCAGAGAAAAAGAGGCATTTCACTTATTTTCTCTTTAGATTACAAAAATCTCCGAAAGACGTATTATTGTATTAAGAATATAAGAATGCATTAATTCAAAACAGTCATTATATGAACATAACAAAATTGATGTATACTCTTAATATCAATCATAAAAAATAAATGAATAACGAAGAATAAATGTCGCATTCGCAAGAATCTGAAATAAAGATTCTTTTCAATATTTGCCTCTTTGTGTTCCGCATCCGCCATAACCTAGGTATCGAGTAAATGATTATATACATTAAAAGCACATGTGAATCTGATCGTATTAATTAAGAACTTGTTATTTCATATAAAAATTCAAATTATCTTAATAAGCTTTCTCTCATATTCATGTAGTAACAAATTTTTTATACGACGTCGTTGACGAACGTCACAGATTATCAACGCTTTTTGTGCGTTCACACATTGGATTGTTATTTAGATTCTCTTTTTATTTTGTATAAACAAGTCATGACATTTTTACATTTTATTATGTTTTCAACTTTTCTATATATTACTACATTTGGGTTGGTATATGAACCGAAAATATCAAAAACAAACTCCACCAAACAATTTTCTCCACTTCCCTAACTGCCGGTTTTACTCCTTTTCCATGTCGTTACGTCGTACAATATCCCTAGCTATATCCTTGTTTTACAATATTGAGCCTTGAAATTTTACTAGGTATCTTATACGATGACCTTCTTTAGGTAAATAAAATATCAGAAGTTTTGCTAGAGCACGTTTTGAAAAATAATCGTTTTGTGAAGATTTACAAGTATAATTTCTCGGCGTGCTACGGGGTTGCGTTCCGTAATCCTTTTAATGAGAGAAAAAATATCGTTTTCATGAATTGAGACTTATGATATTTTTTCAGAGAGTTAATAATATGATAATATTGCATACGTGAAAAAATAAATGCAATCGAATGAAAGGTAATAAAGTAATGATGCTCTTCTACGAACTCTTTGTTCAGCCCTCGGACGTGACGTTGACGCAACGTTTTCGGACAGTGTGACATTTTCGCTAGATTTACAAAAGAACGTTTTTCTTCTCGACAAACAATCAAATTCCGCAAAATTGCACTTTTACTTATTGACATATGTTTGTACTTTTATTTTGATGTCTTTATATATGATTAAATGTGCTAATACGATTTTTAACATCTCTTCATTTGTACACATTAAACTATTTAGTGTGTTTTTCGGCGCGTGTGACCTTGTCGCTAGAATTAAAAAGTTAAATTTTTCACAGATTCTAAAACGTGAAACTCCACAAAAAATTATATCTTTCAAAACTACAAACAATGTACTTCGAACTCAACAATTAAAGTTTCTAAAATAAAAGACGTGTTTTTCTGTTTTGCCGTACTAATTAAATACATCCAAATAATAAATCAGAATCTTACCTTTTTATCTATACCAATTAATAACACATTATTTAAGTCATTTGAGTCTTTTTTCTGTAAAACCTGTTTTGACTTATAGAAGAGATGACTTCACGTCATTCCTTAAACGGTTTGGTGAGAAAAGCGGTTTTTTTTTGTCATTTTCGGACACATTTTCACTCACGATTGTGTTAATTTTGTTACATCTTACCTTATCATTTAATGACGTTCGTAAACGTTTCGCATTAGATTAAAACTATTTTGAATCTTTAAAAATAGTTTTCGTCGGTAGCATTCACAAGAAAAATCATTGCCGAATCCGAAGATATAAATATCGCAAAAATTTATTAATCCTATGCATTCTGGTGGTAGTTTGAAAAGGAGCGGTATGGCGTTTTTTCGTTTGTACGTCAACATCGAGCGCGACGTCACATACTTTTGGAGAATATGTTTTCTTGTGTTTTGCAATTTGACTGACTGCATAACAGATGGATAAAAACAAAACAATATAATCAAACTCTTTAGATAATTATATGCAGGTATGCATATTTACGGAATTTGAAAACATTCTTTTGTATCTAACATCATATTTCTGTAATATGAGATTTGATATGAGCCTTAGATGTGAAAGCATGTCGGGACAATTAAACTTTCCATTCATATCTTTTCACTTGAAAATGAAGTGGATTTAATGAAATATGTCCTTGGCTTTGAATCAAAAGATGCAAATCAATAACAAAAGCAGACATAGGCAGGTTATGATCCCCGAATAAATGTTTGTCACAAAACATTCACTTGACCTGTAAAATCAGAATAAGCTATCGTACGTTTAAAATCCCCATTCCCATGACACATTTTTGTGCACATATTATAGTGTGTGGTGTATATAGTCTGGTGCATTATAGCTGACAATAAATGACATAGCTATAAGTTAGAGATGCTCTGCCAGGTCATTTTTGTGAGCTATACTCAAGTATAGAAGTTTATTAAATCTTAATTATTAAATTATAATAAATAGGAGAAAAACTAGATTCTACATTCAAATTGAGAATCAGAGAGAAGGGTTTTTTGTCAGAATCCAGGAATTTTATATAGCAGTTTCATCCAATTTGGTCTAAGAAGCCTAAGGGTTGTGGACAATTTGCTTCCGACAGAATTATTGACAGAAAAAGATGCAAAACTTTCATACATTGAGCCCCCTTTTACCATGAAACGTTTTTTGTTCATAGATTAAACAATGTATGGTCTAAAACATCTAATTTGTCACTTAAGTAGGGGAGACCGGGGCATCATGAACCACTTTTTGATAAATTTCAGCTAGGGTTTTCTTAGTTTCACGCAGAGTGCTCTGATCAATACCACATCAAAGATCAACATCTCTCGTATTTTTCTAAACCTTTGACAGATATTTTCGACATCCAGAATCCACAGAAAATCATTTTAAACAGAGCTGGTGAAATGGTTTATTTAACCCCTTTGACGGGGTAGGTTGAACCAGTACAAGGGGTAAGTTGAACCAATAGGCATGTTTGCGATAATTATTCACACCGAAAAGAGAAATAAACACCAGATTTCATTCATAATAATGAAAATGGGTGTTACCTGCGATAATATCGTAATGTTTCGTTCAAAGAATAAACATTTATTTCAGTTTTCAAGAGAATTCGATTAGACATACAACGACAATTTAATAGGTCCAGAATTATTTGGAGCGTTTTATCTGCACTTATTTTCATAGTGGTTCAACTTACCCCGGTACACACCATGATCATATACTTGCCATTTGTGGAGAACCCATCTTACGAATGCAATAACGGAATTAAATTTTACATTCTGAAAATATCATATATCTGTAAAATGTAAAGAATACTGCTGAGATTTGCTGTACATTGTAGTACGAAGACGGAATGCATAAATTGTGAAAACCAATTTTAAGGTCGAAATTTCGTTTTTTGGGCATAAAATCCATCTAACAAGACAGAATCTCTCGAAATTTTCACCGATGAATTCTAAAAACATTCCCGCCTCGAATACTTACACCGAAGACGTGAAATTGAAAAGCATGTCAGAGAAATTTGGGGTGGTTCGTTTAACCCCGTGGCTCAATTAACCCCGGTCTCCCCTACACATTTTCATTGACTTCAGATCACTCTAGATGAAAATAATTAGTGAAAAATAATTTCTACACAAAGGCCCCTTTTCACATGACAGAGTCTTAATTGAGATTTGGAAATAAAGGCTTTCTTGGAAATATTCCAGGTAGTTCATATATGACGTTTCATCAAATTTGGTCAAAGGGTTGCTGAGATCTAGTTACAGAAGGATGGACAAATGGACTGAAGAATGCATGAACAGATGGACAGACAGCACCGACAGACAGCGTGGCGAATTTTTTTCAGGGAGCATAAAACTACCTGTATGTAAATTAGAGTTTTATAACTTAAGTACTTTCAAAGATTTACAAAGAGATAGCTTTTTATTAAGTTTTTATGATTAAGTCCACAGACAGATAGATAGATGAACAGACATACAGACAATAATATTTTCTTCATCTTTTTATGGCTCACATAATAAGGTGCTAAATGTAGTCATAAATCCTTAGTTTTGCACTTATTCATTTAAAGCAAATAGCTAAGATCAAATGTCACAATAGTTTTGCACCAACATTTTGTGCATATAATTGATGAATTTTGGTGCAAAACTATTGTAAGTCAAAAATGTTCAACAAAAGCAAATTTTCAAAAGTTTTGTTGAAATAAATAAATTGATTGAAATTCTTATGTTCCAATACACTTCATGTAGGAATTTTGAGCAATTACGTTAAATTTTAAAAAAGTTATTAAGTTTTTTCCCTCTCCTGTGAAATTTTACAAAATGTAGTTACAATAGTTTTGCACTAACCCCTCGATATGCAGCTGCGGGTCAATAAGAGTCGGTACGGATTAGGTACACGAGTCGACACGGGTCGACACGGAATATGACACTTCCGTGCACGGATATTGAAATCAACGTGCTGTTGTCCAAGCCTGGAGCAACTTTCCTCAGCAGCAGATCCAAGTGCTGATTCGGAGCATGTGTAATCGGCGTAGAGAATGTCGAGACGTTCATGATGGTGATACTCATTACTAACATTCAGAATCTGAATCCGCTTATACCACCTATAGTTTTTTTTAATTTTTTTTTTTTTCGAAAAATACTTGAAATTAACATTTTTCCTTATTTAATATAGTTTTGTTTTCTGCTGACACTTTTGTGACAAAATGTTGATGATATTGTGATCGGTTTACTATATAAATGATAGTTATTTGTTATCATTTTTTTTTCAATTTTATTATGTAAGATAATTACAAACAAGAGGACCCTGATGGCGCCATAAATCGCTCACCTGAGTAATGCTTTAATAATGCCAAATAACTTTGCATATGTTACGCTTTATGGTCCCAGAGCAAGGGCGGATCTAGGGGTGGGGTTAGGGGGTCATGACCCCCCCCCCTCCTTGGAATTGGCCGAAAATTGAATTTTGACTATATAACTTCTTATTAAATGCCTTCATTTGGGCTTTGACCCCCCCCCCCCCCGGAAAAAAACTCTGGATCCGCCCTTGCAGAGAAGAGGATTGTCTGCAATAAGGTTATTAAGTAGCGTGTAAGGTTAATCGACACTGATCCACTGCAGCTTCACATTTAAACATTTCTAGCAAGATTGGTTGGTTTTGGCCATGTAGTTTAGGAGGAGATGTTGTTTACAGAAATTGATGAGCTTTTATGACATTTCCCATTTTCTGATGCCACTGCAACTAGAGTTTTCCATGCATTTCAATTATTTGGGCAATTTTTATAAGGGACCACCCAAGGAACATTTCTGCCAAGTTTAGTTGATTTTGACTCAAAAGTTTAGGAGGAGATGTCGTTTAAAGGAATTGTTGATGCCGTAACGGACAGACGAACAGACGACGCCGGACATTGATGGATCACAATAGCTCCATTGAACACTTCGTGCTCAGGTGAGCTAAAAATAAAGAAATTCTTTATTTTTTCCCGAACAGTGTATAAAATTTCAAGTAAGGGGTTCCGGTCTATCAAACAAAAGGGAAATTAACCCATTACCACACGGTGACTCTTTTTGACTCCCTACAAGTGAATGGCGTTGGAAAACATCGTGGAAAATGATGAAATTGCTTGTGACAAGCAACTTTTTTCATTTCCCACAATGTTTACTACACCAAATGACCAAAATACTTTAAATTTCATTCACACGAAAGTGTCGTCTGCGATATCTTTGAATTCGGACCACCCTTTTGTCGTTTGAGAAATGATTTTATAAAATCATGTCTAATTAGCCCTTCTTTATGAAGAAAACATAGTTACTGACGACATTTTTCTGTGACCTAACCTCGCAATTGAAAACATTGGAAGAAAATTCTCAATATTGGCTATTTTTTCAACTTACAGAATCGAAATTTGTTGTGCTCCCTCGTATTTACATTGTACTTGTGGAATATGCCTGACCGCCTGCATCTTTTGTTTCTATTTGACCCGCCTTAATCCTTTCCATAACAATTACTGGTTTTGACGTCCCTAGTGGAAATGACCATGGAAAACATTGAGACAGAAAAAATGATGAAAACCAACACTTGATTGATTCCCCTTAAAATGTCTTATTATAATCTGTAATTGTTCACACATCCTTTCTTTATTGTCATCCATTTTGTTGGCTAAGACAGCGTTCGAATCGGAACATGCAAATTTCTGACGCTTGGTAAATGGTCAACAAATCATAGTCTTACGGGGAAACTATTTTAAAAGTGATCAGATGAACTTCACGAGCAGTCAAAACAAGAACACTCTAGCTGGGAAGATGACGTCCTATTCTCGTAAGTGGTATTCTCATTTTTGGCCTTGAAGAAGGCCAAATTTAGCATGTCATTTTTCCCAGGGCGTGCTGAATCGTTATCTTGTGAAAACGTTGAACGCAGATAGATAGTGTTCTTGCGCGATGAAAAGTAAATCGGAACTGGATTAGATCTATACTACTTTATACAGATTTTTGACCCATGTACATTACAAAAGAAGTAAATACATACGTTGATAGTAGTAAAGGCATTTAAAATCGTAAAATAATTACAATCAAGAAATCGATTGCAACATATATTATGCGCGGATCCATTCGCCGCCAATACTCAACGTTTAGTGGGTTTCCCCCCGAATCAATATCGTAAGCAATATTGACCCGGTCGGCACAATTCTTTCAGCCAATCAAAAACGTCGTCAGCGGACCTGCACTCATTCGGTGGAGGTGAAAGCTTCGGTCTTTTTCGTTGAAGCATAACCAACTTTCAGCATTAATATCTCGACGACTACGCCTGATTATTAAAAATGCGTTGGTAGTTAGAAAGTTTAAATCACATTCTTTAAAGAAAGAGTTTTGTTTATGAATTTTAACGATGGATTTTTGAAATAATCTGCCTCAAAGTTGGTATCCTGTAACGATAAAGACCGAGGTTGTACCCTCGATGAAAAAATGAAAGTGAGGCTATGACGTCATCCCGACTGATTCCATCTAAATATAGATACCCTGCAGACGCAAGATTATGACGATGTATTATTGCGATTAAATCTTTTTTAGTCTGGTTTAAAAAGAAGATTAAAAGGTTTTCGAGAGGTTTTACCTGTCGATGATAGAAATTTTAGTTATTTTCGGAAATAAAATGGTGTCCGATCTGACCCGAAGGAAACGTCGGGTCTAACCGGACAAATAATGATTTTATATATTTATTATGTCACTCTTGAAACAGCAGGTTCAGTGGTCGAGTGGTAATTTCGAAGTCTCAGAACTCGGGGAACCGACGTTCAATTCCAGCTGCCAGCGTAAATTTTTTATTTTTTTTATGAAATACTCGATGCAAATAAATATCTTAGATCGTTCATTTGTATTTTATCTTACCTAAAACCTTTCCAAGCAAAATTTTAGATTGTTCCAAATTAATTACGTAAAAGTGCAAACATAATTATTTGAAATAAATCTAGCTCGATTATCGGCCTGTCCGATCAGACCCGATGTGTCCGAAATAACCTGTCGTTGATGACTCATTTTGTTTTCCTTATGGTACCCGGTTTTATACGCTTAATACATACTTCTCATTACCGATGCCGGGGAAAAGGCTTAGAATTTTCTGATTGTGACATAAGATACAGTTTTTGTCTTCACCTATCTAAATAATGGCTGACGATCGCTTAACTGTCCGAAAGTACCCGACGTTCCTCTAATATTTAAAGAAACCTGTTCATTGCAAAATTTTCCGTAAATGTTCGTTTTTTCCACCGCGAAAGAACTATTGGGTCCATAGAAATACCGGAACACCATGGAACGCATAGTAATTACAATGTACCGGAACACACGGAACGCGTCAGTGATTACCGATACACACTTGAAATATTTGGTTTTCCAATACCGTAGGTAATAGTAACGATTTGTTATTCTTTAAGGACAGATCCTCCAGTTGTTACTGCGCAACTTACTGCGCATATCCTAAATAACGAAATAAAGCTGTTTCAGTAATTGGCCTTTTTCAGTAAATGTATTTCTCACATTTAGTTAATGTTTGGTTGATAAATGACAAGACCCTTTTCGGTTATTTCAATTTTCTCTGTTTGGTCAATTAAAGTGTAATAGTACTCGGATGGTACATTTCGCTTTCTGTTACGCATTCAAAATGTGGCGTTAGCGATAGGAAACGGAGCAACAAAAGCAAAGTGGTGTCTTTATGAGCTAGTCCGCTTCAGATGGAAACAAAAGATGACACGTTTTATTATCTAAAGCTGGAAATACGGAAGAAAATGGATCAAAGTAGTGAAACAATTTCGGACAGAGCTGTAAAAAGTAAACCAAATTTTACTTATAACTTAGAAAAACGCTTGGTTTGATATATTTTTCTTTTTTTGTTTTTGTAGGTATGACCAAGCACTATGTCTATACAAAAAAAGAAAAAAATTCTTACCGCTGGAATATTTTTTATTATCAGAAACGTTGCGCAGAAATAGCAATTTCAGCTACTTTTGAAAAAATGTTTTACTAAAAATTTCAAAATCATCACTAAATTTTCCCAAATTGATACTCATTTAGACAGAATAAAACACATTGAACACAATAAAGACTTATTTATGTAATCCTAGTCATTTCGAACACCTTTTTGTGGGTATTTAAGTGACACCTCATTTTTGCAATTTTAGACAAGAGTGGTCTCCCTTGAAATTCAATAACTTTTTAATTCGCTTGGTGACCTATAGTTTTTAAGTCATTTTTTTACTTCTCATATATTTAAATATCAGTACAGAAAAAATAAAAAAAATCTTACCGTGGGAAATAAATGGAGGATCTGTCCTTAACCCTCATCCTACCAACATATTTTACATACACATCCTACCAACTGGGGTCCATTTGGACCCCACACGTAATTTTCAATTTCATGACAAAAATAAGTTTCACAAAAGACATACTCTTTGGTTAAATGTTATATTGGTTACTAACAAATGATAATAACACAAAAACATACAGATATAAAAGACTAAAAGGTCCTAAAGGGCTTAAATCGCTCCATAGACCTGTATTCATTTTACTATTTTAAGCAATTTTTGCATGAAATTCAAGGCCACATAACTCATGATCTAAGATTTGGATCAAGCTGAAACTTGCACTCAGGCAAGATATCATAGTCACTAACATTCTGTTCACGTTTTGTTTTGACTAATCAAAATTTATTGATGTGAGAGTAAAAATAGTAAAAAAAAATAGTCTAAACTGCAATTTTGGGCAATCAAGGGCAGATAACCCGGGTATTTTTTATCAAATCAAAATTCCTTGAGGGAATCTCAGAGAGAATTGCCCAAGGATTACTCCTGTGAAGTTTGGTTGAAATGTATTTAGTGGTTTTTTAGATGAAGAATTTTTTAATAAAAAAGTTTAAATAAGTTTAAATAGTTGTAATAAAGAATAATTATAGTGGGGTCCAAACGGACCCAAGCAAAAAAATCAACATTACAAACTCAAATTATGCTAAAATCTGAAAATTTTGCTCGACATGAAGAATGGTTGTGGTAGACCAACAAACTCCTAAAATTTGGACACCAGAGTGCATGCGGTAAAAATATGACACGCAAAAAATGATGCGTGGGGTCAGATTGACCCCAGTTGGTAGGATGAGGGTTAATCTGTTTTAAAACTTTGTTATTTATATATCTATGTATTTGTATACATGTGTTAGATAGTTATGTTTTAATAGGCAGATTCATGATTTAATAAGGTTCTAAATGATATATTGTGAAGATATATAGAAATAACATCACGATTTGTCGGCAATGATTTAACTTCATTTAATAATCGAAATCCTTCTTACCTGATCCTTGATAATTTGGCCCCCATGATTCTAGTGGCCATCCAGTACAGATGATTTCTGTTCATTTTACTTTTGTTTCATACCATACAGATGATTTCTGTTCATCTTACTTTTGTTTTATACCAAAAATCTGCATGTGTTCAAATTTGTTCGAAACTTTTTCAAAAAAAATAAAAGATTAAAATATTACTCTTGTTATTTTTCGTACACTTTCCAGGCCTTCAGCACTTTCAGCACTTTGATTATTGCTGAAGTTAAAGAATATTTAAATTTTCTCATACCAATAATCTGCGTGTGTTCAAATTCTTCAAGGCCTTCAGCGCTTTCAGCGCTTTGATTAAAATAAAAGATTGAAGTATTTATATTCAATCTATATATATTTTCTTCTTTTATTGATCATTTTGTGAAGGAATTTAACCACCCTTTAAATAGAAAATGATAAAAGTTTCTATAGGAATTCATAAATGGTGCACAAGTTCTACATTTTCTTTTTGGCCATAGATAATGGGATAGCCACACAACTATGCGAACTCTGACAAACCTTAATTATTTTGCCCTGATGTATGTAATGGTAATATTTAACACTGGTTCCTTTAGAGCTCATGTATTTTTTTGCTATAGGCCTATTGATCGAAGTGCTGAGAGCATTGTAATCCCTCAAAACCTCTAATCTGGAACTCTGGAAAGGCTTTGTCGAAATTTAACGAAAAAAGTCCTTTGCAGCGAACGCTGGTTATGATCATTACAACTCTACAGTCGAGATGGAAATGCAGAATATCGTATTCGGTAACACAATATGTCATTTAGGTGTAACTGACTAGCTCACCAGTGAGGATACCTCGAGAATGCAAGTCTTGTTTATCATAACATAACCTAGCCATTAAAATGTTCTTATCAGATTGGAGCGGTCAGTGATTCTCAGCATGATGCCCTAGACTGACCCCTTCCAAATACCTTTCGAGATGGCAGACACTGATAAGAAATCTGGGGGAAAATTATTTTCCTATAACATTACCCAAAATTAATATTACAAAACCAACTGTAACTTTTATCACAGGTTAGTGCCAGAATCTTTAAAATGTTCCTAAAACTCTCTCTTAATGTATCCAATATTGTCCAAGTTTTGCATTGTTGTTGGTTTTTTAAGGCCCAAGATATGATTTTGGCTTTTTTTAAACTCATTATAACATAACATAATATTATTGACATTATAGACCAGATGGCAAAATTAAGTGTCATCTGAATTCAAAAATGTCGCAGACGACAATCTGGATTCATAATCTATGAAAAGCATTATGGGAAATGAAGGAATTGATTGTCACAAGCAACTTCATAATTTTCCACAATGTTTTACAAAGCCATTATCTTGTGCGGAGTCAAAAAAAGAATAATAATTTTATTGCAACTTGCAAAATGTCAAAATTGGCCCTTTGTCGTTGGAACTTAGATTTTAGATTGAAGCAAGCAAGTGTTTCATGTTCTACTATGTAGCCAATGGTCTGGTGAACTTCGATTTTATAACCTTTCTAAAACTGATATTGTTTTGACGCCCCTGGTAGACATAATTCGGCAAAAAATACAGAAGAGAATAAACTGGTGGTGAATATGAATTTCTCCGTTTCTCTCAATATTTCCTTTTGACACCTATTATTTTTAGACTTGTCCAAATTCAAAGATGCTAGAGACGACAATTTGAAGTAAATGAAATTCTATATTTTGTTCTTTTTTTGCAGAAAACATTGTGTGAATTGGAAAAATCACGCAATTTCTTCGTTTCTTCGTTTCTATCTTGTGGGGAGTCAAAAGGTGTCACTCTGTGGGGTAATGGGATAAAAGATACCTATTTTAGTTTGTCAAACAAAACGGGTAAATAATATTGTAAAGAAGATGTGCAGCGAAAATTCCCCATAAGTTCATTTATTCATTCTGAGTAAGTCTTTATCTATCTTTACCTACCAGTCTTTTTCCATTTCTAGCAATGTTTACGGGAAACTGGACGACGATAGAAAACAAGAGCCGCCAGAGATGGATTATGCTCCCCAAACAAGGCAATGCCACAAAATGTATGCCATAAAGGAAAAAAGTTTGTTGTCTTAATAAGCAATGCGCTTGTGAAATATGAAGCTAATCAAAAGTTGTGGACAATGTTAGTTTGTTGCTGAGACACGGAATGCTATCGTAAAGTTAACAAACATTAAGCCCCTTTTTCCCATGATATATTCTTTATACACAAATTTAAATAGTTTATGGTCAAGGGCATCTGATTTGCTAGATCTACTGAAATATGAAATTTCATCAAATTCTGACCATTAGACTAGGAGAAATAAGAGAAAAAACTGTATTTTGCCCAAAGTCCCCTTTTCCCGTGATGGGACATCATATCCAAAATCCAGGAAAACTGCACTATATCATAGGGAAATCACATGGTAAGCTTCATTAGATTTGGCCCAAGGGTTATGGAGAAATCGCTCAGCACAGACGGACAGATTTTATAAATTTTGACATTGAGAAATGACCTTGAACTTGAGTGATGACCTTGAACTTGGAACCAACAAAAGGGTCTTGCCATAAGCAAAGCACGCGTGAAATGTGAAGGCTAATTCTTTACAAACTAACAGTTGTGGCCAAAGTCAGTTTGTTGCTGAGACACAGAGTTCTAACGTAAAGCTAATAAATATTAAGCTCCTTTTCACCAGACATGTTTTATACGCAAACTCACATATACTAAGCAAAACAATTGAAGGATATTAAAATTCTACAGCGATTTTAGAAACTTTGATTAAATATGATATAAAAACATAATGCTTTTTATCATAACATACATTCGCTCTCATATTTTATGCTGCCATATCGAGTTATGCTTCACTGGTCATGCCAAAATGGGACAATTCATAACACTGGGGTCAACTACCAAACTTAGCGTGTCATTTACGTTCAGTTTTTCACATAAATGCGTACTCTGAGTTGCTTCATTGAGTAAAAACAAAACATACTTGCCTATAATCAATTCATTAAAAAGGATTAAACGTTAATGGCTGACAGATCTGCAGCGCTGGAAGACCGTTGGTCAAATGAACGTATGGGAACGTCAGGTTGACGTCGCTCGTAGATTTTGAATTTTGCAATGTGTATTCAGTCGATTACACAAACGGTATCACTGGGCAGTCGTAATTATGAAACGGCATGACAGGGGACGTAAGTAAACGACGTCTTTGGGTGATGACAGTTACATTCTCAAGAACTCGGTACGTTCTAGGGCTCCAAAGCTTTCCAAAATTACTCCAGAGTCTAACAGATGTGCGAGGGGTAAACCTTAGAATTCAGTCTGTGATAAATGGATTAAATTATCATGGGCATTAACGCCAGTAGGCCGTTGACAGCTAACGCTTTGACCCGACGACACTGACTCATGGACCAGAGCCCATTTGAGACGGAACCAGCAGCACTGGAGTACAGTGCTCATCACCAACCAAAGTTGGTTTCGGCGTCGCATGTTGACATCAGAATTCGTGTTTTCTCGATATAAGAACGAGAGATAACACGAATGCAATATACCCACATGTGACGCATATGGTTACGTGAGCGTTATGGAGTTGACAGGAATCTTACGTTATCTAGAGACAAACATTTTAGTGCTAAATGACACTGATCGGCCAACATTACATTAACCACGTGATTGACTCACATCCTGTAACTTTTAAACAGGAAAATGGAGATGAACACGCGTTCATTGACGCCAACGTAAACTTATTCGGCGCCGTTATTGTAAAACACCATCTTAAACAGATTTGGTTTCAATCCAAGGATTTGCCATCCTGCTCACAAAACCTTTATCCAATCGAGCATGATTGAAACACGTTGGATAGACGTCTACGTCATCGACAACAACAACCGACCAACCCGGCTTATTCCAACATGGGCGTATTCGGAAATGGAATACTGTTCCGCAACATTTGGTAATTCAATCTGCGATGAATTTGCGAGGTACTTGTAAGGCTAGAGTCGACTTCAAGGGTGAAAATATCCGTTATTCATGACGTGTGACTTTTCGGTTTAAGGGTACCAGCGTTTAACCGGATACTGTAGGGAAACCGGAAACGATTGCTCTGCTTTATGTTTTTGATTTTCAAGATTAGAAATAGATATGAAGTTATTTGTAGATTTTTGTTCGAATTTATAACTTTGTTATTTTTTACAAACAGTGCAATTTGAATATCCTTCAATTGTTTTGCTTAGTATAGTTACCAGTGAATCTGAATTAACCTGTCCGAGTTGTCCAGCTTGTCCAGTTCCCTGTTCGGACAAGCAGAATTTTAAAGCTGGGTGGTCCGCGGACAAGTCAAAAATATGGTTGCTATTAAAAAGTTTTTTTTTTCTTTTTATCAAAATATTTTCATAACAACGTAATTTCAGATAGATAAATGTAGTAATTTTGTTGTGGACACTAGTTATAGACAGTCATAGTGATATGCAATATCAATACAAATGAAGCAATTAAGAGGGTTGTTCCAGAAAAAGTGGGACAATGTCTGTATTTAATACACTGACCACATAAAGTAACGCAACATTTTCAAATTTCAATATTTCTATTTTAAACAAACCAGGATCTACAATGATACTTTCTATAGTTCGCAAGGAAGGTTTTTGATAGCTATTTTCAATAAAATATTTAAAATTCCAACGAACATATCAGAATTACACCCCTTTATCATTTTACGTTAAACACGTCCTAAGGTCTTGCAAGTTAAAAAACAATCCTAAAAGATAATTTTATTGATAGTGTGTAGTCAGTTACACAGTAAAAACACAACAAATTGTCACTGTGCGCACTAAGCGTTATGTCATAACTTCCGGAAAACAGCCGTCAACATACCACTTGAATTCGAGTTCTGGAAAATTCAATTTGCACGGATCAAAAAGCTTGGCGTCCAAAATTTCTTCAATTTCAAGGTTGCATTACCATTTTACAGCAAACGCTAGTGTGCATGATCGATCCAGATTATCGACTGGACCAGTTACTATCAGTCGGTAGGGTATTAGTCAAAGAGCCCTGAACATTGGAAAAGATTCCAAATAGCAACAGATTCCACATAAATGAACATTGGCAGACATGGATAAGCCATCACAAATGAATGATTAAACCAGAAGCTAACCGTTTTATATCCGTTATTGACTAAATTTTGGGAAAAATTTCACTATTTAAGACAACTTATCCATCCAAAGACGGTCTGATCCATTTTAAGAGCTGCAGTTCTGTGCTACGGATGTTCCCATAAAGTCATGGAAGTCACCCGAATGCCAAGACAGGTCGGCTCTGACAAACAAACTTATTCCAGGACACATCTGCTGTCGAACAGTTTTGGTATTGTCTGAAAAGGCGCGTTCGTAGTAGTGGTCTTAATCCTCCAACAACCCTGTTTTTGCGAACGAACAACCCGTCAGGATGAGTGAACTAAGTTTCTTTAACATCAAATCGGTTCAAAATGGTTTCAATGTGACGAAGATGCCAGTTGTTTATGAATAAAAGGGATGATTATAAGCATCAATTTGTTTGTGACTTTTGAATTTACACCATGTGTCTTTGGGTTGAAATTTTTGTCTGTAAATGTCTTGGCATTTTTATGATCTTTCGTTTACTGTTTGATGCAATATTACATTTGATGTCAAAACAAAAATATCCTTGAATCTATTTACAAGTTTTAAGATATCTGATCTTGAATGAGTGTTGCGTTACTTTATGTGGTCAGTATACAATAATCAACATACATTGATATAAATTAATCATCGTTTTATACAAGAAGTTGGCTACTCGCATGTGAATTTTTAAATGAATATCCCAAAAATTAAGAAAAATATGCGGAAAATTAGCTTGTTAGTGTAGGTGTGGCGGAGCACGGTAACATTACGTCATGTATATACAACGTCATGCACATAACATCACTCTTTTCGAAGTACCGTCCTTTGCGTTCATATACTTTCTGTGACCCTTAAACTAATTTATAAATACCCTCTTGAACTAGCACTGTCTTAATTTTCTAGTCTTATTTCAGAATGTTTAAACGAAACTCGAGACAATTCCAAACGAAGTTTTAAATAATTATATAGTTGAATGAAAATGCGGATTCAAAGCCAGAAATTACAAAATGTTTTAAAGCCAAATCGGGCGTTTAAAATCTCTTCTTCACTCAAAAGTTGAATCACAGCTTAGACACATTATTCAAGGGCGACCCCATGCATTTTTTCAAAGAGGGCAAGATATTCCGAGAAGGCAGTTTTCCAGGGGAATGGGCTATCCGAAAAAGCTATGCTCATTAACGAATGAAGCGAAACCATTTTGTAACCACCTTTTAGGCTAAAATTCAGAGGGGATGACGCCAACGGGTCCCCAACCTGGATCAGCACATGTTATCTTTCTGTAGATTTTCAACAATTGAATGCTTAGCAGCCTGATAACTGATCACGGTCATTCAGAATGATCAAAAAATATTTGACGTCGGCCGACGTCGAGAACGCTTTAATCTAAATTCGTATCTGTAGGTTTGCTCTTCCAAGGCCATACTGTGTTTTCCATCGTTTTAAGTAGCGGCCCACGAAAAAATGCTTTTGTCACTTGAACAGTCATTAGTGTAGGAGTTACTCTATCTCACTATTCTGCATATGCCACTTCTTATTTTTGTTTATGAAGGTGCCATTCCTCGCTCGACGCATTTTTATGCGCCGCGGATTTCGCGGACGTCGCAATTTCAAACGAATGTGTAGTCACGCATTTTTATAAAACATCAACATTAATGACGGCATTAACATGAAAATGTCAGCAGAGTATCACCGTATCTTGTGCTACACGAATGTGTAACTTTGATTTCATTATAATTGCAAAAACTAGATCATCTATCGAATCTACGAACATTTGTCATGCTAAAATGTGACGTGCGCCGGGTACCTCTACTACGCACTCCTTTTCAATCAATATTTCGTAGATATGATATTGTTTTAGTATAAATTTTATGTTAAACAGTGTTAAATTATTTCAATTACATACTGTATAAATTTGAAATCAGTCTGACGTCGCATTTAGAAAATATTTAAAAAGTCTCACTTTTTCTGGGACAACCCTCGTATTATTATTATTATTAGCTCACCTGAGCACGAAGTGCTCAAGGTGAGCTATTGTGGTCACTTTTTGTCCGTCGTCCGTCTGTCTGTCCGTCTGTCCGTCCGTCCGTACGTCCACAATTTCGTGTTTACACTCTAGCATCTACAAATATAAGCCAATCTTGACCAAACTTGGTCAAAACATGTATGGCCATAAGATCTCGGATGAGTTCGATTATGGGTCAGATCGAACCAGAAAGTCAGGAGTTATCTGCCATTGAATGCGAAAAATACTTAGTTTTGACATTGTTTACACTCTAGCATCTACAATTATTGATCAATCAAGACAAATCTTGGACATAACATTGTAGACCATAAGATCTCGGATGAGTTTGATTTTCAGTATGATCTGACCTGAAAGAAGAGAGTTATGTGCCCTTGAATTTGACAAAATTGCCATTTTCGGCTGTTTTTGACCTTGTTTACACTCTAGAATCTACAATTATTCATCAATCAAGACAAAACTTTTACACAATGTTAGGGACTATGAGATCCCGGATGAGTATGATTTTCAGTCTGATCTGATCAGAAAGTCGAGAGTTACTTGCCCTTGAATTTGACAAAATTGTCATTTTTGGCTGTTTTTGACGATGTTTACACTCTAGAATCTACAATTATTGATCAATCAATCCAAAACTTGGACACAAGGTTGGAGACTATAAGATCTTGGATGAGTTCCATTTTCAGTCTGATCTGATCAGAAAGTCAAGAGTTATGTGCCCTTGAATTGGACAAAATTGCCGTTTTCGGCCGTTTTCGACCTTGTTTACACTCTGGAATCTACAATTATTGACCAATGAAGACAAATCTTGGATACAATGTTGGGTAGCATAAGATCTCGGATGAGTGTGATTTTCAGTTTGATCTAATTAGAAAGTCTAGAGTAACGTGCCCTTGAACTTGACAAAATTGCCATTTTCGGCTGTTTTCGACCTTGTTTACACTCTAGAATCTACAATTATTAATCAATCAAGACAAAACTTGGACACATTGTTAAGGATCATAAGAACTTGGTTGAGTGTGATTTTCAGTCTGATTTGACCAGAAAGTTGAGAGATAAGTGCCCTTGAATTTGATAAAATTACCATTTTTGGCTGTTTATGACCTTGTTTACACTCTAGAATCTACAATTATAAATCTATCAAGATAAAACTTTTAACAAAATGTTGGAGACCATAAGATCTCGGATGAGTTTGATTTTAGTCTGATCTGACTAGACAGACGAGAGTTATGTGCCCTTGAATTTGATAAAATTTCCTTTTTTGGCTGAACATTGTCGACCTTGTTTACACTCTAGAATCTACGATTATTAATCAATCAGGACAAATCTTGGACACAATGTTTGAGAATATAAGATCTCAGATGAGGTTGATTTTCAGTCTCATCTGACCATAAAGATGAGAGTTATGTGCCCTTGAATTTGATAGAATTGCCATTTTTGGCTGTTTTCGACCTTGTTTACACTCTAGAATCTACAATTATTAAAAAAAAAAAAACAAAGTTGGGCACCATAAGATCTCGGATGAGTTTGATTTTCAAAACGTTATTGACCATAAGTTCATATTCAGTCTTAAAGTCATAAATATTGATTGAATTGAACAAAAGTGTTGCTCATATCATTTCGGTTCAGGTGAGCGATATAGGACCATCATGGTCCTCTTGTTATTATTATTATTATTATTATTATTATTATTATTATTATTATTAGCTCACCTGAGCACGAAGTGCTCAAGGTGAGCTATTGTGATCGCTTTTTGTCCGTCGTCCGTCTGTCCGTCTGTATGTCCGTCCGTACGTCCGTCCGTCCGTCTGTCAACAATTTGGTGTTTACACTCTAGCATCTACAAATGTAAGCCAATCTTAACCAAACTTTGGTCAAAACATGTATAACCATGAGCTCTCGGATGAGTTCGAATTTGGGTCAGATCAGACCAGAAAGTCCGGAGTTATCTGCCCTTGAATGTAAAAAATAGCTATTTTTGACATTGTTTACACTCTAGCATCTACAAATATTGACCAATCAATACAAAAATTATACACAATATTGGTGACCATAAGATCTCGGATGAGTTTGATTTTGGGTCAGAGCGGACTAGAAGGTCAGGAGTTATCTGCCCTTGAATTTGACAAAATTGTCGTTTTTGACCGTTTTTGACTTTGTTTACCCTATAGCATCTACAATTATTGACCAATCAAGACAAAACTTTAAGACAATATTAGTGACCATAAGATCTTGTATGAGTTCTATTTTGGGTCAGATCGGTTTAGAAAGTCAGGAGTTATCTGCCCTTGAATGTAAAAAATAGCTACTTTTGACATTGTTTACACTCTAGCATCTACAAATATTGACCAATCAATACAAAAGTTAGACACAATGTTGGTGACCATAAGATCTCGGTTGAGTTTGATTTTTGGTTTGATCGGACCAGAAAGTCCTGAGTTATCTGCCCTTGAATTTGACAAAATTGTCGTTTTTGATCGTTTTCAACTTTGTTTACACTATAGCATCTACAGTTATTGACCAATCAAGACAAAACTTTAAAACAATATTAGTGACCATAAGATCTTGTATGAGTTCGATTTTGGGTCAGATCGGATCAGAAAGTCAGAAGTTATCTGCCCTTGAATGAAAAAAGCTACTTTTGACATTGTTTACACTCTAGCATAGATCAACAAATATTGACCAATCTATACAAAAATTGGACACAATGTTGGTGACCTTATATTAGATTTCGGATGAGTTTTTGTTTTGGTTTGATTGGACCAGAATGTCCTGAGTTATCTGCCCTTGAATTTGACAAAATTGCTGTTTTCAACTTGTTTTTACTCTAACAACCACAAAATTAATGGTGACCAATCAAGACAAAACTTTGATCTTGGATATAATGATTAATCACCATAAGATCATGGATGAATTTGAACTTGAGCACAATTACTCGTAGACAAGCAGCTGCTGAGTTATCTGCCCTTGAAATGGACAAATTCTCATTTTTGACTTTGTTTACACTCTTTACAACCAGATATATTGACCTATAAAGAAGAAACAGGGACATAATGTTGATGACCATAAGTTTGTTTTCAGTCTTAATGTCACAAATATAAATTGATTCAAACATAACTGTGGCTCATATCATCTTGGTTCAGGTGAGCGATATAGGACCATCATGGTCCTCTTGTTATTATTATCATTATTATCATTATTATTATTATTATTATATAATTATTATTATTATTATCATTATTATTATTATCATTATTAGCTCACCTGAGCACGAAGTGCTCGAGGGGAGCTATTGTGGTCACTCACCGTCCGTCGTCCGTCTGTCCGTCTGTCCGTCCGTCAACAATTTCTTCAAACATCTTCTTCTCCAAAACTAACAGGCCAATTTTGACCAAACTTTGCAGGAATGTTCCTTGAGTGACCCTTCTCAAAACTTGTTCGCGGATTTTTGATTCGTCAAAGAATGTGGGCGTGGCAGGGCGGGGCTTATCGCACTTAGAGAAATCCTAAGAAAATTCTTTAGAAATCAACCATTGTTCCAATTTGAACCAAACTTGGCAGAATTGTTCCTTGAGTGACCCTTCTCAAAACTTGTTCTCAGATTTTTGATTCATCAAAAAACGTGGCCGTGGCAGGGAGAAAGGGGCTTATCGGACTTAGAAAAATCAAAAGAAAATTCTTTAAAAATAAACCATTGTTCCAATTTGAACCAAACTTGGCAGAATTGTTCCTTGAGTGACCCTTCTCAAAACTTGTTCTCAGATTTTTGATTCGTCAAAAAACGTGGCCGTGGCAGGGAGAAAGGGGCTTATCGGACTAAGAAAAATCATAAGAAAATTCTTTAAAAATGAACCATTGTTTCAATTTGAACCAAACTTGGCAGAATTGTTCCTTGAGTGACCCTTCTAAAAACTTGTTCTCAGATTTTTGATTCGTCAAAAAACGTGGCCGTGGCAGGGAGAAAGGGGCTTATCAGACTTAGAAAAATCATAAGAAAATTCTTTAAAAATCAACCATTGGGCCAATTTGAACCAGACTTTGCAGGGATGTGCCTTAAGCCATTCTTTTTAAAATGTGTTCACAAATATTTTCATTTGTAAAAAATTGTGGCCGTGGCAGGGAGAAAGGGGCTTATCAGACTTAAAGAAATCATAAGAAAATTCTTTAAAAATCAACCAATGGGCCAATTTTAATTAAACTTGGCAGAATTGTTCCTTGAGTGACCCTCTTCAACATTTGTTCATAAATTTATAGTATCGTCAAAAAATGTGGGTGTGGCAGGGCGGGGCTTATCTAACCAAGAGAAATTGTAAAAAAAAAATTCTTAAAAAATCTTCTTCTCCTTAACCATAGGGCCAATTAAAACCAAATTTGGCAGGAATGTTCCTTGGCTGACCCTTCTTAAGATTGTTCGCGGATTTTTTATTCATCCAAAATTGTGGGCGTGGCAGGTCAGCATTTACCGGACTTGGAGAAATCATAAGAAAATTCTTTAAAAATCAACCATTGATCCAATTTGAACCACATTTGGCAGAAATGTTCCTTGGGTGACTCTTTTCAAAAAAATTTCTCAAATTTTTTATTCGTCAGAAAAAATTGGGTGTGGCTTATCGGACTTACAGAAATCCTAAGAAAATTCTTTAAAAATCAACCATTGGCCCAATTTGAAGCAAACTTTACAGAAATGTTCCTTGAGTGACCCTTTTCAAAATATGTTGGCAAATTTTGTATTGGTCAAAAAAAGTTTGCATGGCAGGGCGTGGCTTATCAGACTTGGAGAAATCATAAGAAAATTCTTTAAAAATCAAGCATAGGGTCAATTTGAAACAAATTTGGCAATGATGTTCCTTGAGTGACCCTTTTCAAAATTTGTTTGCAAATTTTTGATTCGTCAAAAAAAGTGGGCGTGTCTTAAACTTCTTTCAGGTGAGCGATATAGGGCCATTCTGGCCCTCTTGTTATTATTATTATATATACTTCAACATGGAAATTTGAAGTAAATGCTGAAAAATCATGCATTGTCGTCTTTAACAAGTCAAAATCAGACCTGCCTATATCCCTATTGATAGGTGATAAATTCATAGTTGAAACTAGCCATGCAACTCATCTGGGCATCAGACAAGACGCGACGTTAAAATTGCAATACAGGATCGAGGAACGATGCCAAAAAGCCAAAAACTCGTTTTTCGCACTAGCAGGTTTAGGTATTCGATCTGCTGCATTAAACCCTATTACATCTATAGAGCTGTATAAGAAAATTGTTGTTCCTACTGCTCTTTACGGGTGCGAACTGTGGAACGGAATGACGCGTAATGACGTTAAGACTGTTGACAAATTACAACACTTCATAGTCAAGAAAATCCAAGACTTTAACGTCAGGACACGATCAGATATGTGTGAATCTATGGTTGGTCTTCATCCGTTAACTGTTACAGTAGAGAAAAGAAAATTGACATTCGCTCACAAGCTATTGAGCATGGAAAGCAATTCCTTAAGTAAGAATATATTTCTTAAACGCTACTTTTCGTACATTGAAAACTAACAAAATGTCTCACTGGGTTTTATTCCTGACATATGTAGAATTTTATGCAAATACGGTTTGATGTCTTCTTTTCACAATTATGTCATCAACCGACAGGTTTTACCATCAAAGTTTATTTGGAAACGCACAGTTAACAGTGTAGTTTCTTTTAGGCAGACAGAAGATTGGAAAAATCGCATTCAGTCCGATCCCGATTTCACAAGATTTAAACTACTGCATACCACTATAAAACCATGTGTCTTATATAATCTATACAAATACAAGATCAATCCAAAGATTATTAGATTGATATAAAAAAATTTGGGTTGTTCTTCGACATGAAATCCCTTCTGTCTGCCCACTGTGTTCTGAAAACATATCTGATGAAATAAAACATGTATTGTCGGCATATCCATCGCTGCAAAATCGCAAGACGTCATTTATAAACGATATTCGAACTCATGTTGATCGAGCGACAGCTGAAGAGCTGATCTCGGACTCTCAAGAGAACTTTAGCATTAAAGTTCTCGGAGCTGAGATTAGCCCTGGTCTATCACATGACAAAAAAGATCTGTTCATGCAATATTCTATGCAATATTCATACAACTGCATAAAATCGCTCATGTAAAAATAATGAGAAGCGTTCCTTAGAGTTTTTCACTCTCAAATCTGTCACCATTTTGTATATAGTATGATACTGTCTATATTGATCAAGTTATTCTACTTAATTGTTTCATGTTCTAATCGTTGATCATTTGTAAACTATGTATTAATCTCCATTAGGAGGAAATAAAATAAATAAATAAATAAATAAATAAATAAATCATCATCATCATTATTATTATTATTATTATTATTATTATTATTATTATTATTATTATTATTATTATTATTATCATTATTATTATTATTATTATTATTATTATTATTATTATTGTTATTATTATTATTATTATTATTGTTTTTTTTTTTTTTTTTTTTTTGCTATTTTATAACATACATGTTTATACTTCTGACATCTTTATACTTTTGTTGTGGTTTAAAATACCCTTTCATTTGGAGCAGCCTTACATTTTGCCATATGGTAAAGGTTCAATTTTAAAGGGGTCTTTGTTAGTTTGTCATTTTCGACTTTGTTTACTCTCTAGTATCTACAATCGTTATTGACAGCTCAAGTCAAAACTTGAACACACGGTTTTGGACCATATGATCTAGGATGAGTTAGATTTTCATTTTGATCGGTCCGGAAAGTCATGAGTTTTACGCCCTTGGGTTTGACAAATTTGCCATTTTCGACTGTTCTCGACTTTGTTTACACTCTAGCATCTACAACTTTTGACTAATCAAGTCGAAACTTTGACAATCAAGACGAAACTTTGACATACTGAGTGATGGTTACTATAAGATCTAATATGGGTTTTAATTTTGGACTGATCGGACCATAAAGTCAAGAGTTATCTGCCTTTTAATTTGACAAAATTGTCGTTTTAAACTATCTTTACTCTAACAACCACAAAATATTCACGAATCAAATCAAAACTTTTCTGCCAGTAGAATATTCATCATAACATTAGCATCTCTATAATATATTTTATGAATTCCTTGATGGTTCCTTACAGTGAATATAAGCCATATTGCTGGCTCAGAGCGTAACAGTTGTAACTGCCTAATCTTAGCAGTTACAACAGTTTACTGTTTCATCCTGAGCCAGCATAATGAGCTCCAAGTTTAAGAAAATGTTTCAAGGATGGAACAAAGCCACAGCTTTAACATAATTAATGTATTTAGTTTTCTTAAAAATGAACAAAAACTTACAAACACATATTTATTAGTAAACAATCATTCTTTTTCTGTCATTAAATGATAACATACATGTAGTTATCTCTAATATTATGTTTATATATAAGCAAAAATTCAAAATTAATGTGCAATGTATGAAATAATGAAAATAAACTCAATCTTTAACTATCGCATATTTTTGGAAGCTCTAAAAACAAAGGAAACTAGAATGACCTAAACTATGACAGGTTTTAGAATTTAATGCAGGTTCAAGAACTCTAATTCTAGAACTTAAATTTGTAAGTTCTAGAACTCTGTTTGGTTCTTGAACAAGTTCTAGAACTTTGTTGGTTCTTGAACCAAGTTCTAGAATTTTAAAGGTACTATAAGGTTCTAGAACTTATGTTCAAGAACTTTAAGATTCTAGAACTTAAGTTCAAGAACCTTTTCAGGTTCTAGAACTCAAGTTCTAGAAGTTAAAAAACTTTGATGTTCTAGAACTTAAGTTCTTGAACTTAATAAGGTTCTAGAACTCAAGTTCTAGAAGTTCTAGAACAGTTCTAGAAGTTCAAGAACAGTTCTAGAACTAGAAATGCGTTTTTGAACTTTTTTCGCAGGGGAAAGCTTGAACGAAAAGTTGGTGACCACAAGTTTGTTTTCAAATTTATAGTCACAAATATAAATGAATCAAAATAAGACTCTCGCTCAAGATTGCCATCTTGGTTCAGGTGAGCGATTTAGGTCCTTTTGTACAATTGCATGAGGTGTATAGAACAGGTTTAAGTTTCTGTATGCGTAACCAACTGGGTTACTCACTTAAAAGAAGTTTCAACAATACATTTTTAGCTCACCTGAGCACGAAGTGCTCGAGGTGAGTTATTGTGGTCACTTTTAGTCCGGCGTCCGTCCGTCCGTCCGTCAACATTTGGGGTGTTTACACTCTAGCATCCACAAAAGTTACTCAATCTTGATCAAACTTGGCCAAAACAAGTACGATCATAAGTTCTTGGACAAGTTCGATTATGGGCCTGATCGGACCAGAAAGTGCGGAGTTATCTGCCCTTGAATGTCAAAAAATGCTGTTTTTAAGTTTGTTTACACTCTAGCATCTACAATTATTGATCAATCAAGACAAAACTTGGACATAATGTTGGAGACCATAAGATCTTGGATGAGGTCAATTTTCAGTCTGATCTGACCAGAAAGATGAGAGTTATGTGCCCTTGAATTGGGCAAAATTGCCACTTTTTTGCTGTATTCAAAAAAGAGTTAATCTAAGGGAAGGAACTCTGACACTACTTTTATTCAGTATAAGTAGAGTTATCTAGTTTGATAGAGGATATAAATAGATTTGCACTCTAACATACCATTACCAAACAACAAAATTTTAGCCTAGTCCAAATTATAGGTGTTGCGGACGACAAGTTCCATTGAACAAAATTTAACATTTTTTGGTCTTTCTTGGTAGAAAACATTGTGGGTAATGAAGAAATTGCTTGTCACAATGTTTTCCAAAGCCTTTATTTTGTGGAGCATCCAAAAGCGCCAATGTGTGGGAAAAGGTCAATCAAGACAAAACTTGGACACAATGTTGGGGACTATAAGATCTCAGATGAGTTTGATTTTCAGTCTGATCTGATCTGAAAGTCAAGAGTTACATGCCCTTGAATTTGACAAAATTGCCATTTTCGGCGGTTTTCAACCTTTTTTACACTCTAGAATCTACAATTATTATTCAATCAAGACAAAACTTGGACACAATGTTTTGGACCATAAGATCTGGGATTAGTTTGATTTTCAGTCTGATCTAATCAGAAAGTCAAGAGTTATGTGCCCTTGAATTTGACAAAATTGCTGTTTTTTACTGTTTTCGACTTTGTTTACACAATAGAATCTACAATTATTGACCAATCAAGACAAATCTTGGACACAATGTTGCAGACTATAAGATCTCAGGTAACTTTTATTTTCAGTTTGATCTGATTAGAAAGTCAAGAGTAATGTGCCCTTGAATTTGATAAAATTGCTGTTTTGGCTGTTTTTGACCTTGTTTATACTCTAGAATCTACAATTATTTATGAATCAAGACAAAACTTGAACACAATGTTGGGGACTATAAGATCTTTGATGAGTTTGATTTTCAGTCTGATCTGATGAGAATGTTGAGAGTTATGTGCCCTTGAATTTGACAAAATTGCCATTTTCGGCTGGTTTCGACCTTGTTTACATTCTAGAATCTACAATTATTGATCAATCTATACAAAACTTGGACACAATGTTGGGAACCATAAGATCTCATATGAGTTTGATTTTCAGTCTGATCTGATCAGAAAGTCGAGCGTTTTGTGCCCTTGAATTTGACAAAATTGTTGTTTTCGGCTGTTTTCGACCTTGTTTATACTCTAGAATCTACAATTATTTATCAATCAAGACAAAACTTGGATACAATCAGGGCTAAAGATAAGTGGAGGTGAAGACATACTAACATTGTTTTTTCGAATTCGAATCCTATGTTGTGGGTACTCATTTGAATCGTCTCGACGAGACAATACAAATGAGTACCTACAACATAGGGTTTGATGATCACTGACAGCATTATTGCAGTTTGAAAAGTCACCACCCCCTCTTATCTGGAGCCCTGTACAATGTTTTGCACAATAATTTAGATCTCGGATGAGTTAGATTTTCACAACCTTATTGACCATAAGTTCTTTTTCAGTCTTAAAGTAATAAATATTAATTGAATTGAACAAAAGTGTTGCTCATATCATTTAGGTTCAGGTGAGCGATATAGGACCATCATGGTCCTCTTGTTGTTATTATTGCAGTTAGAATCAAAATTACAAATGGATGCTGAAAATGATACGCCCAACTTTGTACAACGACCAACTATTGATATGTCGTGAGCAACAACAACCGCAAAAAACCAATGGTTAATCCTCAACATAAAATTTGTCAATTTTTATGTGATATTCCTACTATACTTTCAGTACTTTGACATCCATTATCATTAAAACTAGAAAAAATGCGAAACCTGGAAACTGGTCAGTCAGACAGTTTTGATAGATCTACTGATAACATACCATGACCAGTACTTGAGGTCAGAGTTGAGATAGAATTACATTCATTGCATAGCTGTTTAATCTATGTACAGTTAACTTTCTGGGTAAAATTCATGGGCTGCTTGTAACCTAATGAACACAGTGAACAGAGAAACAGAACCGATCTTAGGCCAGGTATAAGAAATTTAAAGGTCTACCAGGTATAAGTACAGATTCTTTATTTTCTATAATTGGTGCCAGACAGTTTTAAAAATAGGGTCGATTGGCTTTTCTTCCCTTTATCTCTTTGGAATTTGTTGTCGTTGTCTCTAAGATTTGTTTTCTTGAGGGGGAAAAATCAGGGTCGGCCCGATTTTCCAGGGTCGATCGGGTAATCAGGACCAGTAATATTTTTATTTTGGCCTATAACTTTATGGAAGCTACTTTCACACAGTTTAACCCATTAACAGATGACAAAATTTTAGACTGTTCCAATCTGAAAGGTGTTGTACAGACGATAATTTCAAGTTGATGAAATTTTAACGTTCTTTCCATTTTGGTTATGAAAACATTGTGAAAAATGAAGAAAATGCTTGACACAAGCAATTTCTTTATTTTCCACAATCTTTTCCCAAGCCTTTTTCTTTTGAATGAGTCAAAAGGCGTCATTGTGTGGTAATGTGTTACTCTATCCAACAGAAGACTTCTTTTCGCATAACAGATCATTTGAGTTTAGATCCTTGAAAAAGGGCCATTATTGTTTTAAAGAGACATTTCATAGATATTTTCTCGTGAATTTTATTGAAATACTTTTATTTTAAGATTATGCTTCGGGAAGAAAATAATTTACAAATATCATTTTACTCTATTTTCATATGCAAGGGAGGTAATTTTGAACATGTTTGTCAAATATTTCCATAAGTATGCATCAATTCAGAATTCTAAACCATACAAAAAGTTTATATTTGTATTTGGAATAGAAATGTAACACAGATTAGGAATTACTGGCACTTTTATATTTTCGACTCTGGATCTGCATTTCATTCTCAGTTCGTAAACCTTAAACGAGATTTTTGCTTAAAAGGAACAATTAAAAAAAAAAAAAAAAAAAAAAAACTGATAGAATTTAAACGCATTAGAATAACCAATCTTGGTGGGCAAAACATACTTTTACAGACATGAAATGGGAATGTGATGTCTCTTTAAAACCCAATATCCAAATCAGTGTGTGCATTCACTCTGTCTGACCAAGATCCATGCTATTCTTTTGCGATTTACTCATTTTTCGAACACACGTTCAGAGCGCAACATGGATCCTAGACATAGTGTATGCTTGTTCCTTCTGATCTGGGTCCAAGTGGGCTGAAATGCCGAAAGGCTCTGTCCAGAATTTGTCCCATGTATTAAATCTGATAATCTTTTTGATCTATTTCAGTCTAGCGGCATCAGGGCTCGTCCTTTTGACTGGTATATATGGTCGTGTCTAGGGTGTATATGTTGTCCATTATGTGGTGTATGTGCCATGTATTATGCCATGAGGGTAAGTTCAAACTCTTTTAAAAACTCTTTTCCAAACGACAAAAAATAGGGTATTGTCAGTTGAAAGCTGACGCAGGAGACAAAATAGATGCTGTAGGAGCATTTGTCCCAAATATAGCACAGAAAATAATGAGGCAAAAGGAGAAAATGCTGATTATCAGCATTTTTTTCTTTTGTCACAATGTTTTCCAAGCAATTCCTAATTGGAACGTCAAAATCGGCTCTTGCTTGGCAAAGAGTGAAAATGGCGTAGATTGGTCTTTTTCAAAGGATGAAATAAGGGGCCGCATTCACCAACATTACTCAATCGCTTGTCAAATTAAAATTACATTACAAGTCATCTGATTGGCTGAGACATACGGTTTGGCTGTAGTGCGATTCTAAAGGTAAAGCTCTACTTGGAATTAGACTTGGTGGCCAACCCTGAACTTGTCAGACTTCAAGAGAGTTGTAAAGTACACAATCTTTTTCATTTAACCCATTACCAAACCACAGAATTTTAAGGCAGGCCAAATTGAAAGGTCCCGCATGTACAACAATTTCAATTTTTAGGCCTTTTTGGATGGAAAATATTGTGGGAAATGAAGAAATTGCTTGCCACAAGCAATTTCTTCATTTTCAATGATGTTTTCCATGGCTTTTTTTTTTGGGGGGGGGGGGGGGGGATCGAGTCAAAAAGAGCCAGTGTGTGGTAATGGATTAGAATAAGAAACAAGAGGGCCAAGATGGCCCTGCATCGCTCACCTGAGAGAACTTTGAAACAAACAGCTTGCAAACTTCAAACTCGCATGACCCATTTTTTACATGACCTAGACATCATCAAGATAAACATTCAGAACAATTTTCACAATGATGAGTAAATATTTTGGTTCTTAGAACAAAAAACAAGATTTGACCTTTTGACCTAGTTTTTGACCTAACATTAGCCACTTTCCACATGACCCATTTATCATCAAGATAAGCAATTCTGAACTATTTCCACAATGATGAATAAATATCGATTTTTTTGGCAAAAACAATATTTGACCTAGGTTTTGACCGCCCATGACCCACTTTATACATGCCCCAGATATTGTGAAAATAAACATTCTGAACAATTTTCACAATGATAAAGTAAATATTTTGGTTCTTACAGCAAAAAAATTGACCTAGTGACCTAGTTTTAGACCTACCATGACCCACTTTTCACATCACCAAGATATCATAAGGATAAACATTCTGGAAATTTTCACAATGATAAAGTAAATATTTTTGGTTCTTAGAGCAAAATCAAAATTTGACCTAGTGACCTAGTTTTTGACCTCACATGGCCCCCTTTTAATATTGACCAGATATCACCAAGATAAATATTCTGAACAATTTTCACAACGATAAAGTGAATATTTTGGTTCCTAGAGCAAAAACAAGATTTGACCTAGTGACCTAATTTTAGATCTCGCATGACCCACTTTTCACATCACCAAGATATCAGGATAAACATTCTGAACAATTTTCACAATGATAAAGTAAATATTTTGGTTCTTAGAGCAAAATCAAAATTTGACCTAGTGACCTAGTTTTTGACCTCACATGGCCCCCTTTTAATATTGACCAGATATCACCAAGATAAATATTCTGAACAATTTTCACAACAATAAAGTGAATATTTTGGTTCCTAGAGCAAAAACAAGATTTGACCTAGTGACCTAATTTTAGATCTCGCATGACCCACTTTTCACATCACCAAGATATCAGGATAAACATTCTGAACAATTTTCACAATGATAAAGTAAATATTTTGGTTCTTAGAGCAAAATCAAAATTTGACCTGGTGACCTAGTTTTTAACCTCAAATGACCTGCTATTCATATCACCAAGATAAACATTCTGAATTTTCACAATGATTGAGTAAATATTTTGGTTCTTAGAGGAAAAACAAAATTTGACGTAGTGACCTAGTTACTGACCTCCCATGACCCACTTTTAAAATGACCCAGATTTCGTCAAGATAAACATCCTGAACAATTTTCACAATAAAGTAAATATTTTGGTTCTTAGAGCATAAACAAAATTTGACCTAGTGACCTAGTTTCTAACCTCACATGACCAACTTTTAAAATGACCTAAATTTCGTCAAGATAAACAGTCTGAACAATTTTCACAATGATAAAGTAAATATTTTGGTTCTAAGAGCAAAAACAAAATTTGACCTAGTGACCTAATTTTAGACCTAGCATGATCCACTTTTCAAATCACCAATAAATCATCAGGATAAACATTCTGGAAATTTTCACAATGATATAGTAAATATTTTGGTTCTTAGGGCAAAATCAAAATTTGACCTAGTGACCTAGTTTTTAACTTCGAATGACCTGCTATTCATATCACCAAGATAAACATTCTGAATTTTCCCAATGATTGGGTAAATATTTTGGTTATTAGAGGAAAAACAAAATTTGACCTAATGACCTAGTTTCTGACCTCACATGACCCACTTTTAAAATGACTCAGAGTTTGTCAAGATAAACATTCTGAACAATTTCACAATGATTGAGTAAATATTTTGGTTCTTACAGGAAAAACAAGATTTGACCTAGTGACCTAGTTTCTGACCTCACATGACCCACTTTTAAAATGACCCAGATTTCGTCAAGATAAACATTCTGAACAATTTTCACAATGTTTAAGTATATATTTCCGTTCTTAAAGCAAAACCAAGATTTGACCCAATGACCTAGTTTTTGACCTTACATGACCCACACTTTGTACATAACCTAGATATCAAGATAAGTATTTAGGATAGTTTTGACAAAGTTTTGGGCAAAATTGGCATCTCTAGAGCAAAAGAAAGGATCTGTAATATTTGACCTTTTGACCTACTTTTTGACCTTGCATGACCCTCCTTTGATCATGACACAGATATCATAACGATAAACATATAGAACAACTTTGACAGAGTTTGGACCAAAATTGCCACTTCCAGAGCAAAATAAAGGATTTCACAAGATTTTACCTCATGACCTAGTTAATGACCTGGAATGACCCACTTTTTGACATAGCCTAGATATCATCAAGATAAACATTCAGGACAATTTTGACAAAATTTGTGCCAAAATTGGCACTTATAGAGTAAAAAGATGGATTTCACAATATTTGACCTAGTGACCTAGTTTTTGACCTGTCTTGACCTATTTTTTATTATGACCTAAATATCATCAAGACAAATATTCTGATCAATTTTCACAACAATTGAGCAACAAATATGGCCCCTAGAGCAGAAAGAAGATTTGACCTAGTGACCTACTTTTTGACCCCATTATGGCCCCGATTCAAATTCGTTGAAGTATTATGAAAAAGCATGACCCATAGATCATATGTGTGAAATATGATTGAATTCTGCCAAGTAGTTTTGGAGGAGAAGATTTTTTTTGTGAAAAGTTGACGGATGGACAGACGCCGGACAACAGACCGATCACAATACCTCACCTTGAGCACTATGTGCTCAGGTGAGCTAAAAATGGTGTCCTGTTAGGTACGTCAAAAGCAGGTATTGTATGAGAAAGGGTTATAGAATTACCGTGTAGGATTACCTACTTCTTACATTGTAACCTGTCAATGGAGGGGACTCGGGGAGTTCAAACAAACCCCTCCTCTGAGGACTGATTGTAGAAAATCAGTCAAAATTATGAAATACTAGGAAAACGACCCCCCCCCCCCTCCAGAAATTCTGGGTTCGCTCATTTTGATCCAATGTCCAATCGTACGTTAATAAAGATATGGTTTGTGTGCATCTAAGCAAATGCACGGAAAAGGTTATCAGCATTATCAATGTTTTTCCCGGTCTCTTATATTAGAGATCTCAAAACCAGGTATTGTTTGGGAAAGGATTAAGCAATTTTGAATCGTATGATCGAAAAAGAAAATAACGTAAAGGCAACTTTTGAAAAAACTGCTTGAAATCTACTTAAAATGCTTCAAATCTCAAATAATTCAATTACCGGTAATTTATTTCCCTTATTGACTATGTTTCCTCTCAGTTTTATGTACACTAACGGATAAAAATAACTGTGCATATTTCCTTTCTAAATTGTATCTTAAAGCACGGTTAATTAATAAAATTTTAAAGTTTGGCAAACAGACATTTAACCTTCAATTTTCAATAATCGTCAATTGGTTAGCCTACTCGGAATAACCGCAAAAAGTCAAGGATAAAATTCAAGTTCCCATTGTGAACGCTATTGGCATCGAAACATGTTCGCAGCAACGAGGCAATTAACCCTTTCCCAAACAGCAAAATTTTAGGGTGATCGACTACAAAAACTACCACAAATGACAAAATAGAAGTTATTAAAGGTAGAATTTGTGTAAAATATGACAAGGAAAATATTGAGACAAAAGGAGAAACTGCTGGTTATTAGCAGTTTCTTTTGTTTCAATGTTTTCACAAGCCTTTTCTATTAGGGACGTCAAAACCATGTCTTGTTTGGGAAAGGGCTAAACTGTTATATCATATTAATGACGGCTCGTTTTATTCCTTCTTGAAATGCTGACCAATACCGGAACCATTTAGTCATGTGCTAACGTTGAAACATGCATGAATCCAAATGAAGTTCAACAGCACGGTTCTAGACGCGATCTCGACTGTCGCACTCCTCAGATGTTAACGAGACGCGCTAAGAAGCAACACCTTGTTTCAGTTGACCTTACGAAAACCGTTAATGTCGTTTAAACAACTAAAACGACGACGTTGCAAGACTAGCTGTACACTGCAGAGACATGACCGGGATTTGCCATTATATGCCTCTCTATGAATGCTTCCCTCAGGCATCAAATTGATGCCGAGTTTACCCCCTTGACGGCTGGCCGTGTATCGCAAGACGTCTGAGACCGATGTTACGCTCCATTGACCGATCTTAAACTATCCTTCTGCTGATAAACATCAACTCAGGAAAGGGTTAAACTATCCTTCTGCTGATAAACATCAACTCAGGAATCAACCTAGCTGTTACTGTTGCCTGCACAGTTACTTTTTTCCGTTAGTATATTTTCAACATTAGTTTCCCTTCCATAACGCTTTGTGAGTTTCAAAGTAGTACTTCAAACAGAGAAAGGGTATTTTTGTACAATGCGGACTGTGTGCAGTCATTTTTGTCCGTGTCGTTTCTTTTTTCAAGTTCTAAATTATTACGTTATATTTAAGTAATGGAAATGTTCACCCAATTTCCTTGTATGCATTGTAGGGTAAGGTGGGGCAAAACGCCCCTCGGGGTAAAACGCCCCCCATCGGTTTCTTGGAAATGTCAATATTTATAACAAATTTTTAACGTTAATATGATTATAAAAAATGCGTAGATCATCTGACAGAAAAGTTTTAGCTCTAACATTGGTTAATAAGAAAATATATTGCATAAATCATTTTCGGGCCATTTCTTATTATTTCCTGCTGCCATTTATTTCGTGTTACATCAGGCACGGATATATTTTATCTGACATACAGATATAGATATCTATAGCACATTGCATTGTGGTTTTATTGAAGAAGAAACATTTTGTAAAATATTTGGTGTATTTGGAATATTTTGATAAATGGTGAAATGGTCACTTGGGGGTAAAACGCCCCCAGTCTCATGGGGCAAAACGCCCCCTGGTTCGGAATTTTCCGGACGTGATCGTAGACCATTCGGCGGTTTCCGATCTATACGGAAACGTTACGAAGGGGAAATATGCTTCCGAATGATTACGGCAACGCCCGAAAAATGCCGACGTCTTGTAAATTTCTATTATAGGTATTATTTTAAATCTTTTAACCTTGATACACATTTGCATGCCTTCTACTTTCTATGTGTGCTCATTATTTTTGTTTATCAATCGAATAACATCGAAATACTGTTAGTCACTGGATCAAAAGTTACATGGTCGAATTCTATGTTATCCCACGTGCTCGACCGGAAATTTAAAAATTGACCACGAAAAACATCCGATAAATACTGATTACAAGCGTATATAACAGCTATTTTCAGTCAACTTAAAATGAATAAATTTGAAGCATGGGACAAAACGCCCAGGGGCGTTTTACCCCACCGAGAGGGGCGTTTTGCCCCAGGTGTGGGGCAAAACGCCCCTTTTGAAAAAATATTATTTTTGCCTATAAAATGCATATTTCAATTCGCAAAGCCAAGATCACGCGTCATAATGTTCAGCTGGCTCTTAGCTTTGTAACACTGCAAAAAATACATCTACATCGCCATTCGTTTTAAAGATAATGACCAAAAACAATTTGGGGGCGTTTTGCCCCACCTTACCCTACGTAATGGGAAACAGAAACTCTTCGGCGTGTGCTTCAGCTTTGCATCGATGGGTTTGATTTCATCATCAAGCCTTTGTACGCCACCCTATTCTAAGAACCCGGTTCAATTACAAATGTATCTATGTATCTCGTATATCACAATAATAATGTTACTGCTTTTCATCGAAATTCCGGTAGCTGCAGCTTAACCCTTTCCAAAAAAAGACCTGGATTTGACGTCCTTAATAGAAGAGGCTTGGGAAAACATTGAAACAAAAGAAGAAACTGCTGATAACCAGCAGTTTCTCCTTTTGTCTCAATATTTTCTGTGCCATATTTTACACAAATTATGACTTTATCATCATCATTCTTGTCGTCTGCAGCAGTTTTCAAATTGGATCACCCTAAAATTTTGTCGTTTGGGAAAGGGCTAAACCAAGTTTTTCGAAGAAAAGCGACGATGTACTCTGTTTTCTTTTTTCAGTCAAACAGTGGATATGACCACAACATTCAAGAAAACAAGATTCAGAGTTCATCTAGAAGAGCCAAAATTCTGACCATTCTCAGCATCGTTTTGGGGATCGTTTTCTACATCATCGCAGCCGTTTACATTTCGAAACACGTAAACCAAATATAGTCATTCGACAATCTTGGCTTTAGATGACAAAATAATTGATATCAAAAGTGGAAAACGTGTTTATTTCAGCATTGAAAATACGATGGGAATAGAAAAAAAATGCTGATTATCAGCATGATCTTCTTTTATCTCCAGCTATTTATGGGGAAAAGTTATACCAACATTTACGTATTCTACTTACCACGATTTTAACCCTTTCCCAAAGAAGACCTGGTTTTGACGTCCCTACTAGATATTGCTTGGGAAAACATTGAGACAAAAGAAGAAACTGCTGATAACCAGCAGTTTCTCCTTTTGTCTCAATATTTTCTGCTCAAAAATATACACAAATCCAGTGTTTATCCATAACTATTTTGTCGTCTGCGGCAGCTTCAAATTGGACCAGTCCAAGATTTTGTCGTTTGGGAAAGGGTTAAGTAGTTAAACTCATGACAGGCCTCCTGGCAGACAAAAACAAGGTTTTATTAAGAAAATACAGGCCTTTTAGTGTAAAATGTGAAAATTATAGAGTGAATAAATGCATTTTTGTTGACAACACAGTAACTTACAGCCATTTTTATGCATCCCTTCTCCAAAGGGGAGTATAGGGTCCCCCCCCCCCCCCACCCCACCCCTCTCCCACGAAAAAAAATTGGTAAGAATTGGTGGCATCTAGTGATATCTGCATTGTTGAACTACACATAAAAGACGGGGAAATGCACATCAAAATTTATTACATGATTTAACCCTTTCCCGAACAAGACGTGGTTTTGACGCCCTTCATAGAGGAGTCTCGGGAAAACATTAAGGCATTAAAGTGATAACCAACACTTTCTCCTTTTGCATCAATATTTTCTGAGCTAAATTCTACACAGATAATATCTTCAACAACAACCATTTTGTCGTCTGCAGCAGCTTTCAAATTGGACCGCCCTGAAATTTTGCCGTTTGGTTAAAGGTTAAGCTTGCACGGCAACCAGTTTAAGCAAACAAAAAGGTTTTGAGTGAGTTTTACAGGTTTTTTTTGTGGCATTTTAAAGGTTTTCTGAGAAAAAGCAAAGATTAACTGTTTTAAAAGTTTGTTTGATTAGAAAGTTCTTTAACCCATTTCCACACAATGACTCTTTTTGACTCACCAAGAGATAAAGGCTTTGGAAAACATTATGGGAAATGAAGAAATTGCTTGTGACAAGCAATTTCTTCATTTCCCAAAATGTTTTCCATCCAAAAAACATAACAATTAAAAATTCCATTCACTTGAAATTGTTGTCTGCTGGATGTTTCAGTTTGGACCACACCCTAAAATTTTGTCGTTTGGTAATGGGTTAAAGGTTTTAAATGTTTCACTAGGAGGCCTTGAAAGACAAAAAAAAATATTTTTTGCAGTATCCTATCTGTATATGCCGATTTCACTGAAATCTGCGGCCTTGATTGACCAAAATTTGGTTTATTTTTACATGTAATCAAAAAGGGAAAAGGATATTAATTATCATTCTATCTGTTTCACTCTAAAAGCTTAATCCAGCTCTAGAAATTAAAGTCATGCATTTTTGGAAAGGATAAAGATGTTTGTCATGGAGTAACCCCTTTTAAAAAGGAGAAAATAACGAATCAAAATACAACTAACTTGGATAAAACTTTTCATGCATCATTTTAACAACAAATAACATTCAAAACAAGTTACAAACTTTCAAATTTCACAATCTTAGCTGTGACACAGAAAAGGGATACTTATGGCATTTAACCCTTTCCAAAACAAGACCTGGTTTTGATATCTCTAATAGAGTAGACTCTGGAATACATTGAGACAAAAGACGGAAATTCTGATAATCAGCATTTTCTCTCTTTGCCTCAATTTTTAAAGCAGGAAAGGTTAAAACCAAAACTGTTAAAGAATACATAATCATATTTGACTGAATATTACATTTATTAAAATGTAAATAATAAGTTATTTTGCTTGATTATTTTGATCATGATACATAACATAAAATTTTAGAAAACAACATGTGTAAATAATGCAGTGGCATTTAAGGGAGGAAGAACAAAACTGATTAATGGTCTGTCATATAAAGTTATGCACTTACCAAAGTTTTGTCTTTACCCTTTCTGAAATGGCATTTTTTTCCATATTCTAATTTAACCCATTTTCACACAGTGACGCCTTTTGATGTCCCATAATATAAAAGAGGCACTGGATACCATCATGGAAAATGGAGAAATTGCTTGCAACAAGCAATTTCATCATTTCCCACAATATTGTCTGCCAAGAAAGACAAATTTGCAAAATTTCATTCGTTTGAAATTGTCAGCAACACATTTGAATTTGGAACAGCTCAAAATTGTGCCGTTTGGTAAAGGGTAAAAGCTGCTGTAAAGGAAAAAGGTGGGTGTGAATGAATAGGAATGACTTTGGAATTTGTGTACATTATAGGATAAACAATTATTGAAGGAAAAGTAGAAAATGCTGATTATCAGCATTTTCTTCTTTCTCTTCAATGTTTTCTGGCCCTCTTTTTCCAGGGTTGTCAAAATCTGATCTTGTTTGGGAAAAGGGTATCCCCTAATAATACAACAACAATTTCAAAACAAATTAATCTGTATTGAGACACTTTTCCATGTGACAAATTTTAGGTTGGTCAAAATTGAAAAAGACAGCAAAGCACTAAAAATACCATAAAATACAGATTAATTTACATGTAAAATGTAAGAAAACATTGAAAGAAAAGGACAAAATTCTGGTAATCAGCAATTTCTTCTTTTTTCCTCAACATTTTCAAAAGCTGTCAGATGTCAAAAGAAGGTGATGTATAAGGAAAAGGGTAAAATATCCAAAATTTGGTGACACAAATTACAATTGGAAATGTTTTACAGTTTAAAGTACATCTATAATGCAAAAGTCTTTCTCTTTCAACAATCACGGTGGAGATTGTGCATCATGGGATGGATAACAAATACGGACAAAATAATCTCGATTCTGGTAAGATATTTTGCAATAACTTCCTTATTTGTGCGTCAATTTTCAAAAGGTTTGCTGCATGTACCCCGCCTTACCGAGCCCTTTCATCAGATATATGAAATATTAGATAACTAATAGTCCTTTTTCCGAAATATTGTCCCAACCGACCAGAAAGCGAAATTGTAACCACTACGGCCAAATTAACTACGCTTCAGGTAAGAATTTGTGCAAAAACTTTCTTATTCCTGTGTCAATTTTCATGCGGTTTGTTGCATGTACTCCGCCTTACTGAGCCCTTTTCTCAGATGTATTACATATCTAGAAACTCCTTGTACTTTTCTCAAAAATTGATCCCAACTGCCTAGAAGGACCTGAATTTTTTGTCGTTTTTTCTGGTTGGTTGGGATCAATTTTTGGGCAAGGTACATAGATTCTACAAACAAATCATATATCTGAAGAAAGACCTCAGTAATGCGGGGTATATACAACAAACCGCTTGAAAATTGACGCAGAAATCAGAAAATTATTGCACAATTTCATACCTGGAGCGAGGCAAATTTGTCCGTATTCGTTATCCATCCCATCATGCACAATCTCCAACGTGACAATGCTTTTACTCAAGAATTAAACCATCCTTTTCTTTTGCTCCAAATACATACAGAACCTCAAAAATGATCAAAACACATTATGGTAAGGTATAGCTCACAATAAATGACCTGGCACAGCAGCTCATGCTAATAAAATGAGAAGCTCTACCAGGTCATTTATCATGAGCTAAAAATGAATTTTTTACTTAATAATATTGCAGACTTGGCAGTTTTCATAGCCTTACCTAGACTTTGCAAAAATTGTTTTTTCAACTAGCAGTGCCCTTATTGAACTGATCAAAGTTCTTTGACTCTGAAGATTTTAAAATTATAGACTATATAATAAACTTAACAGTATTTATAGTAAAATTGACATTGACCCATTACCAGGCAGCAATATTCTAGACTTGTCCAAATTCAAAGATGTTACAGACAACAATTTCAAGTGTGATTGTGGGAAATGAAGAAAATTGCTTGTTACAAGCAATTTCTTCATTTTCCGCAATGTTTTTCAAAGTCTTCATCTATAAGGGAATCAAAAAGAGTCAATGTGTGGTAATGGGTTAAATAACATCTCAATGACAAAAATATGATAAAGGCAAGGGAAATAACTTGTAACAAATTCTAATAATATTTGGGTGAGTTTGTCTCCCTTAAGCTTTATACCTCACGATAAATGACCTGGCAGAGCTACTCTAACATTTAACATGGGCTGCTCTAGCTGCCAGGTCTTTTATAATGAAATATTAACATAAGATAAAAGCCTTGTAGGATACATTAACAATTTTAAAACAAATAAAAAATTCAGTAACATTCTCAGGATAAACAAAACAAAACTATCACCAGCTACTTATCATGAGCTATTGAGTTCTTTGGTTTCAATAGGGACTTAGAAAAACAACATTACGGTCCTGCTTTGAGATTTCTAACCATAGCATTGTCAAGCAACATCACTAATTCATTTTCATGCAGAAATTCAGTTTGAATTGTGTAATAACAGGAAAACGAACCCCACTATTTGTATATTAGAACCCCCTCACAGAAATCCTGGATCAGCCACTTGCTTAACCCTTTCCCTAACGACAAAATTTTAGGGCAGTCCTATTTAAAAGCTACTGTAGACGACAAAAAGGATGTTAAAAAGGGAGGTATTTGTGTACAATATAGCACAGAAAATATTGAGACAAAAGGAGAAACTGCTGGTTATCAGCAGTTTCTTCTTTCCTCTCCATGTTTTCCAAAGCCCTTTCTATAAGGGACGTCAAATCTTGTTTGGGAAAGGTATAAACATATTATTTATCATTCAAGTTAATGGTGATCTACATACCCCATTGATCTTGATGTCATCAGGGGTAATAATGTTTACGAATAACCACAATTGAATTAAGTATATAACACAGTCGGGATCCATGTGACACAACAGAAACAACTAATCCAGATAATTTTCAATAGTTAGCAGAGAACACTGAAAAACACCAGGGATTTTCTGGATGTTGTAGACCTTTTATACAGCACTTGAAAAAAAGTTATTGATGAGCAAACAAAATTGTTATCGGGCATCGTTAAGGTAGAGGTTCATGCGACATCTGTATTATTCAGGCAACGTCGAAAACATTAAGCCAGAATAGGTTCAGATATGTTACGTGGCTCGAAAAAATTTGATATTTCATGAATCTAAAAATGGCCACATTAGCGGTATTCTACCTTAAGAAGAGCCATCACATTCAACACATCCCTGACATGTTTATACCTTGCCTGGTTCAAACAATAATCAAATCTGTCACATATCAACCCTTTCCCAAGTGGCAAAAATCGAACTCAGCTCCTGTGTTAAAGCTTCTGCGAATGATAGAATGGTTGTTGATAAAGATGGGATTTGCATACATTAAAACACAGAAAAAATTGAAGCAAAAGGAGAAAATGCTGATTATCAGCATTTTCTTCTTTTGCCTCAATGTTTTCCCAAGCCATTTCTATTAGGGGGCATCAAAAGCTGGTCTTGTTTGGGAAAGGGTAAACAAAATTAACAAAATGATTGAAGATTTTCTGTAATTGTTGTTGCAATGTCACATGTTCCCCATTGTGATTACAACAACGCTATCAATATGAGACTTTTTGACAATAATGGTTAGAAATATCAGAGCATGGATCATTTATTTTGATATATTGAGCAAGCACCAAATATCACTTGATTGTCTATGGAGACATTGAAATAAAACAACATAGTTGATTCAACAACAATTGCAAAATGATAAAACTTGCTAAATTTCAAGGTCATTATTTTGCAGACAAAAAGACAATGTTCAGTAAAATGCCCCATATCTTTCCAGGCTGGGGATTAAAACTAAAGCTAAATAATTTGGTTGATTCTCATAAACATCTCTTTAACAACAAACAAACAGGCAATAAAAATCATATCTTATCCCTTTTCCAGAATAATACCTGGTTTTGACTCCCCTAAAAGGAAAGGTTCAGCAAAACTTTGAGGAAAAAGAAGAAAATGCATGTAACCCACACAGCAGTTTTAGTTAATTAGCATTTGCTTCTCTGTCTCAATGTTTTTTGTGCTATGTTGTACACAAATTTGATATTCATCAACAATTTGTTCAACTACATCACTTTTAAATTTAATCAAAATTTTCTTATTTAGGAATGGAATAACCTTTTGATGTCTCAAATAAGAAAAGTTTGGGAAAATATTGAAACAAAAGAAGATAATGCTGGTGACCAGCATTTTTCCTTTTAACTCAATATATTTCTATGCTATTGCATACATATTTTCTACTTTAGGAATCAATTATATTGTTGTCCCCAATTCCTTTCAAATTGGACTATTATAAAAGTTTGTTATTAGGGAAAAGGTAAACGGTAGTTTTAACCCTTTCCCAAACAAGACCTGGTTTTGACGTCTCTAGAAGAAATGGCTTGGGAAAACATTGAAACAAAAGAAGAAACTGCTGATAACCAGCAGTTTCTCCTTTTGTCTCAATATTTTCTGTGCCATATTTTACACAAATCCTATCTTTAATAACATCTATTTCGTCTTTTGTGGCAGTTTTTGAAGTTGATTGTCCTAAAAGTTTCTCGTTTGGGAAAGGGTTAAACTGTAGTTTTACCCCCATCAGTTGACAACCTTTTAGCTTCAAAATATTTTCTGACTTCATCTAGCAGTGATTCAGACTCTTATTTATGTGGCACACTTTTCGTATCATCTCTCTCTCTCCCTTTGAAATTTGATCAAAATTTTGTCATCTGGGAATGGGTTTATCAAACTGTAGTTTTTCCCCCATCAAATGACAACCGATTAGCTTCAAAATATTTACCAACTTCGTCTAGAAGTGATCCAGACTGTAATTCATGTGGCAAAGTTTTCATATCTTCCTCCTCTTCCACAACATTATTTCCCTCAAAGATGTTGTAAATGACAAATTTTTCATGTGAATAAAATTTTACAATTTTTGTCTTTCTGTGGGGGCAAACAATGGGTGAAGTGAAGAAATTCCTTGTTGAAAGCAATTTCTTCATTTTATACAATGGTTTCCAAAGCCTTTCTCTTGAAGGGTAACAAAAAGTGTCAATGGGTTTATCAAACTGTAGTTTTTCCCCCATCAAATGACAACCGATTAGCTTCAAAATATTTACCAACTTCGTCTAGAAGTGATCCAGACTGTAATTCATGTGGCAAAGTTTTCATATCCTCCTCCTCTTCCGCTACATTATCTCCCTCTACGTCTTTATTATCTTCATTTTCCAAATCATTTTTACCATCATTTTGTTCAATATGTTCATTTTGATTCTCGATGTTCTCAGAATTATTGTTCAATTTTGGCACAATGTTGTTATTAATCAATTCACTATCATCTTTATCACAATGTTTTAGCATTGGTATTTCTTCTGGAGCTATTTTGTCATCATCATGATCATGATCAGTTTCATTTACAGTATCAGTAAGCTGATCTCTAGCTGCACTATGGTGGCTGTGAGCGGAATCACCCAGATAAAGGACTTCGTTGGACTGAATAAATTCTATATCTGATGAAGGGCCAGAGGGTCCAGCAAGTTTTGATTTTCCATGTCGTGCTGAGCAATTATGATTGGAAACTGTAATGGAAAACAAAACAATATTGATGTAAATGGCAGAACATGTCATAATACATTTATCTCTTTCCAACACGAAATATTATTGATTTTATTTCCTTTTTCCATAATTATTATTTTTTCATTGCAAAATATAAACATTAACTGCTTTTAGAATTGATTGATTAATTAGATTTTAATGCCTCTTTTAACTAAAATGGTCACATTATTGCAACTAAAGCACCTAATCATGGAACAATTACAGGTGTTCTGTGAATTTCAATTAAGATTGTTTAGGGTTTCATTGTCTAATTAAAGGTTTAGCCATTATCATCATATCTAATATGACCTGTTTAATCTTCTTGACATGACACAATCTCTAAACAAGAGTCTTTCTTGGACAATGTAGCTCACCTTAACAGAAGCTTGTCTAAAAATTGTGAAAGTCCAAGGTCACAGGGTCAAGCCCCCCCCCCCCCCCCCAAAAAAGGCCTTTGATGATGGCTCTATCTCTAACAGGCCAGGTACAAATTTTTGAAAAGTAAATAAAACTCAAGGTCAAGGTCTGAGGTCAAGGTTCTTCATCAAAGGAAAGTGTAAGAATCCAGGAGCAAAATACAAAGGCTCAATATCTAATATTGCATCAGATATGGGCCAGGATAAAGTTTTTGTTAACTTTACATACAATGACATAACAAGGGCTGTGACATTAGCTCCCTTGACATAAAGTCCTGGCACCCTAAATATGTACATGTATAGATTTGTAACATCAAATGTAATGTTTCTTCAAAATTTTAGGGTGACCCAATTTAAGAGCAGATGCAAATGACAGAACAAGTTTCAATAAAAGTAAAATTTGTACATGATAAAGCACAGAAAACATTAAGGCAAAAGGAGAAACTGCTGGTTATCAGCAGTTTCTTATTTTGTCTCGATGTTTCCCAAGCCATTTCTAAGAGGGGACGTCAAAACCAGACCCTGGTTTCTCGAAAGACTTAAGTAAGTTCTCATGCTCAAATCTGAGCACTGTGCTCAAATCGCACGAAACTTCAATCGAATACCCTTCAACGTTGGAGAGTATTCCTTTGAAGTTGAGCATGTTCTCATGAGTATGTACTTAAGTTTTTTTGAGAAACCGGGGCCAGGTCTTGTTTGGAAAAGGATAAATATCCCCTTACAAGAATTATATGAAAGAAATTTGGATTTAATGGAGTTTTAGGTCCCACTCAACTGCTAAAGGTCATATGGAGATGGGACTTCAGTTTAAAGTCTCATCTGAAAGACTGGAGAGGCGAGGGATCGAACCTGCAACCCCTGTTTAACAATACAGGTCCAGCGAGTTACCACTGCACCAAATCCACCTCTTATTACATGAAGGGACAACAAGCCTTACAACTGAAACACATTCTAGCCCTACCTTGTACTTCGTTGTAGACATCTAACATAGAGATCGAGGCAAATTCCTGAGTTTCTGTAACAGCCGGATAACTCTGTAAAAGAGAAAACAGCAATAAGTGAGCCATGTTGGTCCAAAATGGCATCTCTGCTCAAATGATTTAACTCTTTACAAAACAAGACCGGGTTTTCTTTAGTTTCAATGATTCTTCCAAGCCAATTCAAATAGGGATGTTAAAATCCAGGCTTTGTTTGGGCGAGGGTTAATTAACAGCCTGGAAAGTCAAAATGATATACTGAAATGCTATAAGGGACCTTTTCCCACACCCTGGCTCAAGTAAATCATAATCATAGTTTTGTGCATCAAACATTCAAAGGTTATGCATTAATCATCATTCTGATCAGAGTTCAAAAACCATAGATAGAGGACAATGATCCTTTAGTGAATTGCATCAGAAATTAATGGTGCATTTGCACTTGTATAAAACATAAATTACGACAGAACTTGAAAAAGTGCTCATTTTAACCCTTTCCCAATCCTTAATTATCATGTCTATAACAAATTCTTCAGTCACCTATGGGGAAATAAGGCTTTTTTCAATTGGGAAGTATCCTTTTTTGATATGGGTCAATAATTTCTCTATAAGATAATTGTTGTACGGCCAATTAGTATGCTTCATCATGAAATATTGTGGACATGCATGCATGTATACAAATCAAAGTTCAAATGGAAGATACATAACCATCTTGAATGTTAACACCACAAACAACACCCTTTTTCAAACAGTCATGCACCTGACACACAGATCTATAGGAAAAATATTCATAAAGCATCCAGGCAAAAGAAGACAAGAGGACCATGATGGTCCTATATCGCTCACCTGAACCAAAATGATATGAGCCACTGTTTTGTTCAATTCAATTGGTATTTAAGACTGAAAACAAACTTATGGTCAACAACATTGTGTCAAGTTTTGTCTTGATTAGTCACTATTTGAGGTTTTTAGAGTAAAAGTTTGAATGGCAGATAACTATTCTGATTATTCTATAATTCATTTATCCAAGATCTTATCGTAATTAACATCATAATCCAAATTTCGTCTTGATTGTTCATTCGAAACAGCAATTTTGTCAGATTTAAGGGCACATGCATGACTGACCACTTTCTCATTTGATTGCAGAAAATTCAGCTCATGCAAGGTCTTACAATCAGCAGCATAGTGCCAAAGTATTGTCTTGGTTGATCAATAATTGTAGATTCTAGAGTGTAAACAGGGTCGAAAACAGTCAAGAACAGCAATTTTGTCAAATTCAAGGGCACATAACTCTTGACTTTCTGTTTCAATCAGACCAAAAATCAACCTTATTTGAGACTTCATGGTCTCCAACATTGTATCTAAGTTTTGTCTTAATTGGTCAATATTTGTAGATTCTAGAGTGTAAACAAGGTCGAAAACAGTCGAAAAAAGCAACTTTGTCAAATTCAAGGGCACATAACTCTCGGCTTTCTAAACAGATCTGACTGAAAATCAACCTCATTCAAAATTATATAGTCCCAAAGAATGTGTCCAAGTTTTGTCTTGGTTGATCAATAATTGTAGATTCTAGAGTGTAAACAGGGTCGAAAACAGTCAAAAACAGCAATTTTGTCAAATCCAAGGGCACATAACTCTCGACTTTCTGGTTCAATCTAACCAAAAATCAAACTCATTTGAGATCTTATGGTCTCCAACATTGTGTCTAAGTTTTATCTCGATTGATATATAATTGTAGATTCTAGAGTGTAAACAAGGTCAAAAACAGCCGAAAACGGCAATTTTGTCAAATTCAAGGGCACATAACTCTAGTCTTTCTGGTCCGATCAGACTGAAAATCAAACTCAACCGAAATCTTATGGTCCCCAACAATGTGTCCATGTTTTGTCTTGATTGATCAATAATTGTAGATTCTAGAGTGTAAACAAGGTCGAAAACAGTCGAAAACAGCAATTTTGTCAAATTAAAGGGCACATAACTCTCGTCTTTCTGGTCAGATCAGACTGAAAATCGAACTCATCCGAGATCTTATGGTCTCCAACATTTTGTCCAAGTTTTGTCTTGATTGATCAATAATTGTAGATGCTAGAGTGTAAACAAAGTCAAAAACAGCATTTTTTGACATTCAAGGGCAGATAACTCAGCACATTCTGGTCCGATCAGGCCCATAATCGAACTTATTCGAGAACTTATGCCCATACTTACTTTGACCAAGTTTGATCAAGATTGGCCATCTTTTGTAGATGCTAGAGTGTAAACACCAAATTGTTGACAGACGGACATACAGACGGACAGACGGACAGACGGACGGACGGACAGACGACGGACATTGATTGACCACAATAGCTCACCTTGAGCACTTCGTGCTCAGGTGAGCTAAAAATGCTGAAAATCTTTTGTCTCATTATTGTCAAAGCTATACCATATACAAATCCTTCATTCTTCATCAATTCATTTCTTCTGCAGCAACTTTCAAACTAGAACAGCCCGAACATTTACTGTTTGGGAAAACTAAGTAAACAATTTCAGCTAAGTCTTAATTGGAAATGAATTTTGCAATATGGTAAAGGATTAATAGTTCTTGACCTAGTCAGAGCCAGAGAATATGTGTCAATAGGTCCTGTTAAAGTTGGAGATAACTTTGATGTGACCAATCAGTATGCCTTATCATAAGGTATGACAGACACACATATTTAACCCATTACCAAACGACAAATTTTGGACTGGTCCAAATTCAAAGATGTTGCAGACGACAATTTCAAGTTAAGGAAATTCTAGATCTTTTGGTCTTTTTCTGTAGAAATCATTGTGGGAAATGAAGAAATTGCTTGTCACAAGCAATTTCTTCATTTTCCACAATGTTTTTCAAAGCCATTATCTTGTATGGAGTCAAAAGGAGTCATTGTGTGGTAATGGGTTAAAACTTAAGAGGACCAATTGACGTTATGTGGGTACATGTATTTTGAGGTTCATGTAATATTTTGTTTGATGTTAAAAACATTGGTAACATTTGTACATATTAGCTCCCTTTTTCTACTTTTGCTTCATCATATCCTGTGCTATATTGTACAGAAATCCTATCTATATCAAGATATCAATTTTGTCGTCTTCAGCATGTTTCAAATTCTAGTAAATTGGAAGTTGTCGTTTGGGAAACTGTAATGGCAAGAGACTATGTCTATTAAATTTTATAAACTATTCCAACTTTGTCATCCTAGATTTAACTCCTTTACAAAAATCAAAGCAAGGAAAACAAGAGATGTTTGTAAAACATATATGCCCCCTCAAGGGCCTAGATTTGATGTAGGTCAAAGTCCAAGGTCAAGTTAACAAGTATCTGGTGTTGTATGCAACACATAAAGTCCCCTACCGGCTTCACATTGACTCAATATGGTAATCAATAATAGATTAAGTTGCAGGATCCATTTTTTGCCATATTTTCACTATTTCCGTTACCATAGCAACCGCACTTTTCGTCAAAGAACAAAGATAAAATGATGTGCATAATCTACACATTGCCATCTAGTCATATACCAAGTCTCATCAAATTAGCTTGCTTACTTATTAACTTATCGCAGGATCCAATATTTTTTGCCATATTTTCACTATTTCCGTAACCATAGCAACAACAATTTTAGTCTAAAAACAAAAATAAAATGATGTGCATAATCTACACATTGCCATATAGTCATATACCAAGTCTCATCAAACTAGCTTGCTTAGTTATTATCTTATCGCAGGATCCCATTTTTGGCCATATTTTCACTATTTCTGTAACCATAGCAACCTCAATTTAAGTCGAAAAACAAAAATAAAATGATGTGCATAATCTACACATTGCCATCTAGTCATATACCAACTTTCATCAAAAACGCTTGCTTAGTTATTAAGTTATCGCGGGATCCAGATTTGAGCGGACAGACGGACAGACTGACGGACAGACTGACGGACAGACGGACGGACGGACGGACGGACGGACAGACTGACGGACGGACGGACAGACGGAGGGCAAACCTATAGTCCCCTCCGGTGTGAACACCGGTAGGGGACTAACAAGGTCCAAGGTCATGGTCAAATATGAAAGGTCTTGGTAGGAGGTGTCTATGTGTGAAATATTAAAGCTGTATATGTAAAAGTAAAATGATTCATAGGCCAGGTTAAAGTTTTTAAAAGTAGGCCAAATGCCAAGGTCAAGGTCATGGTCAAATGTGAAAGGTCTTGGTTGGAGGTGTCCATGTGTGAAATATCAAGGCTGTTGGTGTAAAAGGACATGATATATGTGCCTGGTTTCAGTCTTTTTAAAAGTAGGTCAAACTCCAAGGTCAAGGTTGCAATATTCAAGGTCATGGTCAAATGTGAAAGGTCTTGGTAGGAGGTGTCTATGTGTGAAATATCAAGGCTGTAGGTGTAATAGGACATAAGATAAAGGCTAGGTTAGATATTTCTAAAAGTAGGTCAAACTCCAAGGTCAAGGTCCAAGGTCATGGTCAAAGTGAAATATCTTGGTTGGAAGTGACCATGTGTGAAATATCAAGGCTGTATATGTAAAATGACATGAAATATAGGCCAGGTTAATGTTTTAGAAAAGTAGGTCAAACACCAAGGTCAAGGTCACAAGGTCCAAGGTCATTGTCAAATGTGAAAGGTCTTGGTCGTAGGTGTCCATGTGTCAAATATCAAGGCTGTATGTGTAAAAGGACATGATATATCGGCTAGGTTAAAGTTCTTTTTAAAGTAGGTCAAAGTCCAAGGTCAAGGTCACAAGGTCCAAGGTCATGGTCAAATGTGAAAGGTCTTGGTAAGATGTGTCCATGTGTGAAATACAAAGGCTGTATGTATAATAGCACATAAGATATAGGCCCAGTTTATTTTTTTTTAAAGTAGGTCAAACTCCAAGGTCAAGGCCACATGGTCCAAGGTCATAGTCGTATGTGATAGGTCTAAGTCGGAGGTTTCCATGTGTCAAATATCAAGGCTGTATGTGTAAATGGACATGATATATCGGCCAGGTTAAAGTTTTTTTTAAAAGTAGGTCAAACTCCAAGGTCAAGGTCACAAAGTCCAAGGTCATGGTCAATTGTGAAAGGTCTTGGTAAGATGTGTCCATGTGTGAAATATCAAGGCTGTATTTGTAAAAGGTCATGAGATATATGCCAGGTTTAATTCTTTTTAAAGTAGGTCAAACTCCAAGGTCAAGGTCACAAGGTCCAAGGTCATGGTTAAATGTGAACGATGTTGATAGGAGGTATCTATGTGTGAGATATCAAGGCTGTATGTGTAAAAGGACACGAGATATAGGCAAGGTTAAGAATTAAGTGTAAAAATCAACAAAGGGCAATAACTCCAAGAATTTGATTGGCAGAGTTACGGTTCTTGTGCACTGCACCTCTCCATAATGAAATCTATTCACCTGTAAAGTTTCATGATTCTACCTTACATATTTTTTGAGTTGTGCTCCGGACAAGAATCAAGTTATAAAATCAACAAAGGGCAATAACTCACAAAAGTTGATCGGCAGAGTTACGGTTCTTGTGCACTGCACCTCTCCATAATGAGATCTATCCACCTGTAAAGTTTCATGATTCTACCTTACATACTTTTTGAGTTATGCACCGGACAATAATCAAGTTTGAAAATCAACAAAGGGCAATAACCCAAAAAATATGATCATCAGAGTTACGGTTCTTGTGCACTGCACCTCTCCATAATGAGATCTATCCACCTGTAAAGTTTCATGATTCTACCTAACATAGTTTTTGAGTTATGCTCCGGACAAGAATCAAGTTATAAAATCAACAAAGGGCAATAACTCAAAAAATTTGATCAGCAGAGTTACGGTTCTTGTGCACTGCACCTCTCCATTATGAGATCTATCTACCTGTAAAGTTTCATGATTGTACCTTACATACTTTTTGAGTTATGCTCCGGACAAGGTTTGGTCTACGGACAGACCGACAGACATACGGACCGACCGACTGACCGACCTTCCGACCGACCGACCGACCGACCGACCGACACTTGCAAAACAATATACCCCCATTTTCTTCGAAAGGGGGCATAATTAACCCTTTCCTAAACTTCTGCTGTCTGTCTATGGTCCGTCTGTGAGAGTGAAATATCCATTCTTTTACAGTATTCTTACCTGTTCAACTTTAGGAATGAGAAACATGACTATTGCACCGAGTATAGGGGGTATACCAGAAACATGAAATGCTATCGTGTAGTCTCCAAAATGGTCATACATCCAGCCTGTGAAAAGAATCAGAACTATATTAACCCTTTCCCAAATGAGAACAAGAGCTTCACAGAGCGGCGTGTATACGCCCAAGAGGTGCTTGTCAGTAAAATGGGCATTTTTTTATTCAAGGGCAGATAATTCAAGAACGAAAAGAGTTATCTGAATTCCGTAAGCGGTGTGCATAACAAGACACCATGGAGATTCATTGTATCAAGTTTGATTAAATTCCGATCAAAACTGTAGGAGGAATTGCGCACACAAGAAATTGCTAATGGATGGAGAGGCAGAAAGACTGACAGACGGACGAACGATCAGGGCCATAACATAATACAACCCTTCGGGCATATAAAAATTGAGACTTTTCCAATTAAAAAGATGCTTCAGGGGACAAATAAGGGTCATAAGGGTTAAAGTAAAAGTCCATTATTTTTGGCAAGGTTTTTGTCTCAATATTTTCCAAAGTTTTTTACAAGATCTATTAGGGTGATTCAAACCAGATCTTGTTTGGGAAAGGGTATATGTGCTTTATTTTGTGTTCTGAACTTCTTTCACCTGGCACTTGTAGCCTTGAACATATGATTGTCTTGGAAAGGTTTCATATTACTATAATTGTTTATGCTTGGTTGTGATGAGGTCTTTGGCAAAAGAAATTGCAAGTAAGAATTTATTGTTGGTAATCAAAGTCTGTTCAAGTGGATTATTTCCATTTGGATAGACCTCAATCATCAATAATAAATTCTTACTTTCAGTTTCAAAATATCAACACTTTAAGATGCCTTTTCATAAAAGAATGAAAACAAAGCATAAATAACCAAATTGTTTTCCAAATTTTAAATGAACTACCTTTTCTCTGTTTTCCCAAATGGTTTTGTTCTATATCATACACACGGTGAATATTGTGCATCATGGCATGGATAACAAATACGGACAAAATAATCTTGATTCTGGTAAGATTTTTTGCAATAACTTCCTTATTTGTGCGTCAATTTTCAAAAGGATTGTTGCATGTACCCGCCTTACCGAGCTCTTTCATCAGATGAATGACATATTAGATAACTCATGGTACTTTTTCCAAAATATTGTCCCATTCGACCAGAAAGCGAAATGGTAACGACTACAGCCAAATTAACATCGCTTCAGGTAAGAATTTGTGTAATAACTTTCTTTTTTCTGCGTCAATTTTCACGCAGTTTGTTGCATGTACTCCACCTTACTGAGCCCTTTTCTCAGATATATTACTTATCTGGAAACTCCTTGTACTTTTCTCAAAAATCGATCCCAACCAATTAGAAAATGGACCTGGACTTTTTGTCGTTTTTCTGGTCGGTTGGGATCAATTTTTGGACAAAGTACAAAGATTCTACAAACAAGTCATATATCTGAGGAAAGAGCTCAGTAATGCGGGGTACATGCAACAAACAGCTTGAAAATTGACGCAGAAATAAGAAAATTATTCCACAATTTCTTACCTTAAGCGAGGCAAATTTGTCCGTATTCGTTATCCATCCCATCATGCACAATCTCCACTGTGATACAGAAGTCTTCCCTTGCTCAATATCTATTTACATATCAGAAACAACTTTCGAATTGGGACAGTCAAAATGTTTGCCATTTGAAAACGGGTGAAGATAAAGGCAAAATGAATTCAATATTGCCACAACATATTCAATTGTTTAAGATGCTTCAGTAGTACCAACAATCTAAAAGTTTCCAGAATTTAAAACATACCTGCTACAGGGGGGCCCAGTGTGAATGGTATACTGAATATACCCAAAACGAATCCAATGGCTTGAGATGCTTCGGTAGGACCAACAATGTCAAAGGCAATCGGACCCAAAAGGCAAACAAACACTCCATCAAAGATACCCATCACCAGAGTTATTGCAATGATACCTCCGAACGACTTCGAGAATGGTATACATAACGTTGACACTCCAAGAATGACGAAAGCAAACTGCTGCATTTTCAGTCTGCTCACCCATGGTAGGTCGGCTATCTTCCCGCAGATTATGCGGCTTACTCCAGAGGTTATGCTCAAACAAAGTATAGGCAAACTTCCATCTTGTCCTGGGAAATTATCCCCGATGTGCTTTGGCTGGAATTATAATGTATAAAACTAATTATCCCATAACCAAATAGGATTATATATTAGACTGGTCCAAATTGAAAGATATTGCTTAACTACAATTTGTCCAAATTGAAAGATATTGCTTAACTACAATTTCAAGTGATGAAATTTTACATTTTTTTATATTTCTGGGGAGAAAACTCAATGGGAAATGAAGAAATAAGCAATATCTTCATTTTTCACAATGTTTTACTAAACCTTTATCTTTTCAGGCATCAAAATGCATACCGGGTAATTATGTTAAAATGGGTATGGTCGTTATGTACTTTTAAAGATAAGAAAAGAAAAAAATTCATTTCACTACAATTATGCTGAATTTGTATTCTGCAACAATAGTGCTTTATTTCATAATATGACATATCATACGTTAAGATGCAATTATCCTAGTCATATAGCTGTTTTAAGTAACACTTTAAATACTTAACAGCTACTTAAAGACTACAAATTGTGGTTCATACATCAACAATCAAGTGCCTCTTAAGTGATATCTTTTTGTTTGTTCGCTACAATATCTTTCAATTTGAATTTATATGTCTGCACTTTTATTTTGGAAAGCAGTGATCAATTTTGGATACTTTAGCTTGTGAGATGATGGCACACAAGAAGAAAAAACATTGACAATAAGCCAGGATATATGATGTATCCTGGCTTGTGACTATGGCTTTTTTCTCATAGGCCACACGGTGAAAGTTTTGGTTTGTCAATTTGGATGGCAATTGAACTCAATTGTTAAAGATTACCCGAGTTTCATTGCATATTTGATAATATCTTCACTAGCCAAGGGTGACATCGACGACGTAACGTTTCTGTATTCACCCTTGGTGTATTTAGTCTGATTTTCTTGGTGTCCTGGAAAGCGTTTTCATTGGTTCCAGCGAGACCTCGCTGGAACTAATCAAATTGATCGATAAATATATTTGGTACAAGTAGACAATTCATGACAACAAGTGGGAAAAGGCATAGGTGGCGTTTCGCGATTTCAAGAAAATCGGACTAAATCCGCCAAGGGTGAATACAAACATAAGTGAGTTCAACCTTGGCTAGCGAAGATGATTTGGTCAGGACAAGGTGTAAATTTCTGTTCTCAAGAATTATGTTTGCTAAATTGCCCAAAGGTTGAAATTTAATGGGCTTACTCTGAGAATAAAAGGCCAATGACTCAATGATCTTGCCCAAAATTATCAATGGAAAGGGTTAGAGCTATTAAGACATGTATCAAGGTTCAATGTCCATGTTTGACCTCATGTTATCCTGACAATGACCAGCAGTATGATTTGTCAATGTACAGCATACATACAATCATTATAGGTTACATTCCAAAATGTTATAACTACAGCTGGAATCAGCCGTAATTAACCCTTTCCCAAACGGCAAAATTTAAGGTGATCCACTTCAAAAAACTGCCACAAATGACAAAATTGAAACTAGAACTGTCGCAAAGCGGACAAATACCCCCCACTAGCGCGTTGTCACTGAAAAAGTGCTAAAGTTCAAAGTGGCATAACTCTGAAACTACTGCCTGGATCAAGATGAAAATTGCAGGTGCACAACTTCATATGATAGGAAACATCCTGCTAAAATTTCAGCAAAATTGGTCAAAAACTGTGGGAGGAGAAGAGGACACAAAATTATGTCCACGGACGGACGGACGGACGGACAGACGGACGGACGGACGGACGGACGGACGGACGGACGGACAACCTGAATCCAGTATACCCCCCCATAACTTTGTTGTGGGGGGTATAATTACTAAAGATAAAATTTGTGTAAGATATGACATAGAAAATATTGAGACAAAAGGAGAAACTGCTGGTTGTCAGCAGTTTCTTCTTTTGTTTCAATATTTTCCCAATATTTTCCCAAGCCTTTTCTTATAGGGAAGTCAAAACCAGGTCTTGTCTGGGAAAGGGTTAAAGCATTCTCAAAAGTTATGGTCTAAGCAGTGTTTCCATTTTACTATGCCTGTGAAACGACATGGCTGGGACGTCTGGGTTCAACTTAAGATGCTAGTTTTAACCTTTTCCTTCCAAATTAACCAAAAATTGGATTGCTCCAATTTGAAAGGTGTAATAGGTGATAAAACAAATGTTGAAAAAGATAAAAAATTGTGAAAATAGCAGAGGATTCATTGAACCAAAAAGAGAAAGTATTCAAGGTGTTGTTAGGAAAAGGCTTAAAACAGGTTAAATATCAGAGTTCAATGTCCAAAAATGACCTCATATTGCTAACATATCATTTATTAATGTATATGTCAATGCTTACAATCTTGGCAGTGTTTGCTTCTTCGATATGATCATGAGTGAAAACCTGAGTCAATATAATATGACAGTGACCTGTGAATGATCAAAGATCAGCAAGTCTAAATTGAGAGGGGAAGAGGGGTTTCGATTTATAGACATATGTGACTGGAGCCTAGCACCATGTAATAAATCGACAAAGTACTGTCTGAAGACAGCTACTGCACTGTCAGGGACACCAAGGACAGCACACAATGTGGCATTATTCGCTTTTATTCAGTGGGAAATATGCTCCTCTCCCAAATTACATGTATTGGAATAATACAGTAGCCTTTCTTCACAGCTCATGATTAGATGTCGAACAGTACAATTTGTTTGAATTCAACTAAAGCATTTCCCAAATCAGCATTTTCTTCTTTTGTCTCTGTGTATTCCAAAAGCTTTTATATTAGCTATGTCATATGGACTAGGAGTCAATATTTAGAAAAGCATTAATCAATATCATCTTATGAGCAAACCTACTCTCTTAAGAATAGAGCACATTTTCTCTACCTTCTATTTCGATAGAATGAGCTCTGTTCTCCAGGGGTCATTTCACGTCTAATCTCGGGGCCTTGGCGGGATTTCAGTATCCAATCGTTGGCTATACACAACAAAACAATTTTAAAAGCTGATACAGACTTTCATTGGCTGACGCTTCAAATTACCGGCTTCAGCCAAAATTAGAAGCGACGTAATGTATACGTAATCAAACAAGATCAAACTGAATGATTTTGATTCGATAATTCAAATGTTACCGGCTTCAGCCTAAAATAGAAGCGACGTAATGTATACGTAATGATCATGCAAGATAAAACTGAATGATTTTGATTCGATAATTCAAATGATGTGCTATAATTAGATTATGACGACCAAATAGGCTGTTGGCGTACCGAAAACTGCAGAGGTCATATTTGATGGTTTAATCAATAGACCTCGGCTTTGGAGAGTAGAGCAAACCATGAAACATCTAAATTGACGAAACTGGTGTGGGCAATCAACTAAGACCATAATTATGGCAATACTAATAAATTGATTAAAATTAGACATTATTCAATTGGTAGATGCATCAGAGAAAATAAGAAAATTTGGAGCATAAAAATCTAACTGAATAAAAGGCAGACAACTTGGGTCATCAGACTTTTGATCAATGTTACCTGATGACCATGACATCTGGCTTTATCATTTTGGTCTGATAAATACTCATTCAAGATTCTATGACAGTACTAATTCCTCAAGATCAATGGCGTTCAATGCAATAATTGATCAAGATCAAAGGTAATTTAATATGCAGAGATCTATACATACTTCAGCGAGAACGAGAAATTGTCTGTAGAAATATCAGAGTTTGATAGTTAGAAAAGAAATGGTACAGTTTTTGGTACTACATGACTATATGCATGTTACATCATCTTTTTCTCACAATATAATAATATGCATAAGTTTGCAACATGTAAAATTTTCCATTCAGTGAACAAGGTAACAAGTTTAAAACATGGTAAAAAAATATATCAAACATTTAGTAGTTACAAAGATGATAGATCTGTAGCTTAGTGAAGCAAGAAATTGACTGATGAAATAGTCTTCAGTACACAAGGGGCATATGCAAGTTCTAAAAATGTGAAAACTGCAACCTTTTTCCAAACAAGGTGATTGAAAATGCTTTGGAAAAGATTGAGGCAAAAGAAAGAAATGCTAATTCATGAGCATTTTCTTCTGAGAAAATCTACAGACAACAAATTGATGTTGATAGAGATAGAATCTATGTACAAATAGTTAAGAAAATATTGAGACAAAATGAGAAAATGCTGCTCACCAGCATTTTCTTCTTTTGTTTCAATCTTTTTCCAAGTCTTTTCTTTTCGTGACTTCAAAACGAGGTCTTGTTTTGGGAAAGGGTTAAACAAAGGATTAAGCTGATTAGCCAAAGTTATCAGTTAATTATCCAGTTGAACATAACATGTATTGTATTAGTACAGTATTAGTAGTCACCAAGTCAGACAACAAACAACTTATTATCTGAATTGTCTCAGTCGAACCTTAAGTCCGAATTGTCTCAGTCTAACCTTTAGTTTAAGATCATTTATTTTACATCCCTTAAAGGGACATTTCATTCCAATTTCAATTTTTTAAAGTATGTCTTGATGCCAAGATTGGTTATTCTAATGAGTATAAATACTATTAGTTTTTTTACGTTGTTGCCGATAAGCGAGAAACACGCATTCAAAGTTGAGACATAATCGAAAAATTGCATATAAATCCGAACTGTTGTCCACAACAATTTGTTCAGTTTTAACACAAAAATATAAATTTCTCGTAAACGGCCCAATATTTTGGCTTGAAATTTTCAGAATTTTCATAAGGAAATATGCTCTTTCAGATAAAAATAAAAGTAAAATTTATGACAAAAAATTCTGAAATGTCATTTTAAGAATAAAGCTAGAAACTTAATTAATTCCCTCTCGATTCTGTTTCCAAGGAAATACATTAGTACTCACGCCGAAAGTATAGGCCTATGAGAAACAAAACGCAACCTCCCAAACCTACAAAACCCTCGTACCTTAAAACAAGCTGCAGTTCCGGCTTTTTTGTTGAAAAGCAATATGATACATGTTTATTATACATGTATACCAATTCAGTTGGACTTAAATCATAAATGGCTGTCCAATCGATGAGTTTTCAGTTTATCTATCTAAATGTAAAATACTGAATGTATAGGGATCTTTGTCCAAAATATGTGTCAAACTAATTTTTTTGGCAGGTCTTTTTTATTGTTTAAGTAACAATGACTCCTAACATTGCCCTCCTGCCAGCAGTTTTTAATGCTGACAGTGCCAAATCGAAGTTGTAAACAATACTGCTTTCAAAAGCTATTTAATTTTTACAAATATTCTTTTTTTTTTCATCAGATAATTCAAAGAAAATTCATGGGACAATTTTTTTTTCAAATGCTTTCTCTTTTACTTAAAGGGTAATGAAAAGTTCGGTAATTTTCAGATAGCATAAAAAAAAAGATGAAAGCCTTTTAAATACTAATTACCACCCCTTTCCTAAACCACAGAATTTTAGAAAGGTCTAAATCTAGAGCCACTAAGACTACAAAAGAGAGGTTGATAAAATGGCCAGTTTTGTATTTTTGTACATTATAGCAAAGAAACTATTTTGAAGAATGGAGAAAATGCTGATTACGAGAACTTTCTTCCTCTTTCTCAATGTTTTCTTAACCCTTTCCCAAACAAGACCTGGTTTTGACGTCCCTAATGGAAAATGCTTGGGAAAAATTGAGACAAAAGAAGAAACTGCTGTTACCCAGCAGTTTCTCCTTTTGTGTCAATTTTTTCTGTGCTATATTGTACACAAATTATATCCTTATCAACATCTATTTAGCCCTCTGCAGTAGCTTTCAAATAGGAAAACCCTAAATTTTTGTTGTTTGGGAAAAGGTTAAGCCTTTTCTAATAAGGCTGCAGTGGATCCAGAATTTCCTTGAAGACGGTTCAAACATACAAATAAGGGAGATTCGTTTTCCCAGTTGTACACAATTTTGATTGATTTTATATATGAAAATTAAGTAATCACGTCACAGAGGGGCATTTGTTTGAACCCTCCGAAGCTCAATTTTCATGCAGAAATTCAGTCAAATTTGTGTATTTACTAGGAAAACTAACCCCCCTTTTTGTAAATTCGAGCCACCCCCCCCCCCCCTCACAGAAATCATGGATCCACAACAGCACTGTATGGACATAAAAACTAGGTATTATTTGAGAGAGGTTCAGAATGGGTTACCCTTTATCAATGGCTACAACATGTATAATTATCACCTTACAATTATCATTGTTATCTATGTTTTACTCATTTACATTATTGCCCTGTATGTAAGAATCAATATTTACCATTTCGCAAACCACATCTTTTTTTGACTGCTGAGCTATTTGAAAGTTGATGCTGAAGACAAAATGGGTGGTAACATGAAACTTCTAATTGGGTCTTTTCGTAATTCCGGTGATACAGAGTTGTCGTTCCTGCGGGACGGTATCTTTACTTCCATTTGCCTGTTTGACAAGCGGCAGCTTTAATATTTTCATCAAATCAATGAGTAATTAAATAAAAATGATTTTTATTGTAACTTAATAATGGAATCTAATAATACCTCTGCACCTTCCATCATTTTTAAACCATTCAGAGATCTATAACAAAAGAAATCTCCCATAATCCGATGATAGGTTATCATTGAAAATATTTTCCCCCGTGGTTCGCCTCGAATCAGGCGAGTGTCGTTATGTGACGTCATGAGTTTGCGTTACACACTCTAGTCATATGACGTCATAGTAATAAGTAGAGGGGCACCTTTGGGGAAAATAGATACATGTATATAGATCTATGTAGCCTACATGTACGCTGTGAGCGAGTTTTTCCAAAGGAATATTTTGTAATTGTTTGTAAGAGCATAGATGCTCCACACGGTTCCACTGTCGGAAAACGATTATTATCAAGAATAGAATAAGTGAATGTTAAAGCACAGAAAATATCGAGGAAAGAGGCGATATTTCTGACTAGATAGAGCTATCATCAGATTGCTTCCTTTTTCTCAATGTTTTCCAAAACAATCTACTGAGGTCAAATACAGGACTTTAACCCATTACCACACAGTGACTCCTTATGACTCCCCACAATATAATGGCTTTGGAAAACACTGTGGAAAATGAATAAATTGCTTGTGACAAGCAATTTCTTCATTTCCCACAATGTTTTCTACCCAAAAAGCTATAAAATTTCAAAATTTCATCACATTGCAATGTTGTCTGCATCTTCTTTCAAATTAGACTACCCCAAAATTTTGTCGTTTGGTAATGGGTTAATATTTAAAAAAAAGGGGGGGAATAAAAAATGAAGAATTTGTTTACAAATTTGCCGAAAAGATGATGAAATTTTTTTAACCCTTACCCAAACAACAAAATATGGTCCTTTCCAAATTAAATCTTGCTAATTGTCAGAATGATTCTGATTTTGCTATTTGTGGGCATCAAAACAAAATATTGGTTAGGAAAAGGTTAATATAATAAACCACCACTTCAAATTTAATTCAAAGTTGAAGTAGGCTGTAGACTTTGATACGTAGATCTACTAAGAAGAACAGTTTGGGTGTAGATTGTAGAATAAGAAATATTGAGGGAAATTGAGCAAAGTCAGCATGTTTTTTCTTATCTCTCAAAACTTTGCTATTTCGTTCAAGTAGATCTATGTAATTCATTGTTTGTTCGTTAAAGCTTTCCCAAACAAGACTGTATCTAGATCTTCATAAGAGAAAATACTTTAGGAAACATTTTGGCAAAATTTAAAAGCATCCTGATAACCAACATTTTCTCCTTCTGTCTCAATAGACTAGATCTACTTTGATATGTAAGCATTTAGATTGTTACGACTAGATCTATGTTGTGATGAGATTTCTCTTTCTTCTCTCCGCTGGGGTTCCTTTTTTGGAATCTCCCAACGATCTACGCGTTTCGGCTTATAATTACTGTCTCTCAGACTCGGGTAGGCCTCCTACTATAGGCCAGATACGATGTTTGGTTTTAATTCTTGCGACTTAATACAAGAATCCTAGCTCGTCTTGTATTTGCCTCTTTCGATATAGTTTGTGCATTTCAAAATTTCCAATTCAACACACAAAATTATGGCATTAATAAATGCAGTAGCGGTTCTTTTACACTAATAGCGCTCGTTTACATTGACACAGGAAGACGGCATACCGTCCCGCATGAACGACAACTCTGTCACGACGGAATTACGAAAATCCGGAATAGTGAAAGTAAGCTTTCAGATAAATTTTGATGTTGAAAAGGACAGTTTCCTGATATCTGAAGCTTAACCGAAACCCTAACTCTGACACAATACTTGTTATATATATAGAGATAAATTTTAAAGAAGCTTCTGAAAATATAATGATGGAAAATGTCTATGTCTCTACCCCTTTGAATCAAATTATATTGTTTTCTGCATCACCAATATCATAATACATTCTACATTTCTTTGTAGATTAACCTAAAATTTTGTTAGAAAGGATAAACTGTAAACCCATTCCCAAACAGTAACTCAGTTTGTTAACCTGATAGATATGAATAGAGATCACCTTGCAGCATTTTCACTTTTTCCTTCAAGGTTTTCTAAGCTATAGTATAGAGATTTTCTACTTGTTAGATTAAATTAAATTTGATTTTGTCAACTCAGTTCAATCTGAACCAATCTAACAGTTTGACATTTGTGAATATGTTGACCTAGTTAAAGTTACACCCAGGAGATAGAAACCTGACAAGATTCAAATTTATTCAAAACTGAAATTGGATCAGGCACTCTATGTAACAAGGTAATTAAATCACCCACAAAACAATTTTACATGTTTTGAATGAGGCATAAAAATGCAAAACCATGCCTTAATATATCACTTTAACCAATTGCCACACAATGACTCTTGTTGCCTCCCTGCAAGGTAATGGATTTGGAAAGGATTGTGGAAAATGAAGAAATTGCTTGTGACAAGCAATTTTTTCCTTTTCCACAATATTTTCTTCATAGAAAGACCAAAAAGTGTAGAATTTCAGTCACTTTTTATTGTCGTCTGCAGCACCTTCAGTCTAAGTTATTGCTGTCTGGTAATGGATTAAACATGAATTTTCTCATTCTATACCATTTTTTTCATGGCTCTATAATGTTTCTTTTGTTTGTTGTTTTTCTTCTTTAGTTGAGGAGGAGAGGGAATGAGATCATTAAGACTTCTTGTCTGATATTACTATCTTTCCTATTCCCATTTATCTATTAGTTGATCTCCATATTGAGGATCTAACATTACTTAGGAAATTGAAAAAAAGGTGCAGTCATGTGTATACACTTATAGAAATTTTCCATCAATGTAACCTTAACTTTGACCTATATATAATTCAAAATTGAAACATAACTTGTTAGGTCATTGCAACATTTAAAAGCTTTATCATTCTAGGTCAAACTTTTACATGTGTCCATAAACTCTATAATAGTAACAGCTAAGGCTTTCAAAGCAGCAGAGGAGAGACGGTGATGACTTTGCAAAATGCAACTATCGAAGAAGAAAAGGAGAAGAGATAATGGCTTTTTAAAATGAAGCAATCAAAGCAGCAAAGTGGAGGAGGTATATCTAATGGCTTTTCAAGATGCAAAGTTCGATCAAAGCAGCAAAGGAGAGATCGTTATTGCTTTTTAAAATGCAGTTCTATCAAAGGTGCAAAGACAGACATGAGATAGTCACATCTATCTGATTATCCAGCTACAAACCCTCACGGGTAACTTCGAGCAGTAAGCTGTAAGGAGAGCAAAGGAGAGAATGTAATGGCTTTTCTAGAATGCAAAGTTTTATCAAAGCAGCAAAGGAGAGAATGTGGTGGCTTTTCTAGAATGCAAAGTTTTATCAAAGCAGCAAAGGAGAGAATGTGGTGGCTTTTCTAGAATGCAAAGTTTTATCAAAGCAGCAAAGGAGAGAATGTGGTGGCTTTTCTAGAATGCAAAGTTTTATCAAAGCAGCAAAGGAGAGAATGTGGTGGCTTTTCTAGAATGCAAAGTTTTATCAAAGCAGCAAAGGAGAGAATGTGGTGGCTTTTCTAGAATGCAAAGTTTTATCAAAGCAGCAAAGGAGAGAATGTGGTGGCTTTTCTAGAATGCAAAGTTTTATCAAAGCAGCAAAGGAGAGAATGTGGTGGCTTTTCTAGAATGCAAAGTTTTATCAAAGCAGCAAAGGAGAGAATGTGGTGGCTTTTCTAGAATGCAAAGTTTTATCAAAGCAGCAAAGGAGAGAATGTGGTGGCTTTTTTAAAATGCAAAGTTTTATCAAAGCAGCAAAGGAGAGAATGTGATGGCTTTTTTAAAATGCAAAGTTTTATCAAAGCAGCAAAGGAGAGGATGTTATGGCTTATCAAAGCAGCAAAGGAGAGAAGGTAATGGCTTTTTAAAATGCAAAGTTCTATCAAAGCAACAAAGGAGAGAATGTGATGGCTTTTTTTAAAATGCAAAGTTCTATCAAAGCAACAAAAGAGAGAAGGTAATGGATTTTTAAAATGCAAAATTCTATCAAAGCAGCAAAAGAGAGAAGGTAATGATGGCTTTTTAAAATGCAAAGTTCTATCAAAGCAACAAAAGAGAGAAGGTAATGGCTTTTTAAAATGCAAAGTCCTATCAAAGCAGCAAAAGAGAGAAGGTAATGGCTTTTTAAAATGCAAAGTTAGTGTCCAACTAATCATATGTTGAGTGCACTCATTAGAATTATGTCACGTATATGTTTCAATTGTCTTTTTGAGTACTCAAGTACTTAAAAAAGTTGAAATATTGTATTAACCCAATATGCATTACCAAACGACAAAATTTGGATCTGTCCAAATTCAAAGATGTTGCAGACGATAATTTCAAACGAATGAAATTCGACATTTTTTTGTCATACTGGGTAGAATACATTGTGGGAAATGAAGAAATTGCTTGTCACAAGCAAATTCTTCATTTTCCACAATGTTTTCCAAAGCCAATATCTTGTGAGGAGTCAAAAGGAGTCACTGTGTGGTAATGGGTTAAACTGAGTTCCTTTCCCACGTATACATAAACAGGTTTTAAACAGGTTTAACAACCTGTAGTCATTTCCTAGAAGATTTCCTGAGAAAAAGAAGAAAATGTTTTTAACAGCCATTTTCTCCAATGGATGAGTTTTCAATTAATTTGAATGATACAAACATTTTTTTTCACAGCTACATAATCATAGTTATTATTGTGTTGTCTACAGCAACCTTCAATTTGGACTTCAAATTGTGTTGTTTGAGAATGGGCTAAGACAAGAGGGCCGTTGGCCCTCGGTCGCTCACCTGAGATGGGGTTTTATAACAGATCATTTCTTACAGGTAAAGCAATAAAGGGTCAAAGATCATATGAACGCCACTATGTGATTTCAAACCATAGAAAACCCAGAAAACTACCTCAGTGCAATATCATATGTAACTCAAATATTAAGTTTCATCCATTTCGGCTATGTGGTTATGGAGAAATTGCTTTGGACAGATGGAATTACAATAAAACATACAGACTGACAAACAAACAGAAATTTACAAATTGACCTAGATCTATGACCTTGAACCTACCTAAATATATATTTCAAATAGAATATCTACTCATGATAAAGAACACATTTACCCATACATTTGTTTGAATCCATGCATGAATGTAGATGCTATGCCCCTGATAAGCAGATTTTACAAGAAGTCCCCTTTTTCTGTGACAAGGTTTCATATTGAAAAGCAAAGAAAAGTACCTCATAGCAATATCATAAGTAATGCAAATAATAAGTTTTGTCAAATTTTGCTCTGCGGTTATGGAGAAATTGCTTCTGACAGATTTTGTGTAATTTCTCTTTTTCTGTTGCCGTGGCAACCAGAGTTGTTGTTTTTTATAAATTGCAATTCTGTTAGCCATTCTTTAACCCATTAACAAACAACAAAACTTTAAGGCAGTCCAAATTGAAAGATCCTGCAGACGACAATTTCAAGTGAATGGAATTTTTGATGTTTAGGTCTTTTTGGATGAAAAACATTGTGGGAAATGAAGAAATTGCTTGTCACAAGCAATTTCTTCATTTTCCACAATGTTTTTCAAAGCCATTTTCTTGTGGGGAGTGAAAAAGAGTCATTGTGTGGTAATGGGTTAAATGTGATCTCCTAAGGAAAATTTCTGTCTAGTTTGGTTGAAATTAGCCAGTTACTTTAGGAGGAGATATCATTCAACGATGTCATTGAGATTTGGTGGAAAATCTCCTTTTCTGTTGCAATGGCTACCAGAGCATTTAATGGATTTCAATTCTTTTAGCAATTTTTAAAAGGAACCTCCTAAGAAATATTTCTGCCAAATTTGGTTGAAATTGGCCAAGTAGTTTAGGAGTAGATGTTGTTCAAAGAAATTATTGTTAATTAGTCAAATTTCTCCTTTTCTGGTGCCATGGCAACCAGAGTTTTTAGTCAATTTCAATTCTTTTAGCAATTCTAAAAGAGGACCTCCTAAGGAATATTTTTGCCAAGTTTGGTTGAAATTGACTTGGTAGTTTAGGAGAAGATGTTGTTCAAAGATAGTATTGAGATTCAGTCAAATTTTTCCTTTTCTGTTGCCATGGCAACCAGAGAGTATATGGATTTCAATTCTTTTAGCAATTCTGAAAGGGGGTCACCTAAGGAGCATTTCTTCCAAGTTTGGTTGAAATTGGCCAAGTAGTTTAGGAGGAGATGTGGTTCAAAGATAGTATTGAGATTCAGTCAAATTTCTTCTTTTCTGTTGCCATGGCAACCAGAGTTTTTTATGGATTTCAATTCTTTTAGCAATTCTGAAAGGGGGTCACCTAAGGAACATTCCTGCCAAGTTTGGTTGAGATCGGCCAAGTAGTTTAGGAGTAGATGTTGTTCAAAGATAGAAATGAGATTCAGTCAAATTTCTCCTTTTTTGTTGCCATGGCAACAAGAGCTTTTTATGGATTTCAATTCTTTTAGCAATTCTGAAAGGGGGTCACCTAAGGCACATTCCTGCCAAGTTTGGTTGTAATTGGCCAAGTAGTTTAGGAGGAGATGTCGTTCAAAGATAGTATTGAGATTCAGTCAAATTTCTCCTTTTCTGTTGCCATGGCAACCAGAGTTTTTTATGGATTTCAATTCTTTTAGCAATTCTGAAAGGGGGTCACCTAAGGAACATTCCTGTCAAGTTTACTTGAAATTGGCCAAGTAGTTTAGGAGGAGATGTCGTTTAAAGATAGTATTGAGATTCAGTCAAATTTCTCCTTTTCTGTTGCCATGGCAACCAGAGTTTTTTTTATGGATTTCAATTCTTTTAGCAATTCTGAAAGGGGGTCACCTAATGAACATTCCTGCCAAGTTTGATTGAAATTGGCCAAGTAGTTTAGGAGGAGATGTCATTCAAAGATAGTATTGAGATTCAGTCAAATTTCTCCTTTTCTGTTGCCATGGCAACCAGAGTTTTTTATGGATTTCAATTCTTTTAGCAATTCTGAAAGGAGGTCACCTAAAAAGGAACATTCCTGCCAAGTTTGGTTGAAATTGGCCCAGTAGTTTAGGAGGAGATGTCATTTAAAGAAATTGTTGACGGACGACGCACGACGGACGCCGGACGACGCACGGACGCCGGACAAAAGGTGATCACAATAGCCTCTGAGCTAAAAAGCTGTAACACTCTCAAATTTTTGTCTCCCCATTAAGACAACAAGAGCTTCACAGAGCGGCGCATATACGCCCGAGAGGGGCTTGTCAGTAAAAATTGGCCATTTTTTCAATTCAAGGGCAGATAATTCAAACATGAAAATTTATCAAAATTTTGTTTGCACAACAGACACCATAGAGATTCATTGTGGCTAGTTTGATTAAATTCTGGTTGAAACTGTAGAAGTAGCGCACAGGAGAAAATGGGCATTTTTGAGAAAATGGGCATTTTTCCTTAAATTTAAGGGCAGATAATTCAAGAACGAAAACAGTTATCTAAATTCTGTAACGGTGTGCACAACTATACACCATGGAGATTCATTGTGGCTAGTTTGATCAAATTCTGATCAAAACTGTAGGAGGAGTTGCGCGCACAAGAAAATGGGCATTTTTTTAATTCAAGGGCAGATAATTCAAGAACGAAAAGAGTTATATCTGAATTCCGTAAGCTAGGTGCACAACTAGACACCATGGAGATTTATTGTGGCAAGTTTGATTAAATTCCGATCAAAACTGTAGGAGGAGTTGCGCACACAAATACCTGCCAAATTGATAGTGCTATATGAAATTTTTATGAGTTAGAACTGTTTTGCGGGTAACATTTTTGTCAATTTTTATAATTTTTTTCTGCAACACGGTTCTAACTCAAAGATTTTCAAAAACAACATTTTGAACAAACCTCACATAGATTTCATTTATAACATATTATTTGCTATGGAAAAACAATTTCAGAAATGTGTCTTACTGAACAAAATTTTTCCTTGTAAAAAAATGAAATAGTTTTTTGCCTCTCCTGTAAAATAATGAAAAAGTGAGTTAGAACCGTGTTGCGGAAAGCCCGCGTTATCTGAATTCCGTAAGCTAGGTGCACAACTAGACACCATGGAGATTTATTGTGGCAAGTTTGATTAAATTCCGATCAAAACTGTAGGAGGAGTTGCGCACACAAGAAATTGCTAATGGACGGACAGACAGACGGACGGACAGACAGACGGACGAGCGGGGCCATAACATAATACGACCCTTCGGGCGTATAAAAAGAAAATGTTTTCTTACCAGATGGAAAAATGGGACAAAATATCCAAAGAGGGCAATCCCTAGAGACACCACCCATATCACATAGGCTTTCTTTCTCCATATCTTCACGTTCAGAAATTGTCGTGTCCATGTACAACAATCATTACAATGCTGATAAATACTCTCTGTTGATAAAGTTGCTGCAACCAAATGGTTTTCACGAATAAACACTGGCTTCCAGGTTAAAGTCAACAGAATCAAGATGCACTGTAATCCACCTAGGAAGAGGAAACAGTATTTAAAGTCGATGGTTCGTAACAAAAACGGTAAAATTCTTGTTAATCCTATTGTGAATAATGAGCTTCCGAAGGCAACAATCCCATTCACAAGCCCCATATGTTTTTTAAAGTAATGTCCTAAGATTACGAGTGATGGTGAATATACCATAGATGACCCCACGCCAAGCATGATGCCAAAGGTGAGATATAGAAGTTCCAGCTTCTCGATGAAGGCGGTGGCTATCAGTCCACCAGCAGCAAGGACGGCGCCAATAAAAGCTGTTGGTCGGATTCCTATTCGATCACTCAGAATGCTTGATATTGTACACATTAGGAAGGTCACTCCAGTACAAGTCGAACCAACAAATGCTGAAAAATAAATCAAACAAGAAATTAGAGCAACAAATAAGAGAGAGTGGAGATGTTCTAAAACCCCTATGTTGTGAGTACTCATTTGAATTGTCTCTATGAGATGGTTCTAATGGCTACCACAAAATAGGGTTTGATATAAACATTTAGTGAAATATTTATTTTGAAAAGCCATAACTCCTTTCCGTCTGTCGCTCTGACTAATAAGCACCAATTCCACTGAAATTGCAATCTTTTCATAAGAATGCACCTTGGTATTCAGAGCTTTTTCCAGACATTTCAGCAAAAGGCTCTCAGATAGAGTTTGGTCAATGTGTGCCCAAGAACAGCAATTTCAATTTCAAAAAATAAATGACCTTCACTTGACCTTCAGCTTTATATCAAAGAAACTGGCCTGCTGTCACGAGGAATACAGTATGTGAAATATGGAAACTATATTACATAATAGTTTAAAAGTTATGGCCAATGGGGTTAAATTTTTTCACGTAAACTGTGGTGTAATTTCAGAAAAACAAAAGTATTTTCCAGAGTGATAACTGCAGCTTGATTGAATATTTAAATGAGGCTTTTTAAGATTACAGCTTATCAAAACATAATGTATATCAAGTCTGGTTTTAGCACAAAATTCATTGCCATTAATATTTTTTGTTTACAGATGCAGTTACAAGGTCTTGGATGAAAAGCAGCAATATTCTACCTGTTTTGAGGGACACCTCCGGATCGTCTTTGCTGTAATGGTCTCTCATCGCCACATAAATAATTCCAAATGTATTAATGATACCAAACACAGTTCCGTTAGCCCATAAAGATGCCATACATACGACCCACCCCCACCCACCATCTCGAGGCACAAACTCCCCTGGAACTCCCTTATCATCTGCCCTAGTAGCACTGCCATTAGTCCCCGCATGTAGCAGGTCCTTTCCTTGTGATTCGATTTCTGGCTCACTCTTTTTTGACCAGAAAAATCGTCTGTTGTTTGATTCCCCACTTTTCCCCATACTCTCTGATCTAGGTAACTAAGTCTGTATTTCTTTACTCTCGGTCATAAGCTTTTAAAATCTATCACCATTCCACCACTGGATTTTTCTAATCTCTTTTAAAAGTTGGCAAAGTATTTCACATGTTTCCTCTTTTCCTGTAATTACAAAAAAATAACACCATTTTTGACGACAGAATTTTACACATCTAAAATGAAAGGAGTTTCACAAGACATGAAACTAGAATTATCCCATAGAAAATAATATAGGGTCCAGGGATAAAAGAAAGTGTTGGTAATCAGCATTTTCTTATTTTCGCTCAATGTTTTTCCAAGCTTCTCTTCAGTTCCCTTTAGAAATGATTTTTTCCAAAAGGGTTAAAACTAATAACTTTCAATTTCCACAAGCTGAAGTAACAATTCCCCTTACCAGTACAGATTTACTAAAACCAATCACTAGATTAATTCACCACTTGCTTAATCACACTATGTCACAGTACATTATCATTGAAACTACTGTACTTCTCCTAGTAAAGGCTCGCCAGAATTTATTAAACAGAGATTGGGAACTTTTTTTAATCCTTTCCCAAACCAGAGCTCCAATTTTTTGAGGCAAGGGGTATTTACCCCTCAGAATTTTATCTAATGCGTATTTCCAGATAATTTTTTGAGGCAGGGCGTATTTACGTTCTTGTTCGGGAAAGGACTAAAATAAACAGGCACACCCGACCGGAACGACCCACTTTCATTTTCGGGTTCGAGGCCATCTAACCGGGGTATGCTTCTGACCATCGAGGGTTTTTTTTTCTGAACAAGATTATCATTGTGTGCTGTCTTTGCCTGTAGGGCCACTTCAGAACGAATATCGGCAAAAATCGCCTAAAGTTACGATCTGCTAAGCAGTGGATTTACTCGTTTGCCGGTTTGAAAAGAAAACAAACACCTTTGAGTTGTCATTTACGATTTAAGGATTGACGCAATGGTCTGTTAAATCGGGTAACGATTTGCTTTCACGGAGATAACCGATTGATTGAAATTCAAGCAAATACAACACTCGGCATCATTCGGTAGATCTACGGAATAGCCGGTTGTTGCTCGGCTGGTCACAGTGGTGACGTAATTGGTATTCTTCAATTATTCAAGACTGATTGGCTGATAAAAAAAAGTCGTAATAGATATCGGATAGCTGACTGCCGTAACCTATTTTTTACAGACAAAAAGTTTGTGTTAATTGCTGGAATTTCCTAGTGTATGTTTTTTCTCAACATTTTCCGATCTTGATACGCTAACTGGCAATTATCAAATGCGTTTTCATTATTTTGAATGCGTATTTGTACGCATTTTTATAAAAGTTAATGCGTATTCAGACCAAATCAATGCGTATTTTACGCAAATACGCATACTATCTGGAGCTCTGCCAAACAACAAATCATAAGGGAACAGAAGTTCACTCAGACTCTGCTCAGTGAACTTAATTGTACACAAACAAAAGCCCTTCACCCAAGGATCATTTCTGCTAAGTTTCAAGAACATTGGTCTACTGGTTCGGGAATAGAAGATTTTTAAAGAAATTGTGGTCTACTGGTTCGGGAGGAGAAGATTTTTAAAGAAATTGTGGAAAGACGACCAGACAGACAGACGGACGACGGACAACGACCAATCACAATACCTCACCTTGAGCACTTCGTGCTCAGGTGAGCTAAAAAGTCATAATAGCTTAATAGCCTATAAGCCATCAGAGGTTCATTAATACAGAGAAGTGGAACATTTGCTAATTATGAATGTTGAAGTGGGTTGTGACACTGTTTAACCCTTTGCCAAACAACAAATTTTTTGGGTGGTCCAATTTGAAATTTGTCATAGACGGCAAAATGGTATTGTAAGGGAGAATGTTTACAATAAAGTGTGGAAAACATTGAGGCAATAGGAGAAAAAGCTGATTATTGATTAGGATTTTCTTCTATTGTCTCAATGTTTTCCCCAGTCTTTTTGTGTGATGGAGTCAAAAGGTGTCACTATGCAGTAATGGGTTAATTAAGAGTTAGTACTATTTGCTAATTAATGAGATATATACATGTACATGTATAATGAGAAATATGGTAGTTCAGTTCATATCACCAACAGCCTCAGAAGTTTTATCGTGTCAAGTGCTATAGTTCACAAGGACAGATCATGTCGTAATCTCACGTGCAGATTGGCAAACATACCCTCTTCATCACACACTTGGCTTAACCCTTTCCCAAAAAAGACCTGGTTTAGACGTCCCTAACAAAAAAGGCTTGGGAAAATATTGAGACAAAAGATGAAAAGGCTGGTGACCAGCATTTTCTCCTTTTGCCTCAATATTTTCTGAGTTTTATTTTATATATTTCATACCTTTACAAACATAGAATTTGCTAACAACAGAAACTTTCAACTCAGAAGAGTCAAATTCTCTGTCATTTGAGAAAGTATTAAAGTTCTGGCATGTGACCACTCGCACTTCTTTTCTGAATCCTGAAGCAAAAAGTCTGCTTTTTTATTATAAAAAAACAACAACTCCAAATTGAAGGCAAAGGAACTGATCCCCAATAACAGAGTGGGAGACCCTTGAGAGTACAATCTAAAATAGAGTTCTAGATAGCCTAAATTATAAACCAGGTTCGTACAGAGGGACAAGAGAGAGGGCTAAGCCCCCCCCCCCCCCCCCAAGTTGGCCAAAAATACCAAATTTTCCTTATTTTACACTGAAAATTCAATGAAAATCCAATTTAGTCCCAGCCCCCCTCCCCCCCCCCCTTCCCCATATTCATGCACTGGAGCTTGAGCCCACCCAATATTAAATTGCTTCCTACCAGCCTGTAAGAAAGGATTATCATTCATGATCAGTATTTTTTGCTTTTTCTTCAATGTTTTCAATGGCTCTCTGTCCTTGTGTTGCAGTTCAAAACTAGGAGTTGCCCAGTAAAGGGTTCAGATAGAGAAATCTTAATTTGTCTCATTATTAATTGATAACAAATAGGATGAACTATTAGATAACGATTAGCTATTATCGGGGGAAACCAATTAGATACACTATTTCTATTTCCCAATGACCGATAATGGTCCATTCAAGGGTGCAGCAATATAGATTTTCATCAATTATAGGCTATATGAGCCTGTCCATGAGAAAAGGTACAAGTTGGCATGACGTCATTTTTGTGGGAAAACGTGATGTAAACTTGTTTCTGTTGTCTGCAAAACACTTCCTGGTTTTCAACAACATGCTTAAAAGCGGATTTTAACTGTAATACGACAGTTGAAATGGTAGAAATATCAGAAGAAGGTGGCTTTGAAGTTTATGATCGATTTCCAAGAGATTTTCGCTTGAATTATTAGGAATAAATGTGAGTTTACCATTTTCAAGCGATAGGTAGATCTAAATTGACGGAGAAGACAACAGCTGTCAACATAATGAATAAATTGGTAACAGGTAATTCGACAGTTTATACAGAGAAATTAGACAAATCTGGTTTGAAGTTTTCGGCGATAATTTTCTTTTTTTCCCTTAAATTGTAAGAAATGAACGAGAGAGAACAATATGTTTGAATTGTTTACACATGGTTGAAAAATGGACTGCGAAGAGAAAACTTAGTGTTGCCATGTTGGATTGTTTACATTGGTTTCCAATGTAAACTTTTGGGTATAGTAGCGTTGGACTTTGGAAAGCTTCAATAATTATTTTTTAACCATTATTATGACTAAATCTGCTTTTTTGTCGCATAGAAAGGGATTCGCGGCCCGATCTATTTTTAGCTTTCATACTATGTAGAAAATATAGAATTATTTTACGTCAGTGTGTGCCGCCGTGGCGCATTGGTTTTATCTCTCGCTTTGCATGTCAAAGGACCAAGGATCGAATCCCGCTGCCTTCTTTTTTTAGAGGATTTTTTTTAATTGCAATTTCGTTTCACAAAGATCAGTAATTTATAATAATTTAATCTGATTGAAAATCAATCTTATACTTTGCTTAGCGTAAGTCTATAATGGAATAATAATAGGTTATAAATGTTTTACTGTGTAGAGTCTACATGTATAATAACTTATTCGTCCTTCAAACCTATGATATAATTAATGTCTTCATATATCTATCTGTCTGTCTTTCAATTCGTCCAAACATTCACACATCCATCAATTGATCAGACGAAAATCACGTTATACATGCACATTCTTACATTAATTTCTCTGGAGCCGAATGAAATATAGAGCCTACATGTTAGAATCTCTATATATGTCATTAATAAAAGCGTTTCTACAAAATTTCATGTACAGAAGAAAAAAAAAGTGATAGGACAGAAAAGCTTCAATGTGTTGTTAATAGTTCTGCCTATAGTAAAAGGTCAGCGGCGGATCCAGATGGGGTTGGGGGTTCTCGAAAACGAACCCCCTCTATAGCTTAAACGAACCCCTTCTATAGCCTGATCATTTCATTTTCATAGAGAAATTCAGGAAAAAATGTGTAATACTAAGAACACAAACTTCCTATTTGTATGTACAGGGTATGCGACCTCGTTACCATCTCTTTCAAAATGTATGTAGGCTATATCAATTATTGGTGTGAACGGGTTTCAGGGTCGCAGTCGTCTTGACTGTGATTTTACACGTGCGACGCTTTAGCTCGGACTCGCCGTGATTCACAGATTCATTTTTCACAGTTCAGAATACTAGTAATTCAGATGTATGATTGTGTATGGTGAGAGAGAAAACAAATCATAATTTTTGGACAAACTACAATAGTACCGGCCGAAAATGACAGTGACGTAGGCTAATGTTTACTACTTGACAACCAATCAACTCTGTTCGTATTTGTAAAGGTGCAAATCAGGCGAATTGATTGGTTTTGCAGCAGTAAACATCAGCCTACGTCACTGTAATTTTCGGCTGGGACTATTGTAAACTTTTCTCCATCAATTTAACTTGTTGATTTCAACATGATTATCATTTCAAATTTTCATTTACATTGCCGACAACCTGGAACCATTTATGCTTGCAATTGTTTTGTACATAAACAAGATAAACATATTTTCTTTTGCTATCTAATAAACTTGAAACTTATGTTCGAACTTCGAACCCCTATCAAAGAAATCATGGATCCGACACTGAAGGTATCCTGGCAGAGGAGGCTATGAAAGGGTTTCTAAGTCCTGTCTTTAAGATATTAAAGGAAATATAATCACATAAGCATTTCAGGTAATAAATTACAAATTAACCAACTCTCACATAGTGTCACTTATTGCGGCCGCAGTAAGAAAAGGGCTTCATATCACATTGTGGAAAATGAAGAAATTTCTTGTTACATACAAACTTCTCTCCCCAAATTGATTTGTACACAAAAAGACAACACATGTTTTTGTTCATTCATTTGAAGTTATCAACAGCATTTTTAAGATTTGACAGGTCCAAAATCTTGCCCTGGTAGAGGATTATTTACTATAACTCACAGATCCCTGCATTAAACAGATTTATCAATTTACAAGAACGAGCAATTAAGTCAATATTTTCCGCCCTAATAAAATTCATGCGATGTTGTAATTATTATGGCAATGCCGTAAACATTTTGTGATGGAATGTTCCGAGCACAGCGCTCAATTGTTGACAAACTAACGGGAAAAAAGAAAGAAAAAAAAGAAAGAAAATAAAGTTACCTCTTATTGCGAATTTAATATATTCTGATTCGACAGTGTTTTTTCTAATGCTGCGCACAGAAATAAAGATTCAAAAAATGTTTAAATCTAATACAAAAGGTACATAAGCGTCATTAAACGATAGCGCAAGATGCAACAAAAAATAACAGATGGTAAACAATGTATAAGCATATGTATGTCACACTTTCGAAAAGTGTAACACACATTTGTCGTTTCAAGGTAATCGAAGAAATATCATTCTATATTGAGTGGTCACTGAGGGTATATTTTTGATATCCAGGGGCCCATACTATCAACGGTCGCACGATTATGTTTTGCGTGAATGCTTGTAACAACAAACCTGATTGGCCCACTCTTATTTCTCGAGCAATTAGATGTCTTCTTACACAGTTTACACTTAAACGTGGTCGTAAGATCGTTGATATTACAAGCCCCTATTTAATTTGAGAACAGAATTTGAGAATACAGAAAACGTGGCGTTCTATCAAGAGAGGGAAATAGATTAACAACGTAATAGTGAAGTAAAAGAAAAGCTAGAATGGACAGCTAATCTGTTGAAAAGATGTGTAACAAATGACACACTTAAAAAAACAAAGAGTAAATAGGCTATATTACAAAACCTTTAAGACAACGGAACAAAGGCGCCGATCAACACATATTTGACATTTTCGTACGAAAAATTCAGATGTCACGCGAATCTCATTAGGCGTGGACTACGTTAAAGAAGTTTTTTTATATTTAATTACAAAGGACACTTTTATTTTATAAGTAGTTTCAGGTAATGCTATGTCTACTGCAGCGACGTTGCAAAATAATTTCAGTTGTAAATGTATGTCAACATTGAGAATAACTTCTCCAGAGCCGAAGGTTTACGACGTCGTCCGAATAGGTTCAGATACGTGACGACTGTTAAATGAAGTCACACGAAAAGTTGAGACGTTGCCTGAATCTCAGTAGGAATGGACTACCTAATGAAGTTTTTTTGTTACAAACAAAACTTTTATTCTATTTATCATTTTAGAAACAGTATATTCTAAAAGTAATGTGATTATGCTTTGTCAACTTCAAACAAAAATGTTGTCATCTTTTTTTTTCATATTTCGTCATGTGCAGAATCCTGGAATGGTTTACGTCAAGCGTGATTACAATGAGATTGCCATTTCTATTTTCAAAGACCTGACCAATCCGTTCCACGATCCTGCCAAACAAGAGGTTATTCCACCAGTAGTAATGACCATATAAAGAGCAGTCTATCTTTATAGGAACGTCAGGCCCTTTGCCCGTTCATGTTACAGAGATGACATTTGCCCAACTACGATTTTTAAAGAGTGAAGCTTCTTAGTAATTGATCTCAAGAATGGGATTGTTTATGAACTTATTAAATATTGAAAAATTACATTACAATTAGTTATACTCTCTAACTTATAAAAGCCAATAAAACCAATACATTCTGAACCCATCTTTTAGCTGACGTCGTTTAAGCCGACGTCATTTATTCGGAAGAAAATGTCGCCATTACGTTGCTATGGTGGTCAGCTTTGATGACGTCATAAGTGTGTTTCCTGAAAGTGTTTTGACCTATGAAATATGTCAAGCAGTAGACAAGACACTACCCTTTCATTTTATGGTAAAAAGTCAAAATCGAAAATTTTGACCAACTTGTACCTTTTCTCATGGACAGGCTCATATGTAGCCCTTTCCCAAACAAGACCTGTTTTGATGTCCATAGTAGGAAAAACCTAGGAAAACGATATAGGCAAAAAAAAGAAAATCTGATAACCAGCATTTACTCCTTTTTGTCTACGTAATGTCTACGCTATAATATAGATATCTCTATTTTTGACCAGGCCCGTAGGAAGCAATTTAATATTGGGTGGGCTAAAGCCCTAGCCCCCCTAGCCAACCCCCCTGTTTCTACAGGCCTGTTGACACATCAATTGTTTTGTTGTTTGAAACATCTTTTGTATTTGGCTAGACTAAAACTGCACTGTAAGGCAGCTATTTGATGTAACTTAAAACTTTTTTTGTGTATAACAAACTACATATAAATTATGTATGTCTACTAACTTAACCCTTTCCCAAACAAGACCTGGTTTTGACGTCCCTGATAGAATAGGTTTGTGAAAACATTGTGGCAAAAGAAGAAACTGCTGATAGTCAGCAGTTTCTCCTTTTGCCTCAATATTTTCTGTACTATATCATGCACAAATTTTCACCCTTCCTAAACCCAATTGTGTCCTCCGCAGCAGCTTTTCAATGTATCATCGCAAAATTTGGCTGTTTGGGAAAGGGTTAAATATGATTTTCAGGGCTTTAATTAACCCTAACTTAATCTCGGTTGGCCAAAAAGTTATTGAAACCCGTTCACACATTACTAAATTGTGACGCTTTTTGATACCACTGGAATATGCTTAAGTAAAACATATAGGCTAATAGCGAAAAATGAATGAATATTGCTTGTCATTGCTCTTCATTTCACACAATGTTTTCTACCCTGAAACACCTAGAAATATATATAAATCTGAAGAAAATTCTTTAAAAATCAATTTTTTATCCAATTTGAACCAAACTTGACAGGACTATTCCTTGGGTAACTCTTTGCAACATTTGTGTACAATGTTTGAGATTTGTAAAAAAAAATGTGGAAGTGGCAAGGTGGGGATTACCTAACTTGAGAAATTCTTAACTACATGTAATTCCTAAAAAATCTTCTCCACCTTTGCCATTGGTCCAATTTGAATCAAACTTAACATGAATGTTCCTTGTGTGACCATTTTCAAAACTTGTTCGTGAATTTTTGGCAGGGGGGGGGGTCTAATTGTACTTAGAAAAATCTTGAGAAAATTCTTTAGAAATAAACCCTTGGGCCAATTTTAACCAAACTTGGTAGGAATGTTCTTGGAGTGACTTTTTCAATATCTATTCATCTAATTTCTAATCTTGTTTCATAAAATGGGCGTGGCAGGGCAGAGCTTTAGAGAATTAGAGAAATTGTTAAACAAATCCTCAAAAATATTCTCCTCCTTAAAGTGACATTTCACATTTATTTCATTTTTTAAAAGTATGTCTTGATGCAAAGATTGTTTATTTTAATGTGTAGAAACGCTATCAGTTTTTTGAAGTTGTTATTCATAAGCGAAAAATACACCTTTAAAGTTGAGACAGAAATGACAAATTATATAAATCTGAACTGTTGTCCACAACAGTTAGTTGATTTTAGCACAAAAATATATATTTCTCGTAAACAGTCAATATTTTGGCTTGAAATTTTCACAATTTTTGTAAGAAAACAAAAGTCATGCTCTTTAACCCATTCCCAAACACAGACATGCCATAATTTTTCCAGTGGAATCCGGGACATTGGATGAACAATTTCCGGGATTTGCGATGTTTTTCCGGGACTCATTATCCCTCCCTCCAGTCGCCCCCCCCCACCGCCGTCATCGCTCGCTAGCGCACCCCCCCCCAGCTCTTTCTTCCTTCGCAGCGCACATTTTAGTTTTATTTAGTAGATTCCTGACTGCGATGGATTCAAAGTAGAAAATGGTGCATTCAGTTATTTGTCATCACTAAACATAATGCGATCGTAAAATGGTAGATTCTACAAAATGCGAAATGTCTGCCCATGATCATTCAAATATTCAGTATTGCAAAGGGACGGTCATCGCATAGATCTAGATCTAGATAAATTCCCGTAAATTAAATAAAAACGCACACTTTTGGCTGCTATGTTCTTTTACAGAATGAAAAAATACCTTGTCATTTTTTAGATCCGTGTAGATAACAAAATCCAAAATCCAATCTTTTGTTTGGGATAGAGTTAGCGATCGGAATAATGTTCGCACGTTTGAATTCAAAATGCTTTAACTATGGTACAAAAATGCGATATTTACGCGGTTACTGCTTGAAGAAGCGGTGAGAAAAAAACGTGTTTCCAAATTAAGTTGCTACACGCAGCGCGTTTGATGTTTGAAAGACGCCACGACATCTATCGGTGACCTTTCTGTCGGTGACCTCTGTGAACTTGAAAAGTCATGCGCGCAAGCTTTGTAACACGTCAATCACTCTTTCGGATGAAGCTTAGGGGCGGAGCAAACTTTTTTCTGGGACGCTATTGGTTCGATATCCTGTCAACAATTAAGGAATCATGCATTTGTTCATCCATAACTTGAAATTGACGTAACGATAACGTATTATGTCTGCAGTTAAGAGATTGTGGAAGGGAACGGGAACTTGTAGAACCGCATAGTTCGAGTTTGAGTTTATTGGAGTTTTACGCCGTTTTCAACTGCCGGGGTCATATCGCGGCGGCCTCATAGTTTGAATATCAAAATAGAGAATGGAATTTTCTATTTCGCTTCCAAAGAAGGTAGATCTATTTGTTATCAGTTTCATTTTCGTATGCATGAGTTATTTAATATTCAGTCAAAGCCTCTTTAATTTAAAATGATGCTTAGTATGCTTACATGACTTTTGAAATTTTCACGAAGTACATAAGATCGGAAGGGATCGCGATCGCTATGCATCCTAATGATCATGAACTTTACTTGTTATTTTCCAAGATCGTTACCAGTTTTGGCGTGTCAATTAATCTTCATAAATTCACGCGTAACCCAATACTTATTTTAATGCAATTCGTACAGATATTACAATTATTAACATCATACAACAAACTGTCACTTACTGTCTTCTCAGCCACGCCTATTAAATCGTTATACAAGGTGTCATAATCTTTCGACCACACTGTTATCTGGGTAATTAAAAGTCTGATTATCGATTTTTGTCTATCAATTAAGGGTCAGCGTGTATGTTATTAACAGTTGCTGTCAACTTTACACTCGATTAGCATAACTTTTGAAAGTTAACCCTTTACTTGAAATTTCTCTACACTTATATAGTGTATGATCGGGAATGGAAGATTTCCAGGACATTTACTTTATGTACGGGACGCCGGGACGGCATATCGATTTCCGGGACTGTCCCGGACGTTCCAGGACTTATGGAATGTCTGCCAAACAGCAAATTTGGGACTGGTCCAAATTCAAAGCTGATGCAGACGACAATTTCAAGTGAATGAAATTTAACATTTTTGGGTCTTTTTACGTAGAAAACATTGTGGGAAATGAAGAAATTGCTTGTCACAAGCATTTTTTTCATTTTCCACAATGTTTTCCAAAGTAATTATCTAAAAGGGTGTCAAAAGGCTTCAGGGCTTTTTCCAGGCATTTTGGGAAAGGGCCCCTAGCTCAAAATTGGGAAAATTTTATCGACAAAATGCCAAATTTGGGAAAAAACAGAACTTGCATATGATATAACCAGTAAGACTTTAATTATTTAAAACAACTGAGCTAAAACATATCCCAGATTTATGCAAAACTCTCACAAACAATACAAAATCATGTTGAAAATTGAAATCCTGCATTTTTTTCATTTTGCTTCATTCTTTCCCAAACAAGACTTGGTTTTGACATCCATGTTTACATAAGATTGGTAAAAGTTAAAACATGGAGACAAAAAATGCTCTATGTTTTGAGCTATATCATTCACAAACTTTACATTTTTAGTAACATTTATTTTGTTGTCTGCAACAGCTTTAGAATTGGACCACTGTAATAATTTGGATGTCAGGGAAAGGATTAAATATTTTCTGAAGTACTAATGATCCACAAAACTGAAATCCCCCCCCCCCCCCCCACACACACACACGTCATCTAACTCTTAGTTAGAAACTATAGAATAATTTTGTTTAAATTTAAAATCAGTTTTCAAGGATATTTAGCTGGAAAAAAAATGGGTCTTTGATTGTATACAGCTTTAATTTTCCTCCTATAAACCTTAATCAATACTTTGTTTACATCGCGAAAACCCATGACATTAAGTTTTTAATTACTATATCTGTTTTTCCCGAGAGCATCAAACAGTTTAAACAATAAAACATCAAATAGGTAACAAGATCTGACTGAATTACCGACAATTTTTTTGGATTTCCTTGATATACAGCCCTAATTAATTTACAACCTATGGCTGCGAAGATACAATCGTCGATTTACCTGAATGACTGCATAACACACTGGGGTATTTTTACACACGCATATTATGTACTTTTATGACATAAGGCTACTTCAATTGATAGAATAAAGTGCTGTGGCCAATCAAATATTGGATTCTCAGCTGATAATCAGCATACAGTCCAGATGTGAAACTCATTACTGTTCACGCCAGAACTTGGAATTGGGAATTTTTTTTCTGAATTGGGAAAAAATTGGGGCCGTTTTGGTTTGGGAATGGGGCCGAATATCGGCCCCTACGGAATAGGCGAAAAAGCCCTGGGCTTCAATGTGTGGGAATGGGTTAAGATGGAATGAAAGTAAAATTTATGTAAAAATGATTGTGAAATGTCACCTTAACCCAGTGGTGGATCCAGGGGAGGTTCGGGGGGTTCAAACGAACCCCCTCTGTAGCCTGATTCTTTCATTTTCATGCAGAAATTCGGTCAAAAGTGTGTAATACTTGTAAAACGAACCCCCCTTTTTGTAAAAACGAACCCCCCTCAAAGAAATCCTGGATCCGCCACTGTTAACCTGATATTGATGTCTTATATACATATATACTGAAACAATAGTAAACTTATAATAAGGCTTATCAATATCATGATAGCTCTCCTAAATGATAAAAATACCAGTTTCTATGATTTTTGATTTTTCCCAAAATTATAATCCGAGTATTCTCTGATGAAAATACGCTCTTTGATATTTTGATTTTTCGCTATTTACATCAGAGAGCGTTGCTCTTTGAAAACAGCGGAAAGTTCGGTAACGTTACAAGTAACTTGAAGCTTTGTTTTTGTGTATCATATCGAAACACTCGGTAAAACACTGTAGGGTATAGATCAATAAATCATTTTTTGTCATACCTGACCAAAAATTTCATTTCAAATCGGCCTGCTGGATGAGTATAACCTTTGGTTTTGAATGGAAGGTCAAGGTAAACAAAGGCTGCTCAGGTGAGGGTTGTTGCAAAACATTGCCTATTAACCTTTTAGAAATACTTTTTGGTCGTAATTTTTTCAGCAGCCATAACAATAAATGGTTCATTTATCGATATCATCAGGGGTTTTAACGATAGCGTTTAAGATCGGACGGTGAACGATGCGCAACAATTTGTTGCGAACTTCTTGATTTTTTCAAAGAGCAACGCTCTCTGATGTAAATAGCGAAAAATCAAAATATCAAAGAGCGTATTTACATCAGAGAAGACTCGGATTACCAAAATTTAGTGCTTTGTCGATTAAATTTTGCCAATTTCAGGTTAGGGACCCTTTCCCAAAGGAAGTGGCTAGAGATACGGGCCCGTATCTCTAGCCTATGGGGGCTAGGGATACGGACCCGTATCCCTAGCAAAACCCCCTTGTTTTTGCTAGAGATACGGACCCGTATCTCTAGCGAAACCATGGGGTTTTTCCTAGGGATACGGGTCAAACGACTTCCGGTCTAACATAACCTATTGTGTCATTTATGGAAAATCGATATTGATCCATTCCCAAATTGCGAAATTCAGACTGTTCATTTCGAAAGTTCCTAGAGTTTGAGTTTATTGGGGTTTTACGCCGTTTTCAACTACCAGGGTCATATCGCGGCAGCTGGAGCACCTACCCATGGATTCCTGTTGTTTCTCAAACCAGTACTACCACAACACTCTTGCCGAGCCTCCAGCTGCTCGCCCACTTAGGTTAACGATTTCAAACCCATTGGTGGGTAACAATTTTGTCAGAAAGGGTATTAGAAAGTTCCTAGAGACAAATAAAGTATCATTTATGTCTCGACTAGACAATACGGGCGATATTGCAGGGGAAAGGCCGAGGAAATGTAGAAATTGCTGAAATTGTTTTTTTCTTGTTTGATATACGGTTAAAATAGAAACCCTTCAGTTTTAAATCATCGGTATATTCCCGGAACGTCGAGTCGCACCTTTTATAAAATGTGTGAAAAAGGGTTACCCACAGGGCGACACTTTTGAGAAGTCGCATTTATGAAGAATATTTTTGAATGAAAATAGGAGAAAACTTAATTATTTTGCATTGTAACTTTTTTTTCGTGATATACATTGTAATATTCGTTGTAAAATATATACATAGGTATGATAACTAGGCCCATTTATTTACGTTTTAACTCGTTACTAGACGGCAAAATTTTAGAAGAGGTCAATTCTATCTTTCTGGACAGAAAACGCCGTGAGAAATTAAGAAATTGCTTGTCACAAGCAGTATCTTCAATCTTTACATTGTTTTCCAAACCTTTTATGTCATTGGGCGCCAAAAAGCGTCAGTTTGGCAACCTTTGTGGTATTGATATCTTATATTTTTCAAACACCTTATGACAACAAGGTGCTTACTATTTACAGGTTCATCAGTTTTCATGCGTACGCCGTGTGTATAGCACTTTTGTTTAGTTATTCTTGTTTAACAAGAAACTTTTAAGACAAATAGCCTACATAGTTCCCAGAAGAAACCAAACTAAGGAACTTTGGCAAATTATTGCGCAAAAAAGTATTTAGAAAAATATTAAAGGGTAGATTATCAACAAATTACTTGTTTTCCCTCAATATTTTCTCAAACTTTTTCGTGTACGAACGTCAAAACCATAATTTTGCAAATGGTTCGCGCTTATTTAATTTTGGCCAGTAATGGAAACTGCTTTAACCCTTTCACAAACTAGACCTGGTTTTGACATCTTTCTTACTTGGAAAAAGCTTTGAAACAATCAGAATTTGATAATCAGAATTTTCTTACTTTGCCTCAACATTTTCTTTGCTATATTACGCAGAAATCCTTTCTTTATAAACAACCGTTTTATTTCCCGAAACCGACGGGTATAAATGTTTTTTGTTCTGGTTTGCGAGACCCGGTAGAGGCATAGACGTCCCAAAAAGAAAAGGCTACAAAATATAAAGACAAAGGAAGACAATTCTGGTTATCAACATGGTATCCTTTTGCGTCAATATTATTTATGTTATATTACACATAGAACATACGTGAAGCAGACGATTTTCTGTGTGAACGTTTCCCAAAAGTTACGTGGGTTATCCACTGTATGATAAAGCATGTCTATAATGCAGGACTTATTTTCAAAATATCGAAGGCGAGGGTTAAAGAGTTGTAAAACAGTTGTAAGTGTAGACCTTTTTGCATTAAGCTCAAAGTGATATTATTTTTAGATGATATTATTGTTGTAATTCAACAATGCGATGACCTATTGATTAAATGCGTTCTTTTCTACAGACAAAATATAAATATATTCTAGGTTAAACAGGCCCAGTGTCTGATTATTGGAAGGAATTTATTAGATTCTCCCAATTTTCTTCAATCATTATAAAATACAGACATGAAAATTCGGCTTTTTTGTCCAAATTTAGAGGTAATTTTCAGCCCCCCCCCCTTCCGGCCCCCTGTTCGCCCCTTACAAACGAAAAAAAAAAAGAGATTGAAAACCATGCTCCTCTACGAATATTTATATGCTGGTCCAAATTGTGTGCGCTCCAACCTCGGCTAGATTTTTACAGGACAGTTTATTGTCAATTGCAATGAATTTTGTGCAAAAAATAGACTAGGTTCATTGTTATGTTTTGATAAACTGTTGGAGTTGTTTCATAATCTCGTGACTACGGCTTGCATCAAGCCACAGTTACGAGATTTATAACAACACCAACGAAATACTATTTGTTTGTCCGAATTTACGCCTTAGTTGGCTTGGTAAAATCGTTCCCTAGTAAACACGAACAGGCTTAAAATATCTAAACAAACAAAAGGGTTAATACACATGACACACTCATGAAACCATTGCCACTGATAAAATTGCAAATAGTAAAACCCTTTTTGTCAAAATGTAAATAAAATAACATGAGATATTGATGGGATAAAAAAATTCAATTTCAAACCTTTCGTTTCAGCAATATCTCCATTTCCTTGACATTTCCCCTGCAATATCGCCCGTATTTTCTAGTCAATTCATATAAATGATATTTTACTTTTCTTCTGGAACTAATTTCAAAATGACCAGTCTAAATTTCGCAGTTTGGGAATGGATCAATATCGATTTTCCATAAATGACACTATAGGTTATGTTAGACCGGAAGTCGTTTGACCCGTATCCCTAGCAAAAACCCCATGGTTTCGCTAGAGATACGGGCCCGTATCTCTAGCAAAAACAAGGGGGTTTTGCTAGGGATATGGGTCCGTATCTCTAGCCCCCATAGGCTAGAGATACGGGCCCGTATCCCTAGTCACTTCCTTTCCCAAAATGCATGGAAAAAGCCCTGATAAATATTGATTCTTATCGTCCTCATGTAGGTTGACAGGCGGGTCTACTGAGAATCCCCGAATTTGACAGAAAATGCCTAGCTGAAGCTTTGAAGGTGCGAAACATCAGCGGGCGAAACCATTACACTGTTTATTTTGTCCGCTTACGTTACATATCAGAGATACATATCATTTTAAAAATCGAGAAATTGTAGTAGAAATGTTGATGACAAAATTACATTTTAAGCTTCGGCAAAAGTTATATTTCATGCATCGCAATATACGAAAAAACTAACCTTGTAAATCTGTTTTTGTTGGACCTAGAATGTAAACAACTAATACGAGAGCAGCCGATTTAATCCGGGAATTCCCGAGTACCTAAACTGGAAACCCTGTCAAAGGGATTCGGCAGGTTTTCGAACTCTCAGCATCCATGTGGTGTCACTCCTAAACGAAATATTTAGCTTCTGTCATATTTCGACGGGACCTTTTAACCCTTTCCCAAACGACAAAAAATAGGGTGATCCAATTTTAATGCTGCTGCAGACGATGACGTTAATTGAGGTTGGATTTGTGTACAATTTAGCTCAGAAAATATTGAGGCAAAAGGAGAAGGTGCTGATTATCAGCACTTTCTTCTCTTGTCTCAATGTATTCCCAATCCTATTCCATTCTATTCTAGACGTCAAAACTAGGTCTTGTTTGGGAAAGGGTTATTAGCATGTCTGATATATATTCCCTGGTCCTTAATTTGCTGCCAATAAAGGGGTATCAAGAGCTCAATTTTAAATCGTCTGTACGCTTCCTTGAATATACCAACCATAGAAATATTCCGCCTCTAACCTAGGCCTACTGGAAACTGCATGCATGCATGCGTGTAAATAGGCATACCCTCAATGATAGGTCACGACCGAACAAAAAGCAGACAAAACAATAGGGCATATATGAACACAAAAAATGCTGATGACAAGGATATCTCATTTTCGCTAGGTTTCTCAATTAGGCTAAGCTTTCTCTGATAAGAACAACAAAACCAAGCATTGGTCTGGAAAGAGTCCACAAACCATACTTCTACTTCCAACAAAAACAACACTCTAGTATACACAAAGAGCAGAGATTTTAAAAAAATGTCTCTAATTCTATAAAATTGAATTTGAGACCACCATATAGTTCGGATTGTTTCCACATCAGTAAAAATATATTGCAACATATTCCATTCGACCCAATGTTGGTCTTAGCGAGTTGCTGCAAGTAATGGTGGTGCTATTAGAGACCAACATGGATTTTGATCAGACTGTGCGTATGCACAGGCTGATCTGGATCCATGTTGGTCTCAAATGCCATAAAGACCTTTTTTCCAGATCCCTGTTCATGTGTAGGTCTAACAATCTGAATGTTGTCATAATTATTCTGTCAAGGATAAGATTTATGAGTCAATAATTGTGGCAAACAAAGTATGCAGCAATGCGGATCTCCAAAAACAGCAAATCACCGCTTCAACAAAAACCTCGTAACAGCAGCTTTAAAACAAGCTGCAGTTGCGATGTTTTTGTTGAAAAGCGACGAAATAATTGAACGCTATATTTCGAAGAATTAGTGCAAAACTATAACAAATTTATACAAAAATATATGTTGTTAGCCTACAATTAAGGTTTACAGACCCTGAAAAAAACTAAACTTTATAGCCATAGGAAATGCACCATTTCACACATTTGTAAATACACTTCACATAAGTTGATTCACCGTGCCGGATTACAAGACTATGCTTCAAGAAGAAGATAATTTACGAAAAAAAAAATACTCTATATTCATATGCATGGGAGGTAATTTTGAACATTTTTTGTCAAATATTTTCATAAGTATGCATTAACACAAAATTCTAAACCGTGCAAAATGCTTATGTTTGTGTTTGAAATGGAAATATAACACAGTTTAGGAATTTTTTGCACTTTTCAAATTTCGCCTCTGGCTCTTTGGTGCTTTTGAGGGGTCGGATACCTTAATAGTTTCACAACAATCCATCTGGACACAAAAAAACGTCATGGCCAATCCTTGTCAAAATGATCGATTTTTGAGGAAAACTTCACTTGAACAGTGTGAAATCATGAACTTTAATGCTAAGGCTAACCGTTTCCCTGGCGAAAACGATAACACTGTCAACGATTATTAAGTGTCACAAGTAAGAATTGCAGAAAATCTTCAATAACTGTCAATATAGGACTGATTTGAATTCGGTTTGAAGCAGAGGATAATGTAAAACGCTAGAGATTCTCGGGGTGTGGTGAATCTTTTAAAATTCACATAATAAAGTTATTGACGACTTGTTCGGACCTAGACCTCACGTTGTGGTCCAAGCCCCCTCTCAAAAATTGTTAAAAAGGGCTGCTTATAAAACAAAATGAATTTGAAGGAATCTTGCATGCACCAATGCAGTCGGTCCCCTTTGGAAATGACGGCGCCCTCTAGGTAAAATGTCTGGATTCGCGCATGGACGCGCATACAGTGATACAGAATCAAACTTGGATTCGAGCTAGTCTGGTTCCCGTCCCTGAAATCTACTACGGATTTAGGTACGGTAATAGCTAATCTTCATGGTCAAAATCATAACCGTTAACGAGCGGCTCTGATTGGTCGAGGCCTTTCATCGGTTGTGTATACTAACCAATCAATGGACGCGGTTTACCAGGTATTACCAGACTCTTTACAACGTAGTGTATCAGAGACGGGAACCAGACTAGATTCGAGCCTGACCTATGCTATCCTCAGCGCAGACAGAGGTTTGTGCTCCGCCGTCTTAAGTAGGGAAGGGAGACAACCCTATCGAGTCCACCAGACGCCAGTGTGAGTTGCCTTTCCTCAGACAAGCCATCTCAGCCAGTTAGATCTACCGAACCACCTGTCGATACTGCCACACGATGTATTAAAATACATGTTTCGCCAAATACTGGGTAAGGTGGGGGCAAAACGCCCCTCGGGATAAAACGCCCCCATCACATCGATTTGTAGGAAATGCCGATATATATGACAAACTTATGACATTAATATGATAGTAAAAATGTGCAGATTATGTGACAGAAAAGTTCTAGCTTTGACATTAGTCAATAAGAAAATATTTTGCAAAAATCATTTTCGGGCCATTTCTTGTTATTTCTTTCTGCCATTTATTTCGTGTTAGGGCCTACATCTGACACGGATATATTTGATCTGACATGCAATACATAATTATATCTATAGCACATTACATTGTTGTTTTATTGAAAAAGAAACATTTTGTAAAATATTTGGTGTATTTGGTATACTTTGATTAATGATGAAATGGTCACTTTGGGGCAAAATGCCCCAAGCCTCATGGGGCAAAACGCCCCTGGTTCGGAATTTTCCGTGATCGTAGATACGGAAACGGAAACGTTACGAAAGGGAAAACTGCCGCCGAATGATTACGGAAACGCCCGAAACATTCCGACGTCTTGTAAATTCTATTTTATGTATTTTTTTATCTTTTAACCTTGATACACATTTACATGCCTTCTACTTTCTATGTCTGTTCAAGATTTTTGTTTATTAAGCGAATAACACTAAAAGAGTGTTTATCACTTGATCAAAAGGTTCAGGGTCAAAATCTTTGTTATCCCACGTGCTCGACCGGAAAATTTAAAATTGACCACGAAGAACACCCGATATATATTGATTTCAAGTGTAAGAACTTTTTTTAGTCAGCATAAAATGCATACATTTGAAGCATGGGGCAAAACGCCCCCGGTGGCGTCAAATGTTACAAGTCGCTGCTTTTAAACAAAAACCTCGTAACTGCAGCTTATAACTACGAGTTTTTTTTTGTAGAAAAACGATGATGCCTGGTAGCACTTGAAATATTTCCTGTTTTCATTGTTGTTATTGTTGTTGTTGTTGAATCACGTAGGGGAGACCGGGGCAAGATGATACACGGGGCAAGATGATAGCCTACAGAGCAATTTTAAACAATATGACGCCATGTATGACGCCACATATATTATGTGTTGTAGCGTCTTTTTGTCATCTACATTTCGCAAAAATATCTCAGGAGTACAACAACACATACAGAAATAGTACAGAAATATCGTTTTTCGGGGTGTTTTAGTAATTAATTTCATTTTTACTCAATTCCTTCTGTAACGTTAGAATACGAGAATATTTTTTAGAATTTTCAAGATAAGAACATGTCATTTCAATATTTATTTACCATTCTTATTTTCATCTAAATATTCTTTGTTTTCTAATGATACGAACTGAAAGGTAACGAGGTGTCACGGGGCAAGATGATACAGCATAGTCGGGGCAAGATGATACCTGTACAGACTGCCATCTTGTCCTGGTGACTGCCATGTTTTGCAAAAGCTGTATTCAACCCATGAGTGCAGTCACCTAGAACTTTTGATGGTCATATATTTGTTTCAGAGTGGTTCTGCTGGTAATTCTAATGTACACATCATATTTGTCAAAATTTTGAATTCGAGGATCATTCATATTTAGAATTCTTTAAGAGTTGTTAATTATGTATGATATCAAAAAGGAATTTAATTTTTAATCTACTAGACTATATTCTATCAATTTACTTGAATAGTGGATTATTTATTATTTTTGTTTTATTATCATTTTCTTTTTTTTTTTTTTTTACATTTTTTCCTATTCATATATCTATAGATATTTTGACTATGAAACCATTTTATAGCCTTGCAAATGTTAGTTGATTCAGAAAGAAAGAGACCATTCTTATGAAAACGTAATCCATTTGGCATCTTTTCTAGTATTTGTTGACTTGATTATATTGAATTTTAATATTTAGACCATTTCTTTATAAAGACACGAAAATAAAAAATTAAACCATTCCAGGGCGCCATACGGCATGGTTTTTTTTTATTCTCACATCTTAGTTAAAATAGATTAGTTTCTTCATTGTTTTGACATGAAATATGACCCTTTATAAATTCTTAACAACCTCGTAGTCTTTTTCACATAATTAATGTAATTTATTGATCGTAAAAGGACGTTGTATCATCTTGCCCCACCACCTGTATCTTACCAGTCTGTTTCAAACGCGAAATTCCATATGTTGCAAACATTTCATGAGTGCGGATTTCGGCCTAAATAATAGCCAAGAAACCAAATTTTCCTTTTTGTCCCCAATTGAACAGCAGAGCCAGCCATGGAAAGAGAATTCTAAAGAATTCGAAAAAGTGTATCATCTTGCCCCGGTCTCCCCTAATTCTCCGCTCTGACTGTCCTTCTGACATTACTGGCAGTGTCGACAACACTACCCTTGTAAACTCTGTCTTAACTCATTCCCAAACATTGACGATTTTTGACGCCCTCCAAGGTTAAGGCTTTGGAAAATATTGTGGAAAATGAAGAAATTGTTTGTGAAAAGCAATTTCTTTATTTCCCACAATGTTTTCAACCAAAAAACATAAGCTTATATGCACTTGAAATTATCATCTGCATTATGTTTGAATTTGGAACAGTTCAGAATTTTGCCGTCTGGTAATGGGTTAAGAGGCAACAAATAAAGGTGGCTGACGAAGATTTCAATGTAGATGCTATTTAAAATGAACAGAAACTGCATACAAAGGAAAATAGAAAGAACACTCTGGTCATTAATCCGAGTTTTCTCTAATGAAATTCGCTCTCTGATATGTTGATGTCGCTCATTTTGTAAATGAGCGTCATCATCATATCAACGAGCGAATTTCATCAGAGAAAACTCGGATTATCTGGTCATCAGCACAATTATTTGGGTATTTACTTCTTTTTCTGTCATTGGTGTCCAAAACTTTCTCGTTCTATTCTTCCTTTGAATGATTACTCTTTTAAGAAAGTCAAATTAAACAAGGGAAAGAAGGCGGTTGTAACAAATAGGCCACTTTTTTAAATGATTTTTGTTGTTGAAAAATTGTGTCAGTCTAATGTTTCGTATTTGATGGATCTTATTCGTAATGATTCAAGTCAATATCAATAAGATTTTAAGTTATTTCCAAAAAGGTAAGTGATGCGTTAAAACTGTAGTCTTAGTCTTGGCAAAAATGCTCACTTCAATGAGTCAATCTGTCATTTTAACTATTTTTCGTTAGGTTAAAGACGATGATCTGTCATCTTTCACAACACATTTACAAGATCATTATGTTTTAAATGGTTTTCTTTTTCCTACAATAATTTTCGTCGAGTTGTCCCAACAAATGTTTGGTTCAATGGCGGCCCGATTGTCTTCTTTCGAGCAACACAGACCAAGCATGGCAACTACTAACCAAGGTAGAGAAGGAATGTGCAAATGTCGGACTAGCACTAAATGCCAAGAAAACTGAAGTTATCTCTCTTGGCCGGACAACAAACCAAGCCCCCTTGAATACCATTGGAGAAGCAGTCCTGAAAGAAATCAATGATTTTAAATACTTAGGGACATGGATAGGGTCAACCGAGAAGGACGTCAAGGTTAGGCATGAGGACAGTTTGGACTTCACAGATTCCACGCACAGTCAAACTAAGTTTCTGCTCCAACGGTATAGTCGGTCTTGTTGTATGGCTGTGAATACTGGACTATCACCTCCCAAATCAGAATGTCCCTAGATGGCTGCTACACAAGAATGTTGAGACAAGTCCTGGATATCAACCTAAGTCAGCACATCGGGAACAACATACTGTATCAGGGAATCCAAAGAGTCACCGACAAGATTGCATACCACAGAATGGGGTTGGCCGGACATTGCTATACCGACACGCAGAGTTAACCACAAGCAAAGTACTGTTATGGACACCCAAGCATGGCAAGAGGAGTAGGGGACACCCAGTCGGATTCAAGTGCAGCAAACATAGATGAACTCAGCACCTGTATGATGAATAGGGAAGATTGGAGGTGTCGACAGAGTGCCCGTCTGCGGACGACCTGATGATGATGCTTTCAATTAGGCTAAATCATCGATTGGTCATTGCTCGTACAATTTGAGATTTTATGGACCATAGCTAGTTATTTCAGGTACCGGAGCAACATCCGTATCGGTCGGCACAAACAAGAATAAAAGCTTCACAATCATTGATCCTCGCAGTTGTATCAACTGCGAGGATCAATGATTGTGAAGCTGTTACATGAAAAAGATACCGGTATTGAATAATAGCCTGGGTCCAGTCGTCAATATACAATTTGGTCAATAAGATAGCATATAAAAAAATCAACACCCGTAACATATTGCGGCACCCGTTTTTGATCGTGTTGATATTGATGTTTAGACCGGAGAAAGTAAAGAGTGAAAATTATAAGACTTGAACACAGTCTAATTGACCCTGGCATGGACCCTGGTCAGAATTCGGGTTTACGCAGGCTGGTCTTGATACATATTGATTTCGAAATTTCGAATGCCGTTTGAAATGGCTCTTTTTGTAGATCAAATGTTAAGCATTTTAGTAAATATCTCCCCAGTAACACAAGTTTAGATTGTTTAAACTGAAAAGGTTTGCAGTCACCAAAATAGAGGTGATAAAATTCGTAAAATAAGAGAGTTGTAAAATACTTTTCGTTAAACACAAAGAACGCAATTCGTCAAAAATCCTCTTTCTTTGTATTTCAGTATTTTAAAGCGATTTATCCTTGGTTTTACGCTCTATTTCGAAAAGGGTTCAAACAAAGCTTGTTAGTACTGAAGATAAAGTATAAAGAAATAGAACATAAATATGTAATGAAGACATATCGGTTGGTGTTTTATCATTTTTCTTAATAAGTACGAGTCGCCCTTAATTATCTTTAAGAAATATATGCCTATATAAGAGACATACGCCACAAACCATCTTTTAGTTTTGGTCTTTGTTGGATAAAGTTGGTAAGTTTTATTGTTTTATGCCCAGTATCGAACGATATATGGCGCATTGTTTTAATCGTTGTCCGTCTGTCTGTTTGTCCGTCCGCCTGTCTGTACGAAAGCTTAACCCGGTGGCATTAGTGTTTAACAAATCCATCTTGTTTCTTATAGTTTTTATTAAACTGGTTTTGTTAATCCTAGAATTTTCATATCCTAGGAAAGCAGGGAATGTTACAATTATCAAAACTGAAAGCTGTTGTTCAATATTGATTCAGCAGGGTAAAAGAGGAAAGTGGAAAGGAAAGAAAAACTATGCCAGCTTGAAAAGTTGATTTTCACTTTAACATTTTGTTATATCACAAAAATAAGGATCATGGTTGACATAACAAAGGTTTGATATTTAATTTTGAGAAGTTTTAACCCATTACCACATAGTGACACTTTTTGACTCCATACAAGGTAAAGATTTTGAAAAACATTTCGGAAAATTAAGAAATTGCTTGTGGCAAGCAATTTCTTCATTTTCCACTATATTTCCTAGCCAACAACGAAATGTAAAAATTTCATACACTTGAAATTGTCTTCTGCATTAACTTTTAATTTGGAAGAGCCCAAAACTTTGCCATTTGGTAATGGGTTAAAACGCTAGGAAAATACAGACTGATCAAGAACCGTGTTCTCCAATAGTTTCTTCATTACCCGTGGTAATCGTTACTCTCTTTTTTTTTTAAAAAAAAAAAAAAATATTTGATAACGAGAGAGAGGAAGAATGATTACAAACACGAAGCTTGTCCCTACTCTTCTATCTCAAACAGGTCTGTCTTTCGGTGTATCGAGAAGATGTCTGTCAGTCACGTGATTGTAGCTGTCCTACTCGCAGTCTGCACAACAGCAATACACGCACAATGGTATGGCTACCCACCACCGGGCTTCTATCCCGGGCCACCTAACTACAATGACTATCCGAGCCGTCGTGACTATCCGAGCCGACCAGATTATTCGGACTATCCTAGCAGACCGGATTATTCGGACTATCCTAGCAGACCGGATTATCCTGACTATCCCAGCCGACCGGATTCATTCAACCGTTACGATCGTGACAGACCGGAACCATCTTATTACGGCGGTGAGTATAACGCTGCTTTTTCAACAAAAAAATCGTAACTACAGCTTTAAACAAGCTGCAGTTACGAGGTTTTCGTTGAAAAGCGACGATAACTTCCCCTAACATTTCGTCGGCTGAGTGCAAAACTATTGTAAGTGCGTATAACTGGGAAATGAAAACATAATAGAATGGCAATGGATTTTGTGCTAATAATAGACTGCGTTCTGTTTTAATAAACCGTCGGTGTTGTTATAAAATCTCGTAACTACGACTTGATTTAATCCGTAGTTACGCGATTTTATATCAACACCCACGAACTATTATTGTTTGTTCGAAATTACGCCACGTTTAACAAAATGAAATTGTTTCCCTTTTCGCTGCTTTTCAACAAAAACCTCGTAACTGCAGTTTGGTTTAAGCTGAAGTCACGAGGGGTTTGTTCAAAAGACGAAAAGCGACGATTTGAAACTATATCTACATATTATATAGATTCCATATCATTCAGTGCATCAGCAGATTCTAATCAGGATTCATGTTGCAATCTCATACTTGGGTCATGAAGAAGCTGTTATTTATATGTAACAATATGTAATATGTAACAATATTTATCTTGATCAGAAGGCATGTGTACGCAGACTGGTCGCAGACCAGTCTAGACCTTCGTAGGTGTAAATGCAAAACCTCATAATCATGTCGATTTTTACGATTTTCAAAGTACAACCTTGCAAGTCCAGTTTAGACAATTGACCAAACGCCGACTGTCAATCAAAAACATCGATTAGCCAATGGACGATTAGAAAAATGTCATACCCCAATTGTTTTTCCTTGCACGTATTTTGTATCGATTTATCGACTGACTATCAAAACAATCGATATGCAAATGGCAAAGAATTTTGTGCTAACAATAGACTACGTTGCCGGTTATGATTTGATAAACCGTCGGTGTTGTTAAAAAAATCTCGTAACTACGGCTTAAATCAAGCCGTAGTTACGAGATTTTATAACAACACATATGAAATACTAATTTGTTTGTCCGAATTTACGTCACGATTAACTGGATAAAATCGTTCCCTATTAACGATCACATCCCCATTGTTTGTCCTAAATTCTATGTTGGGCGGAGCGATCGCTCGATTGGCGTTTGGTCAATTCTTGTAGGTTTTGGGATATTTTAACTTATCAGTATTAATTACACATTATTTGTTAATATAACAATATGTCAAAAATTTCAATTAAAACCTTTCAGTTTCGGAAAGTTATTAAACTTTTTTCCTATTCCTTTAAAAACTTCCAAAAAAGAGATACCAGGTTTTGCATTATCACCGACGACTTGCTAATATTTAACAAATCATGCGAGAAGCAATTACCCCATTACTGCACAGTGACGCCTTTTGACTCCCCCAAAGGAAAAGGCTTTGGAAAACATTGTGGAAAATGAAGAAATTGCTTGTGACAAGCAATTTCTTCATTTCCCACAATATTTACAACCACAAAAGACCAAACTTTGCAATATTTCATCCACTTAAAACTGTCGTCTGCAACGTCTTTGAATTTGGGCCGATCTAAAATTTTGTCGTTTGGCAATGGGTTAAAGAACACCATGGATCTTGATCTGACTGTACGAGTGGACACGGCAATCTTGATTCATGTTGTTCTCAAAGGCCACAAATCGCTGCTTTTCTTCGAAAACCTCGTATCTGCAGCTTGTTTTGAGCTGCAGATACGAGGTTTTCGCAGAAAAGCGACGAAATATGGACCATTTTCCAGACCCCTCCACAAATGTATTGATAAAAAAGAAATTCGCCCTCTTTTGCCAACATTTTTGAAAGCATGTTTACGGCAACATTTTTTTGCCAATTCATTTGGTTTGACTGTTTAGTTATCATTTATCTTGTACACGTTATATAATAGACATTCCTTCGTTTGGTCACCTTTGTTTAACTTGCATTCGTTTCACTAGTTTTACTCATGAAAATTAATGTTAATTACTTGTACCAATTATTGATGAATTCATTTTCGTCTATCTATCTTTTTATCTATTTGTTTAATCTATCTTATCCACTCGTGTAGCCAAATATATTTGAGCCAGGGTCTGGAAAAACGTCCTTTATAGCATTTGAGACAGTGTTTCACGATAAGCCTGTACCAAACTGCAGTCTGACCGAGATCCATACTGTTGCTGTCTTACGATGGTTACAGGTCATGAAGAAGCCATTGGAGAGCAACATGGTTCATGATCAGGCTGCGTGTATACGCAGGATGGTCTGGAACCATGTTGGCCTCAAAAGCATTAAAGACATTCTTCCAGATCCAGGCCCGTAGGAACAGGGGGGGGGGGGCTAAGGGGGCTAAGCCCCCCCCCCCCCCCCAATGTTGGCCAAAAATGCCGATTTTTCTTAATTTTACACTGAAATTTTTGGGAAAATCCAAATTAGCCCCCCAATATTCGGGACAAGGGCTTTAACCCACACCCACCCACACCCACATCCACCCCCAATATGGAACTGCTTCCTACGGGCCTGACTCTTTTTATAAAAAATCACCGCTTATATTTAAATACAAGTAAGTCTTTTTTCGAAATCAATCTATTCATATTCGCCGTCTTTTTTCAGGATCTCCATTCGGTAACTATTACTAATTGAACAAAGGCGTGCGAAGATAATCAGTGTATGATCAAGTATAGTGAAATGGAACATGTCTAGATGAAGATAAACAGAACATGACCCGCAGAGTGGAAGAAAGAGTAGATCTAGCCTACATATTCTCAATGTTATAATTGTATAGAGACAACTAACAAGTCATATTTTCTTAATAATTCTTAAAATAATATGTACCCTACAATTTCACTCTTGCTTTATTTCTTTATCACAAAAAATGTACATGTTTTGCTTAACCCTTTCCCAAACAATGGCGCCTTTTTCGCTCCAAATCTTCGGAAAATATAAAGACATGAAATGCTGTAACCATAGGCACGTTCTTAGGCCTAAGAGCGAAAAAACGCTAAATGTAGTACAAGACGAAATGGTGGTACGGCTCCGAATTGACCCTTTCATTTATCGTTTTAGTCCGTACCTATGAGCCGCTTCCGGTGGTATACAATGGGTTTATGGGAAATTAACATTGTATACACACAGACACTGTTCCGATTTGTTACTAAAAATAGCAACATATCAGCCGGTTTCTTTATGCCAGATCGAGGCTATGACCCAATTCCGAGCAAAGCATCCCACGTGCAATAGCAACGAACGGTGATTGGTCATAATTGTCATCAAAGGACGACTTCCGGTGGCTGTTGTGTATGAGGGGTCTTAGTGGAAAGAAGCTAATTGATTGACCAAAATGTACCCTTTTGATCAGGTTGGAAATCAAATTAGCCCCAAAACATTTTACGCAGTAAGAACTATTTTAGTTGTTTTTCCATCAATTATTTGAGTGACCCCGGGGTTTGATCCTCGGCCGCGACAAATATCCTCTCTGACGAAAATGTCACCCACCAATGATTTGATATCGTTAACCTATGAGGGTGAGCAGCTGGGTGCTCAGTTAGGGTGTTGTGGTAGTACTGGTATGAGAAACAACAGGAATCCATGGTTAGGTGTTCAAGCCGCCGCGCAATAACCATAGCTTTTGAAAACGACATAAAACCCTAATAACTGGTAACTGGATACACACTTACGACTGTCTTGCTCTAAATAATCGATTTCCTTCTTAAGGAAATCAGTTTCGCATAATAAATACATTTTTATCGTCGAAAATGGTAAATTGTAACGATGTGTTATATTATTGAAATTATGGTAGCGAAACATATTGGTTTGAGTTTATTGGGGTTTTACGCCGTTTTCAACTACCAGGGTCATATCGCTGCGGCTGGAGCACCTACCCATGAATTCCTGTTGTTTCTCAAACCAGTACTACCACAACACCCTTACCGAGCCTCCAGCTGCTCGCCCCCTTAGGTTAACGATTTCAAACCCATTGGTGGGTGACAATTTGTCAGAAAGGGTATTAGCCGCGGCCGGGTATCGAAACATTTAATTTACTACAGTAATGACCGAGTGTTCCGAAAAACTGGAGCATTCCCCCTTAAGAAGACGTGTCAAGGTCGTCAGACAAATCTGGCGAGACCATTATCCTTATCGACGGGAAATAGTGATCCCTTCTGAGCGGGAAGCTCTGGAAGAATTTGATCTTCGATCAACACTAAATGAAAGCCAATAGAAATGGGTTTGATCAGGGCTGTCTATCTGGGTCTGCCCATATGGGTCCCATATTGCATGTATATGGGCTGCCCAGATAGGACCCATATGGGCCCCGGTTGCACATCCTATATGGGTCCCATATGGGTTGCCCTTGTGGGACCCATAAGGGTGCCCATAAGGGACCCATTTGGGACCCATATAGATTGCTTGCTGGGCCATAAGATCTTGCTCGAGTTTAATATTCAGCTTGATTATTGTGGTGTTCAAGACATAAATTATCAAGTCAAAATCATAGTTTTACATTAGAATGTCTCTTTATTTTCATGACCACCATGTTACATGCACAATCGCAACTTCTTGAACTAATTATCATAAAGAAAAACAATTCTTACTGAACTTTAAATTGCTCATATCAAAAGTTACTTTCCTTAGTCTACCACAATTATTAACTCACATACTCAATTATGTGCCCTTGAATTTGGCATAATGACAGTTTTTAACTTTATCACTCTAAAAATCCGCAAAATATTGATCAATCATTTACCTTCTGTTCGCTTTGACCACATGATTGCTTCTTTTTGCTTTGTTTCTGCTCAAAGAATCACAAGAATTTAAAAATATATCAGTTAAAGCATTTAGATAAATTTGTCAATTTTTTTATAGTAAACCACAAGAAATTCGGGCCTGTGGAGCGACTCAAGACCTTCAGGTCTTTCTAGTTGTCAAATATATCCATAATTATGCATTAATTCAAAATTCTAAACCGTACAAAATGCTTATGTTTGTATTTGGAATGGAAAATGTAACACAGTTTAGGAAATACTTGCACTTCAAATTTCGCCTCTGGCTCCTTGGTGCTTTTGAGGGGTTTGATACCTTAAAATGAAAACACGGATGGCTCACATTTTCTCCGTTTCTGTACATGTTTACTTAACCATCATGAACAATGGCAACGGATTTTGTGCTAAAGATAGACCTAGTTTTACGATATGTTTGAATAAACCGTCGCTGTTTGTTATTAAGGTATAAAGTGCCTAATGAAAAACACCACTTTCTAGCCATACGAAATGTATCAAATTACACACACTTGTAAATACACTTCACATAAGTTGATTCACCGTGCCGGATTTCAATATTATGCTTCAAGAAGAAAATAATTTACAAATATCATTTTACTCTATATTCATATGCAAGGGAGGTAATTTTGAACATTTTTGTCAAATATTTCCATAAATATGCATTTATTCAAAATTCTAAACCGTACAAAATGCTTATGTTTGTAATTGGAATGGAAATGTAACACGGTTTAGGAATTACTGGCACTTTTCAAATTTTGCCGCTGGCTCTTTTGTGCTAATTAGGCCCTTCTTACCTTAAATCTCGTAACTACGGCTTGAATCAAGTCGTAGTTACGAGATTTTATTACAAAAACTAAGAAATACTTTTGTTTGTCCGAAATTACGTCATGGCTATCTGGATAAATTCGTTCACTATTACATACGTTCGAAAATACCTAATTTTCGTCGACTCTATGATATTTTCAACTTTCACTAGTCTATAATAAGCTTAATTCCACTAAGAGCCCCCCCCCCCCCCACACACACACACAACAGCCACCAGAAGTCGTCCTTTGATGACAATTATGGCCAATCGCCGTTCGTTGCCATTGCACGTGGAATGCTTTGCTCGGAATTGGGTCAGAGCCTCGGACTGGCATAAAGAAACCGGCTGATGTGTTGCTATTTTTAGTTACAAATTGGAACCATGTCTGTGTGTATACAAGGTTAATTTCCCATAAACCCTTTGTGTGCCACCGGAAGTGACTCATAGGTACGGACTAAAACGATAATTGAAAGGGGTCAATTTCGTTGTTTGGGAGGTATAATGATAGTTCTGCCTGACCACACAGGCTTTTGACGAGCGTCTATCAGAATGCTGTGTTTTGATCGGGTGAACAGATGAAGCAGAGGTCGAGTTGATCGGGATGCAGTCGGGAATCACTCGAGAATAAGTCGGGTCTGGTACAAGATACCAACCAGGTTTCCACAGGTTACGGTCTCTGAATGGAAATAATCGAATTTAAGATTAGCTTATCTTAAATTCGTGAAGCTAATCTTGAATTCGTTTCTCATTATTTTGAGACAGTAACCTGTGATACCAACCCGATCCACGCACGATTGATTCTCGGTTAACCTAACTTCTACCCGATCAATATGCCATCGCTTCCCGATCAATTTTCTTCTGGAGTAGAAATCCCGAGAGACGCAAAACAAGCAGACAAGGAGAGTGTTTTTGTTAGCCACCCCAACAATATCGACCCCTCTTCCGAGTCTTGTAGACCACCCCTAAATAGCAATAGATTTTGTGCTAAAAATAGACCTGGTTCACCGTTATGTTTTGATAAACCGTAAGTGTTGTTATATAATCTCGTAACTAAGGCTTGAATCAAGCCGTAGTTACGAAATTTTATAACAACACCCACGAAAAACTACTTGTTTTGTCCGAAATTACGTCACGGTAAAGTGGATAAAATTGTTCCCTATTAGAAGAGTTCGTTGACAGTCTTTAATTATATCTTTGGTAATATCCATATTGTCGTCTGTATAGGCGGGGGGCCAGTGGGGCCTACCATGCATCCCCCTAGACTTTTGCCATGTTAATCTAAAATATTAAATGTCAGTCTACATCCAGGACTTAGTGAACAAAAGATCTTTCTCCTATATAATACCCTCTAAACCACCTTTTCAAGATATGTTGCCATGGAAACCGCACCCTAGAATATGATTTAATGCACTCTGATTCAATAAAATGGCATCAAAATGCCTAATTCTATTTTGTAAATTAAGTTTTACATATACAAAGTGAGTAAGTCCTTCTATAAGGCTTGAAAGAACTACATATATCAAATATTCATAAATATGCGAATTTTTCGTCAAAATTTAAAAACATCACTTAAAATCATGTATGCAAAAATATCTTATTTGACTGATGTAGATTGAAGAGGGATGTCTAAGCTTCAATTTGATACCAAAATTGTTTATATAACTAACAAACTAAGTGAGTAATAGCTTATTTTTGTATCATATTTTAAATTAACGACGAAAATTTCATCATTTTTTTTAAATTAAATCTTAGAAGTAATTATTCTAATAAACGCCCGGGCGTTTATTTGAAAAGTGCTCTTTAGAATAGTTGGGGTGGGCGTTTATTAGAGGTATTCTAATTTTGCTAGTCAAAACATGGGAACCAAATGTCAATTCATTGACTCGAAGTTAATCAAGTAAAAATTTGCAAACTTTTGTTACAAGGACTGTAAAATACAATTTTTGGATGAAATTCATTCATGGTAAACAGATTAGGGGACAGGAAATCGGCTCTTTCTTTACTTTTGGAAAGGATCTTTGTTTAAGACTTACATCATTTTAATCCGGAATCGGGGATGGGCGTTTATTATAATCACCCTTTCCAGCTTAAATTGCGCTTGAAATATGCATATTTTCAGCTGAGATTTGGGGGATGGGCGTTTATTAGAATATGGGCGTTTATTAGAATAATTACGGGTATATGCAAATTAGCTAATTTGCATATGCACATACCAAATTCAGGAACAATGTCTAAGCTTCATTTTGATACCAAAAGTACTGATCCACTGTATCTGTAGGCATAGATATTGACGTTTTTTCAACTGTACTGTCATTGTCTCAAAAGCGCATAAGGGTTGCCATGGAAACGGTGATGTTTCATCATATAGCGGGAATGAGTTTTTTCTTGCGGCACCTCTGATTTTCAACAAGTAGGACCTAAGGAACAATTTGGCACCCATGGCAAAAAGTCTAGGGGGTGCATGGTAGGCACCACTGCCCCCCCCCCCCCCCCCCCCGCCTTTTAAACGAATTTAAGATTAGCTTCACAAGGACCTTATGATGGATTTTTGGTCATTTTTTCGAACTGCTTTTCGTGAAAATGCGTTTGGTAAAACCAAAAGAGAAAACGCTCCTTTGAAGATCATAATAAAGACTTTGCGTATGTATGCGATATTTCGGCTTATACTTTCGTAATGAATTGGAAAAATCAATCAAACAACTAAGCGCGGCACCAGGGGTCCGTATTATCAACGATCGTACGATTTGTTTTTGCGTAATTACTTGAAACAGCAAACCTGATTGGCCCAATCTGATTTCTCGTGCAATCAGATGTTTTGTTACACAATAAGCGTGTAACCATAAGGACCTTGTGAAGCTAATCTTAAATTCGTACATTATCATTTAGAGACCGTAACATGTGGTCTGTAGCAAAGTTTGAATCGGACTAGTCTGAATTATTGCCGTTTTAGAAAAGGTTAACTATTACCAGACGGAACATTTTTGTTTTTGCCAATAGGCCTACTAAAAATGTTGCCGACAATCATATAAAGAGAGTGAAACTTATCATTTTTACTTACTTGGCGGAAAACTTTGTGAAAAATAAAGAAATTGATTGTAATAAGCAATTTCTTCATATTCCATAATGTTTTCCAAAGTATATTTCTTGTGGGCGTCTGAGAGCGTCGATGAACACGAATGGGTTAATCTCTCGGACCATTTACCAAGGTGCATTACGTCGGTGTTATTGCAAAACCCTGTAACTCCAGCCTGCAATAACACCTACAATTTACTCTAGGATACAGCTGTAGGTCATACATATTACTGATGGCTATGCAAATCTATGCCCCCACCCACCCCTCCCCCCCGTTCCAAGAAAATTGGGGTATATTGTTTTTCAACTGTAGTTCGGTCGGTCCGTCGACCCGTAGAACATACTCGTTTGGAGCATAACTTGAAAAGTATTGACCAATGCAAGGTAAAATCATGAACCTTCATAGGTGGATAGGTCTCGTTATGAAGAAGAGCAAAAATTGATCCAAACCGACCAGAAAAACGACAAAAAATTCAGATTTTTCTGGTCGGTTGGGACCAATGTTTGGAAAAAGAAGGACTCCACGATCGAGTCATGTATTTTGAGGAAAAATCTCAGTGAGGCCGGGTAGATGCAACAAACCTCTTAAAATTGACATAGAAATAAGAGAACTATTGTGCAATTTCTTGCCTGAAGCGGGCTAATTTGTCCGTAGTTGTTATCATTTCTCTTTCTGGTCGGTTGTGGCCTTATTTTGGGAAAATTACCAAGAGTTTTCTGATATGTTATACATCCGATGAAAGAGCTGAATAACACGAGGTACATGCAACAAACCTTTTGAAAATTGCCGCAGAAACAAGAAAGTTATTGCAAAATATCTTACAAGATTTGGAGCTATTTTGTCCGTAGTTGTTATCCATCTCTTGATGCACAATCTCCAAATTGAGTAATAGAAACAAAGGAATCGGACTGTTACATGTCATGTAAATGAAATATATATATAGGAGATGAATTTCATCTTACTTTCAATAGATAGGCTACGCGGAAATGTCTGAAAAGAAAGATTTTATAGTTGACAAACTATCGGTATACATTATGAGCTTATTTATATTCAATTATTCTGATAAAACAATTAGAGCCACTTTTAAACCCAACATGGTTCGAGATCAGCCTACGTATACATGCGGTCTGATCAAGATCCATATTGTTCTCCAATACTGAGATTCTTAATGACCCGTAGCATTAGCAAGCTTAACCCTTTCCCAAACAAGACCTGGTTTTGACGTTCCTGATAGAAATGGCTTGGGAAAACATTGAGACAAAAGAAGAAACTGCTGATAACCAGCAGTTTCTCCTTTTGTCTCAATATTTTCTGTGCCATATTACACACAAATCTTATCTTTGATAACTCTAACTTTGTCGTCTGTAGCTCCTTTGAATTTGGAACACCCTAAAATTTTGTCGTTTAGGAAAGGGTTAAGAGAGCAGCATCGTTCACGGTCAGACTTAGGTACAGGTTGGTTTTGAAACATAGACTAGCCTACTCATTTCTTGAATAATATATGCGTCCCTTTCATTTATATGTACTTTGATTGACAACGTTTACAACAGATCTTCACTCGGAGAATTTAGTGTTTGGGCATAATATATTCGGACTGTATTTTGCTCATATACAGGCACAAAATAACGGATGTGTCATCTGCTTCTTTTCCATATACATTGTACGATAGTTTTTAAGCATTTTAGCCCGGATATGGAAAATGTTTTTACTGTCGCGGATCCAGGGTTTCTTTGAAAGGGTTTCGACAATACAGATCTATACGGACGTTCGTTTTTTAGTTTTACACAATCAATTTTAAATTGATTTCTGTATGTAAATGAAATAATCCGGCTACAGAGGGGGTTCGTTTGAACCCTCCGAATTTCCTTTGGATCCGCCACTGGGTTAAAGACATTTCAGACCAACAAGGTTCCAATTCAGCCTGCGTAACACGCAGTCTGGTAAAGAATTGTGGTGTTCTCTGATAGGCTTTCTTATGATCTGTAGTGACTGTAAGAGAATTTATAGGATTTATAGACTTGTTAAATGTTAAAAGTAAAAGGGTTCAAAGAGCCTCGGTTCTATCAAGATTAAGGCTTGAAAAAGAGCTTAGGGTGGTAATGGGTTGAAATTTGGCACCCAAACCAATGGCGAACAGTTTTTATTCCAAGACAGACGCGCACCTGACAGTAATACCCGAAAGGGGAGTTAGGCAGTATATATAGATAGATAGAGAACAACATGAATCCTGATCAGAATGCGTTACTTCCAGGGCACAGTTCGGTCTATAAAAAATATGGTCTTATATATGCTACATCAAGTTCTTTTTCGATAGCCAAAATCATTGATATACATAGTATAAAAAGTTTAGCAACAAAATGTAAATATCTTTAGTAACCAAATTATTTTTGTTTTAACATAAAATCAAACGTTTACACGAAAGATTGTCGCTAGAGAACACAAACCAATGAATTTTATACGGCCATTGCGTGCATCTCGCACTCCAGGTGCGCATTTCCGGTTTTCATGTATGTCATGGTATTCATGTGTATGGAGCATAATTCTAGGAAACATTTAGGTGTGAACATAATCGTCTTTACCAAGTATGAAAAAGGCCACTAAAAAGAGTTTTCTGGAACGCTGTCTGACTACGCCATGGACTTACGTTAGAAGGACGTTATATCGCTAATGTGTTCCTACGTTGTGGAACCGGCGATAAAGATGTCTTTTTGAATTTTGCGTATCTCGATCCAAGCATAAGTAACCGTTTGATGATGCTATATGACCTAATTTTTGTGGTTTGAGATCGTCCCGGCCAAGGACGTCGAAGAAAAACGCCACGAGACGATGACCGTCATTATTTCGTAACGTCACGACAAAGATCCATATCAGCACCAAAACTTGCGAGTGGCTTCCTCGGGAATTTCAACACAAAGTATCCACACTTATCATCCGTAATCGTCTCCACAGACGAAGGGTTACTAGACGTTGGCCAAACGTTGTAAATTCCCTGACGCTACACCATGAACGTACCAAACTTGACTGGCATAGAGTAATAAATGCTTTAAGTGTAAACAACGTTGATGTACTCCCATTATCACCCCTTTCTTTCTGATTTGTCACCCATATAGCACATTATGGTGCATTTAATTAAGGAAGACGCGTATGTGATCGCAAAATTTGACGCGAATGACGTTCAATCTCTTGATAAAGTAGTGAATGTTGATACTGTGTACAAACAAAGAAATCGTTTCACTGCTGTTCCTGCTCGAAAATGACCTCATAATGTTTCTCACACAATATTTAACGTTACCACAGAGCGACCTTTGAATGTTGTGCGTAAATGCATATGCTAAAATGTATAATTATAACAGTTGTGATATAAATATCACAGAAAATACATGTTTTCAATTACTTAAGTCAGTGTTGCTAAACTTATTTTACATGGTTTATTGTCAATATTGATCACACATAAACGTTCGTTCGTAATTACTTTATACTAAATGTATTGTTTAAAAGGTTGCACAGTTTAACCGAAATAGATCTATTTTATATCTTATATATTGACCCCCTTTTAGATCCTATTTTATCCAACTCATTTTTTAAAATCATAATCGGTTTTTGTTGAAATTGACCTCAGAATTAGAGCTCCCTCCCCTTTGAAAAAGGATGACACCCTCCCTCGATCCCTCGAAGAAATCGTTAATCCGCCTCTGCATGTACCCGAAACTCGATCTGATTAAAACCATACATGTATGTTGAATTTTCAGTAACATCTGGATTCCAATGAACATCCTCTTTAGCCTGCCTGGTGCCTGATAATTTCGTTTTCATGCACAAATTCAATCAAAATTGAGTAAAACTACGAAAACGAAGCCCCCTTTTGTAGATTTGAACCAACTACACAGAAATACTGGATCCGCCGCAGTTGTGGGTGTCAAACGACTCTCTCTCTCTCCTCCCCCCCCCCCCCCCCTCCTGTAGTCCGATTCTTTCATTTTCATGCAGAAACTCAGTCGATATCGTGTAATACTAGGAATACGAACCCCGTTATCTGTATTTTCGAACCCCCTCACAGAAATCCTAATTCCACAGCAGCGCCGCAGTGACATGCACCGTTAGATCATTATGTCATGACATATATCTAGTATCTACTGTAGGGGCCTATATATGCATAGGCCTACTGTAGGCCTAGCCTAGGTAAACTTTTCACTAACAAGACCGGGTTTTGACGCACCTATTAGAAACTGCTATAGAAAGTATTGAGACAAATATAGAAAATACTAATAATCATCATTTTTCTCCTTTTGTCTCAATATTTTCAATTTTTAAATTTAAATTTTACACAAATTCTTTATTTTTAGGCCGATTAATTTTGTCACCTGTAGCTCAGCTCTCAATTTCAACACCTTATTAAAATCGGACGTTTGGGAAAGGGACAACAATTTTTGATTTTCTCGGACGTCATAGAAGATTATCCCTAAGTGATTGTCACATGTTGCTGTATAAGTTAACAAAGACAAGTTTTAAAAATAATCGGATTACTTATAAAATTGAATACTCCCGGTCCTTTGATTTATGATGTACTACGTCATCAGTTTTTGTGTAGGAGGAATTTCACAAAGCGAAAATGGCCGCAACAACACAGACGGCTACAGCGCGGATTCAAGCGAAGAAACAGACGTTAGAAGACGCTTATTCACCTCCTGCCAATTTTCTTGAGATAGATGTCCTTGATCCCCAAACACATGGTGTAGCCAAAAAGAGATATACGGACTATGAAGTCCGAATTCGAGTACGTAACGAAGCGAAAAATTCCAGTTTTAAAACCGGAAGTTGACAAAAACATCCTATTTACACCCATATTTTCTTAATTATTGTGTGGCTGTAACTCAACAGGACGTTGTCAGTCGTTTCTTTCATCGATTTGTAGTAGCAAATGCCTATTTCAAACGATAACCATTGTCCTGGCTGTGTGTATTTAATCCATTTCCACACAATGACTGACTCCCAGTCCCACAAGATAATGGCTTTTTAGTAAAGTGACCTATTCGGTACTGCATTATCTACTGCAGCCTATGTCCTTTCCAGTGGCGGATCCAGAGGGGGTTCGGTGGGTCCAAACTAGTCCTGTCAGGTTACTGTTATTCTGTGTAGCAAATCTTAAATTCTTCTAAGTCCCTATTCATGGTAAAGTGAGGCATAAACAATGAAAAAACTACATTATGTTTATAACCACCTTAAAATTACTAAAATACTGATGTGTCAATGAAATTATGACTGTGAAACGTGTTTTTACTACAATTGGCAAGCCTGTCGGCCATCTTGTGTTTGTATAGGGTTGTTGGAAATTTAGTTTTTCATAAAACAAGGTAATTTTTTATTTCAAAATTATACTGAAGTGAAAAACAATTGATTTATCTTTCAATTCATACCATTTTTAGATCGAAATTTTTATTTCAAATGTAGTAGTTTGAGGGCTAAACCTCCGAAGTTTTCCGCACGGCGGAAGTGCTATTGACAAAATGGCGGAAATGATAAGACCTGGCATCACTTCAAAGATAAAATATGCCAGGGCTTATAGATAGGACTAGGTCCAAACGAACCCCCCTCTGAAGCCAGATTATTTAAATTTCATGCAGAAATTCAGTCAATATTGTGTAAAACAAGGAAAACGAACCCCCATTTTTGCATATTCGAACCCCCTCAAAGAAATCCTGGATCCGCCGCTGCTGTCCCCAAAAAATTTGTGGATCTTGACTTGAAAATTTGTGTATGCTCAATATGCTTTGAATTTCTTTGCTACTATTACGTTTTTCCTAGCAGACGATGTGGATTCGTTTAATTAGGCTGTCATAACGTTTTACGCCCGATCCTGTACTGTCTATCTGCCGATGCAGAGAGCAAAATGCCTCAATTATCTTTCTCAGAGACTGTTTTATTGCAATGAACAAAATTTCCAGAAGAATTGGAAGGTAAAATGCCTGTGGTTGTGCAAGTAAAACTTGCTGTCAACATGCAGCGTTTTTTCTCATAGTTTTGGGAACGGGTCCGAAACCAGGCAAATTGGGAAAAAATGTGTTTTGTCAAATATTGGGAAAAAATTTTCATCATAGACTGCAACAAAAATTGAGTCCTGTGTATAGTTAACTATATGAAATCAACTTAAGGGACTTCAAGTTTGCCTCTGGATATCTTTTTATCAACATATGAAAGGGAATGTTTTCTTTCAAAAAGAAGGAATAACTTTTGTATTGGGAATTTTCATTCCAGATTTTGGGAAAAATATACACTATTTGGCATTGGGAGGAGAAAGAGAAAAAACACTGACATGAAATGAGAGACATATTCTTAGAATCTTAACTAAAACAGTTAATATTTTAGTTTGTCCCCCGAAATTTCCCAATGTCCCCTTGAAATTTAGGTAGGGGCCTAGGGGGACACCAGTGTCCCCCAAAAATTCTGACCTAGGCACAACCCTGTGCACTATCTTTCATCGTTGATTTTTACCGAGTCTGACACCATTGATTTCTGCTGTACCCAAGAGGACTATTCTACTTCTTGATAAATGAAGAAACTTCTTGTAACAAGCAATTTCTTCATTTCCCACAAGATTTTCCGCAGGGAAAGGTAAATTACTAAACCATGAAAATTCATTTATTTGAAATTGTTGTCAGAATTATCTTCGAATTTTGACAAGTCTAAACTTTATAACTCATTTTAATCCCGCTCCATAATCATTCTAATTTCACTTTCGGCTTCCTGAAAACCACACCAGTACTCATGCAGTATGTGTGTGCCTATGGAAAGTCCAAGAATTGCCTTGCTGTTTGGGATCAAACTCTTGGTGGCAAGGCCGACACTTAATTCTCGTTAGTTGACTCCACGTAATAACTACAGTATATGTGATGGCTTTGAAGTTTTGAATGTAATGTTTTAGGTAATATTTTGATTTTATACTTTCAGACAAATCTACCTGTATTTAAAGTTAAAGAATGTAGTGTACGAAGAAGATATAGTGATTTTGAATGGCTACGAAATGAGCTGGAAAGAGACAGTAAAGTATGAACCATTAAATATATATTTATTCTTGATAACTATTATGAGATGGCAAAATTTTGGACTTGATCAAATTCAAACGTAATGCGGATGGACATTTCAAGTGAATGAAATTGACACTCTTTTGTTCTTTGAACAAAAAACATTGTGGGAAATGAAGATGTTGCGTCACAAGCAATTTCTTTATTTCCCACAATGTTTTCAAATATTTTGGGGAGTCAAAAGATGTCATTGTGTGGGAATTTGTTAAATTATTTACAAGAATGGATTGATTAATTAACTACATACGTTATCATGATATAATAATGAAACATCATATTAGAATAATTAACCTTTGTGTGACACAATTGTCATTAGAGCTGAAATGTGAACAAAATTTCTACCGGGGTACCCATCAACAACTACCTGGGGGTATCCGCACAAATTGATAATTCATTAATTTTGATGGCAAAATTCAGTTATATACAGTCTAGGATCAATCCACCAATGAGAACCTGCAGGCGAGTCGACTCAGCTGAGTCAAGTTGCCTGCATGTTCCCATTGGTGGATTTCCAAATGAGTCACTCTATCTAATGTCAGGGTGTCCACGGTCAGTGAAAAAGTCAGGGAAAAAAATAATTTTTCAAGGTCAGGGAATTGTCAGGGAATTTTGGAATTGGTCAGGGAATTTTACAGTTGAAGCAAAAGTCAGGGAAAAGTCAGGGAATTTTAAAAAAAATGGTGTATGAATGATAAAAAAGATAAAAAAAAAAGACTAAGGCAGTTTCTTCATGATTGGCTATAATGATAATACTGACAATAACAATAACATTAATAAAAATGTGATAAGTAGTATTCATTATTCCAAATTGTTCTTTGAGAAGAAACTGAAGTGACTAGCGCGGAGGAGGAGGCCAACATTTTCATAAATTAACGTACAAAATATGGCAAACATTAGTCAGGGAAATTTGATTTTAGTCAGGGAAAAGTCAGGGAAAAGTCAGGGAATTTTGCTTTGCTCATACTGTGGACACCCTGAATGTAATCCTTGACAACATTTTGTACACTATTTTCATCATTGTGTAACTTTTTGACTGTCTAGATATTATCAATACAAGTTAAAATTTTCGCCAACATGAATCATCGGGTATCGGGTAAATAATTAGTACCTGGTACTGACAATATCGTACCCTACCGTGGGTAGCCGGGTACTCATTTCAGCCCTAATTGTCATTACCCCCTCTTATGTCAGGGTTCTCCGCAGAATAACGTGAAGCCATAGCGGCAAATTATAAGTATTGGTAAACCTTGAAATGCAATGTCTTCATGCAAATAATTGTGAATAAAAACATATTGGAAAAAGAAGAAATTGCTCAACCTGAGCATTTTTTTCTTTTTCCAGAATGTTTTTATACAGAATTATTACATTTCAATTTATGTTAATGCATTATTTATCAGCTTTTGACACGAAATACCTCTTTAGTCTAAATGTCTCTACTTGGTGACCATTTGAAGACATTAGCTGTAGGGGTAATTTTGAAGCTGTAGGGGCATTGCCCTAATTTACATGAAGCTGTGTTGGGGCTGATACAGTTTATTGGGCTGGGTAGAACACTGTATGTGTAGCTCTGTTGTAATTAAGAGAAATTCCCTTGTTGCTTTTTTAGCTCACCTGAACTTGAAGTGCTCAAAATGAGCAATTGTGGTCGCTTTTAACCCTTTCTTCCCAAACAAGACCTGGTTTTGACGTCCCTAGTAGAAACGGTTTGGGAAAACATTGAAACAAAAGAAGAAACTGCTGATAACCAGCAGTTTCTCCTTTTGTCTCAATATTTTCTGTGCCATATTTTGCACAAATCCTATCTTTGATGACATCCATTTCGTCTTTTGTGGCAGTTTTTGAAGTGGATCACCCTAAAGTTTTGTCGTTTGGGAAAGGGTTAATACATTGTAGGTACAACAAAAACTCGTAATTGAAGGTTAAAACAAGCTGCAGTTATGAGGTTTTTGTAGAAGAGCTATGATATGCCATATGTTTGATTACAGATTGTAGTTCCCCCATTACCCGGTAAAGCATTCAAACGACAGTTACCATTTAGAGGGGATGATGGCATATTTGAAGATGAATTCATAGAAGAGAGGCGGAAAGGATTGGAAATGTTTATAAACAAGTATGTTTCTATGAGTTTTACCTTTATAAAAACGAGACTAAAGCTTTACTAATTTCCCTAGTAATGCATATCTTAGAAAATTTTAGTTTCATCAACCAAATTTAAAGATTTCACAGAAGACAATTTTCATTGAACAAAAATTCTACATTTTTAGCGCAACTATTTATAGAATAGGGGGCTATTCAAGTCGTCCAGGCATTGTTGATGGCATCAGCATCCTCACAATGCACAGGTTAAGTTTTTGCTTGCAACTGTGAAATCTCTGTTTCTACTTTTGCTATTGCTCTGAAACTTTGTACATTCCTATGTGACCATGATATCGGCCTCTAGGCTGAGATTCATTAGTCTAAACATTGTAACGTTCGTTGAACGTTGTAGTGCCATATGCAAATGAGGTAGACGAGAATTAAACACCTCAGGGTGTGAGCTTAAGCTTTGCATCGATGGGCTTTATTTCTTGCCCAGAGCCTCGGCATTTTACACATTGAATTTAGTGGAATTTTTAACCCTTTTCAGACTTAAATATTCTTAGCATATTTTAATGTCTTTGTGAAGAAAACATTGAGGGAAATGGAGAAATAGCTTGGCACAAGCAATTTCTTCATTTTTAGCTCCACTGGCCGAAGGCCAGCGGGCTATTGTCATGGCGTTGTGTCCGTCGTGCGTCCGTGCGTCCGTTAACTTTTTCTTTAAACATCTTCTCCTCTTATACCAGTGGGCCAATTTTGACCAAACTTGGCAGGAATGTTCCTTGGGTGACCCTTTTCAAAAAGTGTTCGCGAATTTTTGATTCGTCAAAAAATGTGGGCGTGGCAGGGCGGGGCTTATTAGACTTAGAGAAATCATAAGAAAATTCTTTAAAAATCAACCATTGGGCCAATTTGAACCAAACCTGGCAGAAATGTGCCTTGAGTCATTCTTTTCAAAATTTGTGCACAAATTTTTACATTTGTCAAAAAATGTGGCCGTGGCAGGGAGAAAGGGGCTTATCAGACTTAAAGAAATCATAAGAAAATTATTTAAAAATCAACCATAGGGCCAATTTGAACCAAACCTGGCAGGAATGTGCCTTGAGTCATTCTTTTCAAAATTTGTTCACAAATTTTTATATTTGTCAAAAAATGTGGCCGTGGCGGCGAGAAAGGGGCTTATCAGACTTAAAGAAATCATAAGAAAATTCTTTAAAAATCAACCATAGGGCCAATTTGAACCAGACTTTGCAGGAATGTTCTTTGAGTCTCTCTTTTCAAAATTCATTCACAATTTTTTACATTTGTCAAAAAATGTGGCCGCGGCAGGGAGGAAGGGGCTTATCAGACTTAAAGAAATCATAAGAAAATTCTTAAAAAATCAACCAGTGTGCCCAATTGAACCAAACTTTGCAGGAATGCGCCTTTAGTTGTTCTTTTTAAAATTTGTTCACAAATTTTTATATTTGTCAAAAAAATGTGGCCGTGGCAGGGAGAAAGGGGCTTATCAGACTTAGAGAAATCATAAGAAAATTCTTTAAAAATCAACCATAAGGCCGATTTTAACCAGACTTTGCAAGAATGTTCTTTGAGTCTCTCTTCAAAATTTTTTCACAAATAGCAAGATTTGGCTGCCGCTGTGTAAGGCTTACAAGAAATCATGGGATAATTCTTCCACTTTAACCAGTGGAGCGATTCAGGCCCTCCTGGGCCTCTTGTCCACAATGTTTTCCAAAGCGTTTATCTTTGTCAAAAAGCATCTCTGTGTCACGTTGGTAATGGGGTATTTAGTGATAATAATTATAAATGAGCCAGGATCTGGAAAAACGTCCCTTAAGGCTTTTGAGCCTAACATAGATCCAGATCAGCCTGTGCATACGCACAGTCTGATCAGGATCCATATTGTTCTCCAATAGCTTCTTCGTGACATGTAGTGACTTAAAGAGAGCAGCATTGATACATATGAGACTCCATCTGACAACAGGTTGATCTCGAAACTCAATTTTTAAAAATGCTTTAAGGGACGTTTTTCCAGATCCCGGCGTTTAATGTTTATTTTATTTGCAGAGTGGCTGGCCATCCGCTTGCACAGAATGAGAAATGTCTACATATGTTCTTACAAGAGACTGAGATAGACAAAAATTATGTACCAGGAAAAATTAGAACAACATGATCACTCTACATTATTATATTATTCATCAATGTCCAACTGTTACTTTGATTATAAAACCCTTTCCCAAATGATCAAGTTTGGGGCTTGTTTAATTTCAAAGATATTGCTGAGGAGAAAATACAAGGAGAAAATACATATAAATGTCATAAGAAAACAAAGTACTTGATTGTGATATTAAAGAAAATTAAGGAAACCTTAAGAAATCAGAAAAAGATGCTAAATTTCAGCATTCTCTGATTTTCTTTTGACATTTTTTTTTCTATTTCTAATCTGTCTCTAAAAATGAAATGAAAAGTAGATCATATTAATAGGGAAAGGGTTAAATAGGAGGGTTGACTAATTGCTAGCCACCATCACTGGAATTTTAAAAAACACCCTACTTAAAACAATGTCCATCTGTACTATACAGACTGGTAAATGCAATAATGGCTGCTTAGAAGGTAAGGGTCATACTTCATTGTACATACAACAAATTCCACTTATTATACCCCCCACAACAAAGTTATGGGGGGGTATACTGGAATCAGGTTGTCCGTCTGTCTGTCCGTCCGTCCGTGGACATAATCTTGTGTCCTCTTCTCCTCCCACAGTTTTTGACCAATTGTTCTGAAATTTTATCAGGATGTACCCTATCATATGAAGTTGTGCACCTGCAATTTTCATCTTGATCCAGTCATTAGTTTCAGAGTTATGCCACTTTGAAGTTTTTAAGGGGGGTGGGGTGGACATAATCTTGTGTCCTCTTCTCCTCCCACAGTTTTTGACCAATTTTCCAGAATTTTTTTCAGTATGTTTCATATCATATGAAGTTGTGCACCTGCAATTTTCATCTTGATCCAGTCATTAGTTTTAGAGTTATGCCACTTTGAAGTTTTTAATGAGGGGGGGGGGGAGTAGTCATAATTTACAATTTCGTTTCCGTGTTCTTACTTGAGAACCGTTTGACCTAGGATCATGAAACTTTACACAGTTGTTGCCCATGACCAATGGAGGTGCCCTACTGTTTTGGGGTCATCAAGGTCAAAGGTCAAGGTCACAGTTGGACTTTGTATAAAATCCGTTTCCATGCTCTAAGTCAAGAACATTTTGACCGATAGCACTTTTTCAGCGACAAGGCCCTAGTGGGGGGTATTCGTCCGCTTTGCGACAGTTCGAGTTCAGACTGATATTGGGAGTATTTACTTGTGCCACCACATCAAATGAAGATTTCAGGCTTAGAGAATTATTTGATTGGTCAATAGCTTTCGTGATTAACACTGGCAATTGGTCAATTCTGCTTTTTGTAGAGCTTAAGATAAGAGGGGGTATAAAGCATTTTAGAACCAAAAATATAAATTGTGGGTCATCAAGCCTAATGCTGTGGGTACTCATTTGGATCTTCTCATTGAGCACTCACAACATAAGGTTTGGAATTGAAATGATAAAATGTAGATCACCATTATTCCCTCCTATCTGTTACTTTACATTATGTACAGATTTTATGAAAGGAACTATTACATGTATTTAAAGATTTGTGCGCAATAATGTTCCTATGTGTTTTATGTTTATAAATGAATTTGAAAAGCCACTTGTAATATTGTGATATCTAAAATGCTCTAAGGTTATACTCATTCTGTTTAAAACTCTACCAAATGACACAGTTTTAGACTATTTTTTTCTGTAAAGGTTCTGCAGACAACAAAATAGCTGTTCGGGCAAAAGGAGTAAATGCTGGTTATCAGCATTTTCTTCTTTTGCCTTAATGTTTTCCAAAGTCTTTTCTATTTGGGACAATAAAACCTGGTCTTGTTCTGGAAAGGGTTGATAAGCTTAGAAATAGACAGTCCTGGATACTGTTAACATGTATTATTTTTCTTTACACAGTAAACTTTTAGGACTTAGTGCAAGAATAATGTTATTGTTGATATGATGTATTTTCACCTAGGCTAGTTATGTTATCTTACAAACAAATACAATATCATTATTAAATTTCAATTTGTTTATTTTTTCTGAACTTATATACCACTTTCAACTTAGGTTTTGATATTTCTTCTGTTTAAAAACCATCATTATTTATTTATACCTTAGTTAAAGCATAAGGAGGTTAGTGTTTTTGTTGTCCAATGAGTTTAATTCCATTCTTTCAACTTTTGCAATTAATCATTCATTTATCATTTAGAAGTAATTAAAAATCTCATTTTTTGATTTTACTAAGTGTTGCTGGTGGTTATGCTGCACAAAATATTTCATTAAAAATGGAAATGAAATTTTTACTTGGAATAAAGAAGACATAATAGGAAACAGAGTTGCTACAGAAAATTGAATAGTTATTAGAGATCAACACGGATCTTGATCGGACTGCATGTATACTCAGGAAAGTAAAGGTTTTATTGGTCTCAAATACTAGGTCAAATGATTTGCCAAATATGACAATTATTTCAAATTAAAAAGCTTGTTTATTCTAAAGTAAATGGTGTTGAAGAGATAACAGTTTTATTGGTGGAAAAGAAGATCATATTCCTACAGACTAATCTTTGACAACCCATTCATTAATCCTGTCCCTAAAACAAACTTAAGATAGGCCTAAATAGAAAGGACAGTGGTATTTTTGTTGATAGAGCGTTTTATAGTAAATGACTGAGGAAAATGGAGAAAATGCTGGTTATTGCCATTCTTCTCTTTTCTCTCAATGCCTACACAAGCTATTTCCAAAGGACCTTGCTACATGTCAAATCTAGGCATTGTTTGGGAACTGGTTAATATGATACCACATTATACCTATTTAAATTAACCCTATCCCCAAGAAGAATGGATTTGACTAGATCTTTTCTTATAAAAGGAATTGGCAAAACTTGAAGACAAAAAAGAAAATGATGATAGTTACCATTTTCTCCCTTTGCCTCAATGTTTACTATGCTATGCTACACACAACCCCTTTCTTTATCAACGTTCAGTTTGTAATCTGCAACAGCTTTCAAATGGCACCTCAATAACTTTTCATTGCTTGAGAAAGGATTGAATACTGTCTATGTATTATTCAATTCACACATTATAGTTTGACACAACAACATATTTTCCAAAGTATATGTAGGATACTTGTGTATGTTAGATTTAGTCATTTTGTGTCCAAGTATGTTTTTCTTTAAATGTTTTTGTGAAATTTTTTTTGGATGTTATCTGTTTGTCTGTCCTCAAATTAATCAAATTAGCATATTTGGTAGTTTTGGACAACTTCAAAGTAAATATTGGGAGTACCCATTTGAACTACTGTGGAGATTTAAGAGAGTTCAGATTTAGTTTGGATTGTAAACTATTACAAATTCAATGACTACTTGCTCTTATCTGCTGTCCATGGACTGTATTTACCAACAAGTGTGAATATTATTTGCCTTTCGTTGATAAATCGACAAAGGATATAGCTCGACCAATTTTGTTAATCGTTTTGTAATTTCAATTTAAGACTTGAAATTAAACTGTTAAGGGAATAGTTCCTGAATTTTTTTTTAGATTATACATTCCATCTTTGATAAACAGATATTCTTAAATTATACCTATTTAATTGGTGCAGAGCTGGTGATGACCAATGTCTTTTGCCACACTTTTCAATCGAGATAATACTGAAAATTTCCGTACTAGAATATAAGATAGTTAGAATAAATACTTCAGTTCTAGATGTTAATTGTGTATGTTACCTATATGTATAAATACTGGGTGTTTAATTCGTAATTATAAGAAAAATGTACTAAATAAGCCAGACCTCAATGGGTTATTCGAAGTAAATGTTATATTTAGAGCTACAATACCATTGCACACGTCCCTTATTGTGGCTTTAATCAGACTTTGTTTTGACGTCCATTCTAGAAGATACCAATGAAAACATTTAGGCAAAAGCTTTCAAATCGTAACACTTTAATCCATTCTCACATGATGGTTACATTGTTGAAAATAAGATTTTCATTGTGAAAAGCATTTTTTTCTTTTCCCAATTTTTTTTTTTTTTTACCCAGAAAGACCAAAATAATAGAATTTTATTCACTTGAAATAGTTGTCTGCAACATCTTGAATTTGGTCCAGTCTAAATTTTACCGTCTGTTAATTGTATAAGATTTTTACCGTTTACGGAATTGTTAATTCCGATTATTGACTTATGTTTATGTTATCTGTTCTTGAACAAAAGAGCTCGTCTTAATAAGAAGGAAAGTGTGCTGTTTAGTGTCTAATGTAGTCATTGTTATTTCAAAACATCGTAAGTCCAGCTTAATTTAAGCTGGAGTTATGAGGTTTTGCAATAACACGGATAATGTAGAGTTTGTCCCTGTCGTACTTTACATGGCATAGACAGGGAGAATCAAACATCTTTTAAGTACCTGCTTTCGGGCGTTGGTACCATTTAATTGTTAGTTTGTTACTCTTTTAATCATGAACAATTTGTGAGAGAAATGTGAAAATGTTTTGTGCAAGGATATGTGTCAATTTAATTATTATCATTATTTGTAAAAATGTAAAGATAAAAGAGTTATTATAAGTATGAAAATAGAAATCAGTTGTTGTTTAGTCTTTGTTGTGTACTATTCTTACTAACGTCCGCCCAATTGGGATTTTGATCGTGAAAAGATCTTGAACCAACATTTCACCACTACAAATGAGCCAGGATCTGGAAAAGTCCTTCATGGAATTTGAGAACAACATGGATCTAGATCAGCCTGTGCATACGCACAGTCTGATCAAGATCCATTCTGTCCTCAAATAGATTCTTCTTGATCATTCGTAGCATCTCATAACAGAGCAGCATCGACCTTATCAGGCTCAAATGTATTTCTCTTCTGCGAAATGTTTTCCAACCTTTCTAAATCGGAAGGTGTTATATACAACAGGTTACATCAAACATTCTGAAATGAACTTGTTTTGCTTGTAGCCTACCATTTCATTACACGAATATCGTTTACTACGCTATGAAACGCCATTACTTCTAGCTGTAGTTACATTTTCGAAGAAGCGGAGGATATTCAAGTCTTTATCGTGATGTAGCCCTTACCTTGACTCGCAATTCCAAATGCGATATGCCATTTTCTCAAACGATATTAAAATGAGCCGCGACGCGAGAAAAGCGGAATTTAGCATAAGCGAAAACAAAGACGCAGATCAGCTTCGCGGTAACCGCGAATCTGATCAGCGTCTGTGTTTTCGCTGGTGATAAAGATTAGTTCTTCTTCTTCCATGTACGGAATTTCTTGACTCTAATCACTTTCTGCGGCTGTACAGCCTCATTTGTGTCGGATCTGGTCAAAACTCCCGAAGACCGATTTTCTCGCGTCGCGGCTCATTTCAGTTTGAGGTGCAGTAGCAAAGATTGACATTTTCGTTTGACATTCCCAAAATATTTGCCCGGAAAACATTGTGGAAAAGTAGGAAATTGCTTGTGGCAAGCAATTTCTTTATTTTTCATAACATTTTCTATCCCAAAGGATAAAAAATTTAAATTTCATTCCATTGATATCGTCGTGTGCAACAACTTTGTATTTTGGCCAGTCTAATTTTTTTGCCGTCTGAAATTGGGTTAAGCACATTTACATGTGTAATTCCGAACTATATAGAAGGGCATGAGTGGATCTTTTGTCAGATGCCAGCTTAGTTTGCCGGACTTATGGCTATATTGATTTTTGGTTATTAAAAATGAGCTCGAAACAAATAGCATTTAGGGCGTTTTGAGCCGCTTGTGTTTACACTACTAACTGGAGTAGGCACGTGAAAACATTGAAACAAAAGAAGAAAATAATGATAGCCTATTCTGCATTTTCTCATTTCCCCCTAATACTTTCTGTGCTGTCTTATCCACAAAACATGTCTTCATTAGCATCCAGCTTTGAATATGGAACAGTTCAAAGCTATTGTCTTGCTTTTAGGAAAGGATTAAACTTTGGTCCATAAATGAGCATTTTGTGATAAGAATAGCGATTTCGACCCCAAAAGGTCCGACGTCCATCCGTCGAGCGTCGTCCACTACAATTCGGATATCTACATATCTTACCATAAAGTATTGAAACTTGCAATAGAAAAAATTGATAGAGATCACCAAAGTTATTTAAAGAATTTTTATTTGTCAAAATAATTCAGCGGGCGTTCGGAAAAATGTTCAAATAGACATTTTGAGGCCAACGCAAATCCACAACAGCCTTTGCATGTGCAGTATGAGCAAGAACTAGCGAGATATTAATAAAACACTTGAGAACCTCTTAACTACGGAAAGCAAATGCTGGAGTTGCAAGGGTTTGAATCCACACCGACGATATACAGGATATACAGGCCCGTAGGAAGCAATTTCATATGGGGGGGGCTAAAACCCTTGTCCTGAATATTGGGGGGGGGGCTAATTTGGATTTCCAAAATTTTCAGTGTAAAATTAAGAAAATTCGGCATTTTTGGCCAACTTTGGGGGGCTTAGCCCCCTAGCCACCCCCCCCCCCCCCCCACCCCCCCCCCCCCCCCCCCTGTTCCTACGGGCCTGATATAATTACTTCTTCGTTTACACGTACATTTCTTGCACCCTTTCCCAAACAAGACATGACTTTATTATGGGCCTGTTCGAAAATGCTGTGGGAAAACGCCTAAACAAAAGGAGAAATACCGATAATCTTTCTCGGATAGCGTTCTCAAGGCAAAGGCTTATTTGAGTAAGGGTAAATTATAATAAAGATTTAGCCAATTATCAGACGGCAAAATTTGAACTGGTCCAAAATCAAATATGCTGCAGACGATAATTTCAAGTGAATGAAATTTCACTTTTTGGTCGTTCTAGGTACAAACCACCATGAGAAATAAAGAAATTGCTTGTCTCAAGCATTTTCTTAATTTTCCACAATGTTTTCGAAAGCATTTAATTCGTTACTCATCAGAAAGTGTCATCATGTGGGAATTTGTTAAATTTGTTTTAGTACATTGAACTTTTGACATTAAACTTAGTGCAGACAGACGGACGGATAAGATAAATATTTTTGTATCTTTATCAACCATGACTTACGTGTATGATCGATCTATACTGAGATGAAAAAGTTTAGTCAGTATAAAGTTTCTGGTCAATAATTTTGTCGAAAACGTTTTGCAATGTCAAATTTTTTACTCATAACAATCTTCAACCAATTTGGAACAAGTCGGTGAAATTCCATTGGCATCCATGTTTAACTTAACCTTCCTTTCAACAATGCAATTCAAATTGGGTCAAATTGAAAATTCATAGCTTCAGTAGTGACTTTTTGTAGAATCTGAATTCCTGGTAATGGACATGAAAAAGCGATCTTTGTATCATTTCTTGGTAGAATAGATGTCTCATTGTTGACTGTGAGTGAGGAAACTCCTTTTTAATGGAATTCAAAGCAAGTAATGGCGACTTATGCACCCAACCTGTTGCTCATAGCAATTTACTACGTTTTCAATAAATCGTTCTATCAGGACCAGTCGCTGGTTAAGCAGCCTCAGACAAAGTTTTTTTTTATTGTAGACAGACAATTTGAAAAATAAAACGACATTCAATGTTTGTCAAACAATGGCCGAAACCTGGCTGAGCCAATGCTCGAAAAGCAAAATTCCTAGTAAATAATTCCCAGGCAAGTAAAACACAATTTTTTTGACAACATACCTTTATTGAACAAATGGGTTATATTGTGGCCGATTTTCAATGTTAATGCGTCAGATGGGACGTGACGTAACTTGGTGACGTCACAATGAATATTAACACCAGATTCGCTGTTTTCAGAGGTATCAATGACCAAAATATCACGCATATGGCCATTTTTAACAGCAACTACCCCGGTGCTACAAACTGAAAGTGCTCACCAAGTCCAAACTGTAAAAGACCACCAGGGGTTATAGGCTAGGTAGATGGCTTCTAGAATTGTCATTTCTGGTGGAATTGATGAAGCCAGAGTGCTAGAATCATGTTGGCTGGTATCAATTTTATTGTGGATTTTTTGTATCTGGGCTATTGTCTTTTGTTTGCATACATTAGTTTAGGAAAAAGACTTACGCCTAAACTGCAGCAAGTGCACATGTCGAATTTTGAAATTCTTTTAGCGCGAACCTAAAAACTTATTTAGCAACATTACTTACATGAATTTGTTATGCGTTGATTGAGCAAATATTGTGTGAAATTCTATACTGGTATGTTGTATTTTGGTCGAATAATTGACCATAGAAAATACTGACTAAACTTTTTCTCTTGAGTATATAATCCGATTACAATATTACGGCAATTGTTTACAAAATTTACCCATGTAAACAACTCAATAATGCAACTGCAAACTACTGTAATTTTGCAAGTGAGTATTCGAATCTTGCAGGTGTTATTACGGATTTCATTTGACTTGACACTGGCCTTTAATCAAAACGTGTACATATTTCGCATGTGATTCTTCATAAAGAATTGTATCGCTGTTTTCAGAGGTATCAATGACCAAAATATCACGCATATGGCCATTTATATTTACAATATAACCCATAGTACACAGATATAGCGGGTCTACCAGAAAAAATTACTGAATTGTTATTAAAAGTTTTGAAAATGCCCAGGCGTGTAATTTATGATAATAAAAGCTAAAGCTGCGCCATGTGAAATAAAATCTGTAATAAGATCGATTTCCCCTTGTTTACACAGGTAAAATTGTAAACAGGCTTCACAATATCGTAACTGGACTATACATGTGTGATGCTTTCCGTGTTTTGTTTTCATCGAACCTTTTGCCACACAATTAGATTTTAGAATGGTCCAATTGAAATGATGTACAAGGCATATGGGTCTGTAATTTGACACTCGGCACCTTCTACTCATTAGGCTAATGAGTATAAGTTGCTAAGAGTCAAATTACAGACCCCTGTGGTACAAAGGACAAGATGAACATACATTGTAGGTCTAATTTCTATATTCAAAATTTGTTTATTATAGCATGCAAAGCATTGAGAGAAAAAGAGAAATAAGAGTCATCTGAGTATTTTATTCTTTGTATGTACCAGTTATTCATCGCATAAAGATGATTTTGATGATAACACCTAACAAGATGACATTGATGGTCCTAAATCGCTCATCTGAACCAAGATTGCACGAGCCACATTCCTATTTGAATTCACTAATATTTGTCACCAACTTTGTGTCCAAGTTTTGACTTGATTGGTCAATATTTGTGGCTGTTAGAGTAAAAAAGTCAAACCCGTCAGTTTTGTCAAATTCGAGGGCAGAAACCTCACTTACTTTTTACTCTAATTGTGCTGAAATTCAGAATCATCCAAGATCTTATTGTAACCAACATTATGCAATATTAAGGTTCGTCTTGGTTGTTAGGGTTAGGTTAGGGTTGTTAGGGCAATTTTGTCAAATTCAAGGGCACATAACTCATTACTTTCCGGTCCGATCAAACTGAAAATCCGACCTATCCAAAATGTTATCATCCAAAATATAAAGTCCAATGTTCTCCTTGATTGGTCAATATTTGTGGTTGTTAGGGTGAAAATATAGTCGAAAACGGCAATTTTGTCAAAGTCAGGGGCATATAATTCACTTCGTGCTCAGATGAGCTAAAAAGTGGAGGTAGAAGAGTAGCAGATACTTATCCACAATGAGCTATATAAGTGTACAAAATTTTACGTTGCTAGCACTTACGGTTTAGGAGATATGTTCCGTCAGTGAAACAACAATAGACAATAACTCGACAATGAGATCTATAAGTGTACAAAGTTTGAAGTAGATAACCTTTACGGTTGAGACGATATAATCCGGACAAAAGTATGACGGAAGGACGGACAGACAGAATCGAGCAAACCTAGAGTACCCCAACCCAAACTTTACACAGCCACAAATCCAATTCAATCCACGGTAGATAACTGCGAAGAAGATTGCCCCCAACCGCTAACCGGTGGGATACTAATAAAAGTGAAGAACACTTTTGTGACTAAAAAGTAAATCGCAGCTTTTCATAAAAATCGTAACTGCAGCTTTAAACAAGTTTAGTTATAAGGTTTTTGTTGAAAAATGACGATATATATATTATATACAAGTTTGTATCTAGTGCAGCATAATAATAATAATAATAATAATAATAATAATAATAATAATAATAATAATAATAATAATAATAATAATAATAATAATAATAATAATAATAATAATAATAATAATAATGGTGATAATAATAATAATAATAATAATAATAATAATAATAATAATAATAATAATAATAATAATAATAATAATAATAATAATAATAATAAAGACTATTTATGGAGGCAACACAGTTGGGATTAATCCAGTCTTCCCTGTGAGCCTCTAAAGAATTAGACTGGGACATGCAATTACTTCACTTCGGCAATGATTTCTTAATCCGCTCTACTCACAAACCATACCAACAAAGAAAAACTTGTCTCCGGTCAGTTTAGGCGCACACTTAAATCTTTGCCATCTAGTGTTGGTGAAAACTATTTGGAATAAGTTGGTTTTTAAATAAAATAGGTTAACCGTTAACTCATTACTACACAATTACTCCTTTGGACACCCTAAAAGATAACATTTGCTTTGGTGACAAGCAATTTCTTCATTTCTACTTTTTTTTCTACACAAAATGACGGAAAGAATGTAAAAAAATCACCCATTTGAATTGTTGTCTGCAACATCTTTGAGTTTGGAACAGCCTAAACTTTTGTCGTCTTGGAAAGGGTTAAAGAGATAAAAGCCAGACACCGTAATTTGAGAATGTTGTATTTTTCCACTACATAATTATAAATATGTCAAATACCCTTACATTATACCATGCTTACGTTTCAATTTTTATTGTCGAATTAAACCTTTCCCCAAGGGAAAAAAGGTTAGAATGGAGTAAATAAACTCAAAAGGGATGCAGACAAGAAAGCTTATTATGATACCGAATAACACCTTCATTTTCACACAATGTTTTTACCCTGTATGAAACGAAAAACTTAGAATTCACTTCACTTGAAAGTGTTGTCGTTGACATCGTTGAATGGCAATGAATTTTGAGCTGAAAATGGACTGTGTTTATCGTTATGTTTTGATAAACCGTCGGTGTTAATTGTTATAAAATCTCGTGAAACGGATTGAATGGAGCCGTAGTTACGAGATTTTATAACAACAAAGTTACTACGATATACTATTGTTTGTCCGAAATTACGTCAAAGTTTACTAGAAAAAACATTCCCTAAGGCTATTAAGACATGTCTAGGGGTGGAGTTGGTTGGGCCACTCCGTTTTACTCGGAGTAACTTTTTCACCCCAAAACCCAATCAAGTGCTAAAATCCACTCTCGGATCTACTCAGACAGAGTACTCCACCTACCGAGGAGGGGCGTTTGGGAGTGTGACGTCATCAACATGGTTTCTGATAGACGATAAAAATAGAAACAGTTTGGTATAATATTCTATCAATCAATTTTATTTATTTTAACGGATATGAAAGAAAAAATACATCTGAAAATACATCAGATTTTACTGAAGAAACTAAACAAACATATTTGACATATTCGTTAGCGTTTTTTGCGATATGGTAATTATTATTAAATGCAATAATTATCTGTTTTATACTCCAAAACACTTGATTGGAAATCCCAGCTCAGAGCACTCCGAACTGAGAGTGGAGTAGTTCAATCAAGTCCACCCTAGAATGTTTCCGTCTGGTAATGAGTTATTCCGAGCGGCGAGTAGTACTAAGTAGAATCAAGTGTCCCACAGTTAAAAATCTATACAGCCTACTAGATCTACATGTAAAATGACTTTTTAAAAGTAGCCTACAAACTACCCTAGATTCAATTTTCTTAAAAATAGACTATGTTATGGATACTCAGTAGAATCGTTTCATTTGGACGTTTCAAATGCGTATCCACAACACGAAATTTAACAATTAAAACAAATTTCGAATGTCCAGTACTCCTGTCCTTATTGATTGTTTCGGATGCTGATTTCATTTATCGCAATGCTGGGTTTTGAAAAAAAAACATACTGATGACTGCAGCTTGTAAAGGAGGCCAGCGCATTAGAAATAGAGCGTGACCTTTCACGGTGAAAACATATGTTCATACATAACATTTCGGAAAACAATACTACTGCTGAAAATGATTATGAATAACATTAAAGGATATAGATCTTATTCGGAAAGAAACGACTTTATTAATGAAGGTACTGTATGCTTTTTTTAAATATGAATTTGATTTCTATCTTCTTTTTAGAACTGTGTTCTTGTTCCCCTCAAATGGGGTCAAAATATATACTGGAAGAAAAAAGAAACGCAACAGTCATTTTTGTTATTTCTCTTAACTCTTTTATGTTATTGAGTCAAACTTGTTACTGATTATTACAGAGAACTGTATCTTGATATTGATCTATGGTTTTACGTTAGAACCCGTCTTACCTGAGAGATAACGTCGAAATGGACGTTTACACGTTTCTCACGTGCAAACGTTTAAATACCCAAACTTTGCATAAAATTCTCTTGATTTGTGTAGATGCACATCGACTCGACAAAAAGCAATGGTTTTCGTTTGGATGTAATCCCTCATATCACTTTGCGACTTATTCAAAGACGTCGTCCGGAACCAATTGTGATGTTTAAGAATGGAACATCTGAACCCTCAATTGCTGCTGACTTCGATGTACATCGGTTGACAAAATATTGCTTGAGATAACGTCTTAGAACGAACGGAACAACTGACGGTCGTCCGAAAAGCGATCGTCAACGTCTAACGTCAAGACGTCAGTTCCATAACGTTCGCTTATTTTACCAACGGAAACTAATTCTCTTATCGAGAAAAACTGTTAATGCTATTCGTGGATAGTACAGCAATCAAATTTCAGACAGGAATCATTAACATCAAATTGGATTGCATGCAAGAACGCATTTAACGTTGACGCCAAACCGTTCTCACTTAAACGCATACTTAAAGCACGTACAGCCTGTGACCTTGATGAAATTTGGACACCAGAAAGTCAAATGATGAAGTATACTTTGCATTGAAAGAAGCACTCGACTGAGGGTGATTTTGAGAAAGACAACAAAACGTATTTATTATCAAATTTATTTTTGTTGCGTTTCTTTTTTCCTTTAGTATATCTTAATATGCATAATTGGACTGGTTTCTGACAAGAACTCGGATTAACTAAAAGGGTATGAGTTTTATTCGAAATCAGTCTAATTAGGCGTTTTAACACAAGACCTGGTTTTGACGTACCTAATAGAAAATGATTGGAAAACATTTAGACAAAAGAAGGAAATGCTGATAATCAGCAGCATTTCTCCTTTTACCTCAATTAATATTTACTGTACTATATTATGCATAGATCTATATCCGATCTTTATCAAAAACTATTTTGTCATCTGTTACGGCTTTAAAGTTGGCCACCTTAATTTTTTGTTGTCTTGCCCAGAAAGTGTTAAGGTATACTTCGAAAAAATGGTGGTGTGTCATGTGGGCCTATATACATTAATTAAATATAGTCATAAAAAGAAAGATATATTACTGCTCAAATTAAAATGAGAAAACATGACACTCAAAAGCTTTAACAAAAATTGCTGTACTTTGTTACGTATAATAAAGAAAGGGTCATACTTTAGGACAATTATTGTGTCAACTCAGTGGCGGATCCAGAAGGGGCCGAGAGGGGTTTAAATATACCCTTTCTATAGCCTAATTATTAAATTTTCATGCAGAAGTTCAGTCAAAATGATGTCCCTAATAGTGTCATATTTTGGTCACGAAAAGATGCATGTAGAAGTTCAAACAGACTATATTATGTCAAAGGGGGCATTTAGGAAATATGCACATTTTCAGATCTACATTTAAGAATTTGGATTAATCTTTGTCAAATTTTACTTGAAATCTGTGTTAAGTCTTCAGATTCAAAGAATGAATTTTGTGAAATTCTTTTGCAAAGCACTTGAATAGTGGCTTTATCAAAGAATTCATTAATACTTCATTACTATTCAAAATAATTTTATCTAGATAAGGCAACTCAGGTGAGCGACCTATGGCTTATGTGGATCTCTTTTTTAAAGTTGACACAGTCCGAATTGAGCAAATCCAATTATATGGTGATTATGGTCTATTTGAGAACGAATCTGATCTAGATTCGTATTTATGAAATGCTTACGAAATACATATAAAGATTTGTCCATGTGTTTATTTTTCCCCAAAGCGGTGCAATAAGAAATAGATATATCTATTAACTCAAGAATTGCTTCTGCAATGAAGTGAATAAAACAGCTTAATGTTCACTCGTTTATTTATAAATGTACCAGTTTTACCATATCGCTTCTTTTATTGTTTTTTAAGAAAAGCAATGTTTTTCTATTTCTGTTTCAGGGTCGATGAACATATTTCTCAAGATATGATAATGTTGTCGTTCATCAAACGCCTGGTTCTGTACGTTTACATCCTGGTAACCAGGTACAGACGGAGGACCGCCATTATTGGTCACGTGACACGCTGGTCCCGCCCACAGAAACATGTGGCCCTTCAGAACCCATATCTACCGGATTCTGTGGATGATATTTATGGTCTCCCAGAAGGATGGTCTGATGATCACACATTTGCAGCCTTCGACAGGAACGGTAGGCCTACGTGTTTGGTTTGCCGGAGTTCAAAAGCAAATAATTCAAAACGGGAGCTTTATGTCAACATACCAGCCGAAGGAACGTTCATGTATTCTGAAAATGACACATATGAAGTCGACGATGGTATATTCATTAACAAACAGAGGATAAAATGTGACGTGAATGATCCAATGACAAAATGGGAGATTACATACAGGGGACATATGAAAGTGGTTTCAGATCGAGATAAGAATTGCCGTAGAACTTTTGTAAAGTGTCATTTCTATTGGAAAGCGTATCGAGATCCTCATGATTATTTACTGAAAACCCCAGCTTGGCAGATTGCGAAAGAATTCTCAAAACTTAGTTTTTCACATTTATGTTCATATTTAAATTCGATATGGTTTGAGCAATGGGGTGAATTGCACGGGACACTTCAGGTCGATGAAAACGAGTACAAATTTAAGATGCCAGCATGTCGTGAAAGACACATCACAACAGAGCACTCATTTAAACGTCAGTTGTCAAATATTGAAAGTACATATATCGAAATAGAGGAAATTACCCACAAATATGCTTACAAAGCTATAAATACTAAGGATAGACATAGGTTGAACTTTAGTCACGTATTGTTTCCGGCACTAGAAGTGTATTCAGCTAAGCAAGACAAACACGTTGAAACGGAAATACAATTCAGATTTATTAGCAAACAAGTTATAGCTAAAGAAACGCTAAAGAAAGACTTGGTGCAACATAACTATGTTTCTATACAATATCGAAAATACTCAATGGACGGTCGATCGGCTTCTGGGGTTACTTTTTCATCACAGTATGACGGTAGCGACGAAATCCCTAGATCACAAACTCCTACCATACCGTCAAAAAAGGGTTATAAAACAAGTGGAGATATACTTGTCGTAAATATTACGGACCCTCTGTGTAGAAATAAAGAATTAGTGGGTGGGAAGGCTGCTAACCTACACAGATTGATTAACTATGGATTCTCGGTACCTCCAGCCATCTGCATAACAACCAGCGCGTTCAAACTTGTCTGTAAACAGAATAATACCCTAGCAGAATCCATACAACAAATACTGGATGTCATACACGAGAAGAAATTTGATGAGTTAAAAGATACTTGCGAAAACACTTGTCAAATGTTGAAAAATATTCAAGTCGATTCAAAAGTACAGGAACAAATCTTCATACACGTAAACAAACAAAGAAACATTGAGGAAACAGGAGCTGCGATTCGATCCTCAGCTATTGGAGAAGACGATGAGATAATATCCGCTGCGGATCAACTGGAGACGGTTCTTGATGTAAGACGTAAAGACTTGCTTATTGACGCAATAAAACAATGCTGGACCTCGTACTTTTCATTTCAAAGCGTAGAGTATCGTCGACAAAATGGCCAGAAGATTATCGACGGTATGGGTGTAATAATACAAGAGATGGTACAATCTGATGTTTCTGGAGTGCTGATGACTAACGACCCACTTACAGGACGGGAGGACAGGATTATTGTAAGCTCCTGCTTTTGACTTGGTGAAGGCGTCGTGTCCCGGAAGGGGAGTATAGACACGTTTGTTGTGAACGTTCACACTGACGAAAGTTTTCACATTTCCAAACATATTGAATCTTCAATGAAAGAAAAATGCAGTCTTTCGAACGACTGGTTGTATCGCATTTGTTCTATTGGAAAGTCAATTGAATCAAAATTTAGAAAAGAGCAAGAGATAGAATGGGCAATCCAGGAAAATACCTTGTACATTCTGCAAGCAAGACCGATAACATCCATTGATTGTGAGACAGACGAGGATCTGCTACAAGAATTCGACACACCTCAATGTGGGGAGAGGGAGCTTTTAACAACCTGCAACATCCAGGAAATGATGCCTGGTGCCACCACTCCATTAACTACCGAGTACTTTACAAGAACCCTTAATTGGGCGTTCTATTACACTAACCATCACAAAGCAGCCGGTGGAGAATATCTGCATCACCCAAGCGGCCTGTTCCCATGCTACAAAAATAGCCACTTTGTGAATATGTCGGCTATGTACATTATGGCTGTTCAAGGAATAGGAGGTCTGAAGTCAAAAGCTTTCATTGATGTCGCTGTTATAGGTGAAGAGTGCAAAGAGAGCACTATTGAAGACATCATGAATTTTAAGGGAACGCCGCTGAATTCCTTTTGGAAGTTCTTGTTGTACTCAATCTCAAAGATGCTTTTCTATGATCCACAAGAAACAAAGGCATTTATTGATTTTGAAAAGACCATGCACACCTATTCTGTCATCAGCAACGGTACAGACGAATCAAGATCAATTTATGAACAGATAGACTCGCACACTATTGATCAGTACCGAATTTTTCAGATTTATTAACATTTGTTAACAAATGTACCGGCTTTTATTTTACAGAATATTCTGACGGGTGGTTCACCAAACTTCACACGAGAAAACCAAGAAGACATCTCAAGACTTCTAACCGGAACCGGTGCTATCACCGCTGAAGTTCCAAAGGCTATTGAAAAGCTTGCAAAAATTGTCGAGCGGAGAGGAATGAAAAACATCTTCATTGAAACAAACGACCAGGAATGTCTCCAGTTAATTGCAGGGGATGAAGAAACAAACAGATCGTTCACAGAATTATTGAGAAACCACGGTCATAGAGGAATACGAGAGATTGAATTCATAGAGAAAAGCTGGTAACAGGATCCCGCCAAGGTTGTAAAATCCATAAAAACTATTTTGTTACATGGAGCGTCCGGTGTTGCAGATAGAAACTTAGATAAATGTGTGCCTTTATCGGAAACTATGAAAACTTTGAAAACAAAGGTATCGCCAGTAGGGAGATGGCTGATAGAAAAAGTATTTCTACCAAAGGCCCGAAATAAAGTATCGGACAGAGAGAGGGGCAAATCATTTGTTGTGAAAATCATAGAGACATTCAAAAAGGCATACTGGTCACTGGCGGATCGTTTGGTGAGTGAAGGCAGGATCCCAGACGAGGAATTGATGTTCTTTCTAACTCATAGAGAGATTGGCGAATTAATTGAAACAAGATCGCCGAAACTGATTCGCAAAGCCAAACGAAGAATGCGACTATTTCCACTCCAACAGAGGGCCAGTTATGAGCGCCTAAGTTTTGGTGGTCCAAAACATAAGATTGTTTCACAAGAACCAATTAAACCTCTAGAAATTTCTGTGACAATCGAAGGATATCCGATGGGCCATGAAGAGGCGACTGGACGCGCATGCGTGATTCTGAAAGAAGCAGATGTAAGTCAGATCGAGAAAGGAGATATTTTTATATGTCAATATACAGACGTCGGCTGGTCCCCGTATTTCCCTCTGATTAGCGGCCTAGTAACCGAGATTGGAAGCATTTTATCTCACGGGGCCGTTGTTGCTAGAGAATACGGGATTCCGTGTATCGTGAATGTTATGAATGCGACCAAAATACTGAAAACTGGGGACGTTGTTAGAATTAACGGTACTAAAGGAACACTCGAGAAACTTTCAAATTTCTGAATATCGGCATTGAAATCGTATATCATCCTGAAAAATAAATATTATGAACTTTTCAATAAAACTGTGAAACTTTCAGATTACTCATTATCGACATTTCCATAAAACGTAAATTTTATGAATGCTATACTACATAATTACTGGGGATGTTGTTGAAATTACTGGTAGCAAAGATATACTACAGAGACTTTTGAGTGCTGAATATGGACTTTAACATGATGGACAATCACGTGATTCAGAATTTCAAAAAAATGTCAATGATTTTGTTAATAAGAGACCGATTTGAATTCGGTTTGAAGCGGAGATGGTGGATAGATGTCACGCATTAGATGGACGAAAGATCAATTGATAACAAGTTATTGAAGATCAACCAAATTATTTATATCAGTGAATTTGTAAAAATCAACCACGTCCAGATTATTCCTGACATTTACCTGCCTTCTCTGCTTCAAACCGTTTTCAAATTGGTCAAATATCAACAAAAATTATGATGATTTTCTGAAATTCTGAGTCACGTGATTAACCACCGTGTTTAAATACTTTGATATAAATCATGAATGACACACGAATACTGTACACCGGGATCTCGTTAGAATTAATGATGAAAAGGTTACAAAAGGAACACTGTCTGAATGTTGAATATCGAATTAATGTTTCTTTGCCGAACATCTTAAAATATTACATCTCCTGAATAATATGAATGTCGTTAGATTAGAAATTATTGTACAAAATATGATAAATTGCTAAAATATGGACTTGTAAATACTTTTTCAAGAATGTTTTAACTCTACAATAAGACGTGACACTAGAGACGTCCTGGGGATTAATGGTACTGAATGATTAATCGGACTTTCCCGAACGACAACATTGTAGGGTGTTCCAGTTTGATAGCTCCTAAAGATCTGACAAATTGAATGATGAAAACGATAGGGTTTGTGAACAATTAAGCTTAGAAAATATTGAGACAAAAAGTGAAAACGCTGACTATTAGCATTTTCTTCTTTGTATCAATGTTTTCCCAGGTTTGTTTTTTTTATCTTGTAAGGACTTCGCAACCATATTTTGTTCTTGAAAGGGGATTTCCTCGTTGTAGATTCAAGATTTATTACTCCTGGCCCATTATAGGCATCAGAGTTGACTAGAACAAATACAATGTAATAACACAAATGCTGTTGTAAAGAAAGTAAAACTAGAGCGTAAATTTGCGACCCGGTAAGTTTTCAAGGACCAGTAGACCTCCCTACGACCAACGACAGTTCACAATAACTTGCCCTGCTCGGGTAAGCTAACATAGGTTTAATGAATGTCGTTATAATATTGCCTAAAATGTGTGTTTTCAGTCTGTTATTGGCATTGTATAACCAGCAGAAAGCGGGCGGATATCCAGAGAAATCATGCATTAATCGGCAGATTCACGTGCGATATCGGACCAGTTTTGCACTCAAATATCCTCGATCGGGGATTTGTTGTGAGTGCTTCAGAAAATTGAAAATAAAGCCGAAATTTTGTCATTTCCCTTTTCCGCGATGTAAATTCTTGTAAGACCCCATTTCCAGTTTACATCCCAATAAATAAACTAGGTCTCCCAGTGTAACCATATCTGATGACGTAATAATTATAGTGACGTAGGTTTAATTCTTGGAATCAAAAAGTGAACAAACGGGCAGCTGACAGATTTTAAACTAAAAGTGTATTTCGTGGACATGGAAGGATAGAAATTAGAATTGAGTGGTTGTGGTCTAGGTCAAATGTGGTGGTAAGCCTATGTGTTTCTTGTTCTTCTTTTAGTTACTGCAATTTTTCCTTTACAACTTTGTTTTTATTGAAATGAACGAATGTCTGAAACGAACCAAACGGTTCAGAGATCTACCTTGGAAATTCCGACCTTTTAATTTATTACTCGCACTGAAATGAACGTTAGGATACCCGGAGCATGTTTCCAAAAGAAAACTAAGTCGAATATTGTTAGGATTTCGCCAACCCAAATGAAGATTATGTCAGTAAAAATGCGATGAAACTTGACTATATAGCTACACGATGAAAATCTAACGGCCCGTCTAGTGGATATCGCACTTACTCGATGTCGAGTCGAATGCCGGAAAACTCTGGTATCTGTCGGTGTAAATGTGGCTAAATTTTCACTAAGTTTTTTAGTTATTCGTCTTATTTTATTACATTTCTTTGCAAATTATTCATATTTTATGCAATAATAGCGTCAATTCACATTTTTTCGGTCGTTTTATAACATTCTCAGAGGCCCACAAAATGGTCTCAGGCGATAACGCATTTTTTGGGCCTCTGAGAATGTTAACGGCCTCAAAAACGTGAATTAACCCTATATTATAGAGTTATCACGGTGGGGGTTGTGCATCGAGGTAAGGATAACAACTACGCAAATTAAGTACTAGCTGCCAGAACATCTTTACCGAACCTCCATCTGCTCGTCCAGTTAGGTTAACGATTAGTAAACCATTGGAGGATGTTGCAAAAGACATTCGTGAAAACAATGAAGCAATTCAATTTTGTATGTATTGGTTCAAATCATGTGAGTCACCTGCCAGACATGCAAAATCAGTTTTTTTGTTTTATAGAGAGTTGTTTAGGTGGGTAAATAGTGTAAACATATGTCGTAATATCGTTGCCGGACTATACATAAGTGACCCGTCCCGCTAGAAGGGACCTTATCCGAACTCCAAAAATCCAAATTTTGACAAACTTGACCAGCACAGGTCAGCCAGACCCTGCATGCAAAAATTGAACATATAGTAAGACGGGGAAAACTTTCCGGATCTAGAAAATTATATAAAAGTGAAAAGTTTCGGCCCTAGTCTGGCTGCGCGGACTGCATAGGTTCAAAGGACAGAACTTTCGGAGTTGCTTTATATCATGGGTGGTAGAGGCGACGGTTTAATCCCATTTGGTCTACTCCCAATTTATCTACCACCAATTCGTCTACTATTTTTGTGCATTGATCAGTCCCATTTCGTCTATCCCAGTTTTTTACCCCATTACCAATGAATTCATCTACTTTGTACATCAAGATTATTTTTAACGATTAAAAATGAAACTGTGTAAATTTAGTTTTTCATCGGGGACATGTTAAACGATTTGACGTACGGGTTGATACACAGACAGCTAGTTTGTGCCAGTTGGGTGCCACACCTGTAGACCGAGCTACAGATAGCCACACGAGAAAAGCTGGCAAAATATCTTTTAAATTGATGAAAAAATGCGACAAACGTTGGCTTTAAAGCTTTATGTAAATCTATATGAAATAAAAATTGCCTACTATTTTGAGCACCATCGAATTGTCAATAGTAACAGGGTTCCCCAAAAAACCGCCAAATGAGGGTTTTGCACCCCCCAAAATTTAATCTTGCACCCCCAATTTTTACAGGCAGCCTTCTATGTCTTGTATAGAGGGGGTGCAAGTATGCTGTAAAATGACTGTTTTCACCCCCAGATTTAAAAGTCAGTGGGAATCCTGAGTAAGCAATAGTAGCGAAAAGATCAGACAGGGCCCATCATTGCAAAAAGAGCTAAAAGCGCGACAAAAGTTTTGTACGCGGTATTTTTTTCAAATTTGATAGGCAAATTGTTCGAATTGCTGTTCCAAATAGCAACACTTAAAGCGGTCATTAATTTTATACAAGAACGGTTTGTCGGTAAAAGTGTAGATATATTCCGAAAACGAAGGTCCGGGACCAGCTTAAGAGATGTGTGCCTAGTCAATGGCAACTGAGCTGCCCACGGGTGTCCTCTTGTCCAAGATGTCTTGAAAGAGAAACATGCTACACAACGTCGTCATCCGCCCATATGGCCTTGCCTAGGTCCATATTGATTTTTGTCTGACAAAAATCCTCTCTGGCTGTCGGAATAGGTCCTTATATGTTTCTTTTGGCCAAATTGGGGTGGGGGCTAAGCCTCTCTAGCCTCCCCCTGTTCCTACGAGCCTGTCTTCCGGATGTTCCAAATATGACATATTTATTGACAGATAGGTAGGCCTAATGGATCTCAAAACTTCAAAACTGTGTGTGGATGTCAAAGAGGATTTTTTGAAGAATTGAAGGAATTTAAAATTGAAATACAACATAACAATTGCTTATATAACCAGTGTTTCAAAATTAATTGAACGTCTCGTATAAGTTTGTTTCAGTCTTAAAGTCACGAAACATTATTTGATTCGAACAGAACTGTGGCTCATATCATCTTGGTTCATGTGAGCGATTTAGGACTATCATGGTCCTCTTGTATATCTTAACCTTTTCATCTGTTCATGGATTATATAATATTATGTGGCTGAATTAAAGTCGCTTTCAATCGACAAACCCTTTCGTTTCACATAATATCTACTACGCTCAGCGAGTGTCATGTTTATATGTAAGTACAGAGTCAATGCAACAAAAACCACCACCTTTTCCCATGCAATTATATACTCAAAAATAAAAAGTCAGACAGTGACTGTAAAAATAATTATCTAAGGGTGATAACCTATCTAATGAGCGAACAAGGTACATGGTGAAAGGTAAGAGCAAAACAGTCCATGTGCCTACATAGCGTAAAGGCAGTTGGAACAGTTCTGCACCAAACGGTCTGTTACTAAGTCAGACATAAACATATTATGTGATAATTTTAAAACCAGACAAGGTTATCAAATTGATAATAAAGAGACGGACGTGCTATAAATTAACATGTGTTTATGCATATGAGTTTTATTTGGTTTTTATTATATAATTTGTGGTATATGAAGCTTTAAGGTTGTAGATACCAAGCTATGGCGAAATAGGGTCACTGGTCACATCTGACGATTTTTTTCTTTTGAATAATAGGAAAAGCGGCATTTTCTTGCACTAATCTCGTTTTACTGTGAATCTCAACTGACAGTTAAATTATTATAAAAAAATGGACGTCTATAGAAAACTTTCTCTATGTTTGTGCCTGTTGTTGTTAATAGGTAGGTATTCATACAGCTATTTTTTTCATATTTATGTAGGACGATTCTAAAAGACAAATAGATATTTCAATGGATATAAAAGCGTTATAATTTATATAGTAGGAGACTTTTTAAAGCTTTCGACTTAAATTTGTTTTAAAAACTAGCTACAGGAATTTTAAACAATCTGTTCCTTTGAGGATATTTGGTAAATAGCGAGGTTTTATATTTATTTTACAATCAAATTGAAGCACCATATAGAACTTTGCTTTTATTGAAAAGTGTTAAATAATACCGTCCTTAATATTCTTGGAATATTTCTAACAAAACATTGTTACGTCGTTATCAACATTGAGCACAATTCTTATCCTCTCCATAGGGACTAGTCCATTTTTTTAAAAAAAATTTCTTGGTGTTTACATACGGGTGTGTCACAATCAGATGTGCAAACTATGTTTCACCAAGGGTGATTTTTCAAAGTCTTTGAATACAAAAGAGACAATATTTTCCTGAAAGCTAAATAATATATCTTCATGAAAATAATAACATTTCTTTCACAGATTTAAGGAATTAAATTATTTTACATGTTAAACTTGGGATTTTAGAGAGAAAAAAAGTAAGTTGCATATAATTTCTTACACATATTTGGAAATATCAATTTCATTTGAAATGGAGAAAACATTTTACATCATGACACTCACAGAATAAGCTTTCAAATGACATGCAAAACAAAGTGACCATGACGTATTTATTTTGAAAAAAATCTGATTTTTTCACATTTTATATAAATTAGGCATGAAATGACATCTTTCAGTTTTCTATTTTCATTCAGTATTGTCTGTACAGCCATAAAAGTAATAAATATTGACAGGAATTTCTATTTTCTTTAAAATGATATATACATGTGTTATCCTAATATGAATACTTACAGAAATAATGACTGTTGAAGTTGGTCGTTTTTGCATTGAACATTGTCTACGGACTGGACATTTTAACAATGATTACAGTTCAACGGTATTAATATCATATTTAATTGACTATAAACAACACCAAAATTTTTCATTTTTTAGGGAATAAACTTTAAACAAGAAAAGTACAAATTTCCAGCAGTTATTGAACTGTTGAATAGACATTCGGACAAACGCACAGACGACAGACATTGATAGCTCGCATTACTTTAACTAGAGCACTATAACGTCAGCTGAGCTACAAATACATGTACTTAGCTATTGTTTAAGACACAAGCATAAAAAATTCACATACCAATTTAAACTTTTAAATGCAGCATTGATTATTCCAATGAATATGAATGTTAACCATTTCCCGAACAAGATAGGGTTTTGACACCTGTACTAAAAGAGCATGGAACAACATTATGACAAAAGAAGGGGGTGCTAGCAAAACAGATTATTTCTTATTTTTCATCAATATCTTATTTGCTATGTTTTTATACAAGAATTCCAACTAAACAATCATATATCTTATCGTCGTCTGCAGCAAAAAGTCAAAGTTGTGACATTTGGGGAAATTGTAAATAGAATAGCGTTTACGGGAATTTTAATTGGATATGGTAGAAAATACAGGGGGGAAGGAAACTGCTGGTAAATAATCTATTCAATATGCTACTTATTTGTCTTTGGTGTTTCAAAACCTTTCTCCTTTTCTCTTGTAGAGACCTTAACATCAGGAAACATTTATCAATTTAGATAGTTTAATATTAAAAGTTTAATTTAATAAGATAGAAAAGGTTAAGAAAGCAAAATATGGTGTTTATCAGCATTGAATTGTTCTTTATACCTCAATGTACAGTACCCAATTTGGAAAATGGTTCTTGGGAAGAATTTTTTTTATTGATTTCGACTGTTGGATGCCAACAATAATGAAATACACATAAAAAATGATGATTAAAATGCAGCACGAGGTACTCATAATATCTCTTATGAAATTCTGTCTTGTCCGTAGACGCATTTATTTTTGCCTGTGAGCCACTATTTGACCTTGCTTTCACTAAAAATACATTTCTTTCAAGGAAAAGCACAATTATTTAGCAGAAACATGTCTACAATATCAGCTAACAAAGACTGTGTCCATTTAAAAAGCTATTTTACACCTGTCTACGGACAAGACATTTCTGTTATTGTACATAAATAATAAAGTACTCAATACAATTTGATAAAATTTCACGCCATTCTAACTTTTTAGATTTGCTAACAGCTAAAGAATCTTTTGTCATAATCTGTAGTGATATTACTTAAAAATCACATTGTTAAAACGTGTCTACGGACAGGACATTTTAGGTCAACAAACTTCTTGCCGAAATAGCTAAGTTACCCTTTGATGCATTATGAACATTTCAATTTAAATTTTTATTTACATGTCTTTTTTCAAAAGAAAAATGAAAATAATAAAATTCTGTAAGTCATAAGTTGACTTTTTTTCGCACTATAAAAGACCATCTACGAAAGTGAAATTATATAACGAAAGGGTGGTCTCGGTATTTTTGTTATAAATCAATCAATTTTTATCACATCTTCATAAAATAACCTGCATATAAAAGCTGAATAATTTCACTAACTGAATGCTGAATGTTGTGTAGAATAATAGAACAATTTCATACAAAATTCTAAAGTGTAAAATACGGAAATTTCAAATGAAACATCATTTTTTCATTTTTACCCCATTTTTTCAATATATTTATTGCAATAACTTTTTTACCGCTAATGTATTCTTCCTAAGATTTGGTACATAACATAACAGTCATTTTGCAATTAATATAAGATCAAATTTATGTTGTTATATTGATTTGTATGTCAACTGGAATCCTATAACATGAGGCAGGTACAGGATGTACATCTGATTGTGACACACCCGATAGTGATTCAGAGTCTGAATCACTATGTAAACACCAAGAAATATTAAAAAAAAAAACAAAAAAAAAAAAAAAAAAAAAAAAAAACAAATATACAAATAAATGAAAAAAAAACCCAAAACATTTGGACTTGTATTGTTGGGGCAAGATAGTATGGCAAATGTTTACATTTTGTCAAAATGTAAACAAAACAGTGGTGTATAAAAGATGAATGAATTCTTTATAAGTAGTGACGAAGACATGTTGAAAATTTAGGTACAGTAATAGAGCGGTCTGATTACTGTTCAGAGTCTTCGGCGTTTTATCGAATAATGTTTTGTTTACATTTGAACAAAACGTAAACATGTGCCATCTTAGGCCAACAATAACTAGTACCTATGATACTCTTCATTTTCAGTGAATACCGGAGACTGCCATTCCATCTCAAAAAGGAACGCATTTCAGCTGTGTAATCTAATCACGTTCTACACCCAACGACCCTGTCTACAATATAACCCGTATGGGTGTTTTTGTGGGTACGGACAGAAGGTCGCACAACCTAGAGATGCTGCGGATAGGTACGGTGTTTTTCAGAAATTACTCTTAAATCGGACCAAAACATTAGTGGATTTAAGCGCATTCCCGAGGCAAAGAAATTAAATGTTAATAAAAGAAAAGAAAAATGCCTTCTTGTTTAACTATATATGTAGATTCGAAATTTATTTCAATGATCATCAGCATGTTCTCCTTTTGTGTCAATGTTTTCGAAGGTTTTTTCCTGTTAGAGACGCCAAAATCAGGCCTTGTTTTCCAAGGAAAGGTTTCTGTACATGCATCAGCATATTACACTGGTTTAACACTAACGCTCGACTTTGTTGACTGTCTTTCAGATGCTGTCAAATACATGACAAATGTTACGGTTCTATACGTTATGGTAGGATCTGCTACTTCTGGAGCAGTCTACTCGTGGGCTACAAGTACTCATGCTCCGGCAATGAGTGTACCTGCGCTGGTATGTAGCCCATCAGCCCAGAGTAACAGGTAAGAGGGGATTGAAGGCCTTTCAAAATGCTATATCTCAATTAACCCTTTCCCAAACAAGACCTGGTTTTGACGTCCCTAATAGAAAAGGCCTGTGAAAACATTGAAACAAAAGAAGAAACTGCTGATAACCAGCAGTTTCTCCTTTTGTCTCAATATTTTCTATGCCATATTTTACACAAATCATGTCTTTAATAACACCAATTTTGTCGTTTGTGGCAGTTTTTGAAGTGGATCACCCTAAAATTTTGCTGTTTGGGAAAGGGTTAATGTTCATCAAACCCTATGTTGTGGTAACTCATTGGAATCGTCTCATCGAGACGATCCAAATGAGTTCCCACAACATAGGGTAAGGGTTTGGAATAACACATTAAGAATGGTTTCCTTCCCTCTTATCCGTTGTTCTGAGTAGCCTACTTATCAGTGTCCCTATTTTCAAGTCTCACGTCTATGACGATTCGCTGACAGAATATACGGACTCTAAATAAAGTTAAAAGTAATTCTTTCAAAAGTAATTTTAGCAGGATGTTAATTAAGGCATGTTGGCCTACACATATTTATTTCATCCCCTGCAACGCCACTGAATTTGGACCAGTCTTTTACCCCTTTTGGTTTCTTCTACCAGCATTCTCGGTGGGATGAAAATAACAGCTAGCAGTATTTGATTTATTTTCTAAGAAAAGTGACTAATTCAGAATCGAATCGATTTCAATAATAATACATTTAACATTCTATTTTCAGATCAGTCGAAATGTTCTAGAAAGGTTTGTGAATGCGACTTGAAGTTAGCACAGTGTCTTAGTACAGCCGGGTTCAATAAAGAATACATGGATTATGATTGGTCCAAATGTGTATAAACCATGAATTAAGCTTTCAGTAGTTTCAGAAACTTGAATCCATAGATTATGACTAGGCGAATGGGGACAAATCTTGTGCTAAAATTAGTCTGTTCTGTCGATATTACCTGACTAATAGTAGGTGTTTTTGTAAAATCTCGTAACTACGGCTCCAATCAAGCCGTAGTTACGAAATTTTGTAGCAATACCTACAAAATACTTTTGTTTGTCCGAAATTACGTCACTGTTAACTCAATAAAGTCGATCCCTATTGTGTGAAAACGACGGATGGATAATCACAACGATTTTTGATCGCTCATGGTATCTTGTTGGCATAAATACATTTGCATTCAAGTACTTAATTTTCTAGACACGTCGCGCCATAATTTGATGGCACTTAAATGTGTTTAAGTAAATTAATAATGTTTTTAAGTCTTTTTATTGCCTTTATAATTTACCCATCAAATGTACAACATACATTGTAATTAGACAACGAACAAAATTGCTTATTGCAGTATGGTTTTGAAAAGGAATCATTAACTTAATTTTTTTAGATTGAACACAAAGACGATATTTTGAAACAGTTCAACCAAATGGTGATTGATGTAACCACTTGCCATTCATTTAACAATTCGTTTAAGGTATTCCGCCCCTAATGAGAATCACGCAGTAAATGGATTATTCGTGGGACATCGTTAACATTTGTTACGTACCAGAACCTGTTCAGGCGATTTCTGGAACATTTTCGTTGTCACTCAAGCAATTTCGACGTCACATGAATATCATAAGAGATGTACTACATCATTTTGACATTCAATACCAGAAAATCTACTAAATTTATATGGTTTAGTAGCACAGCTAAAGTCATATTGAATTTGTAAAGAATTATTTTCGTCCTTTCAGCACATATATATTATTCTTAATTCATTGAACATATCACATACTGCTTTTCAACAAAAACATCGTAACTGCAGCTTAAAACAAACTGTAGTTACGAGTTTTTTGTTGAAAAGCAGCGATGAATAATAATAATTATGACATATAGAATCATGTGACAAAATTTCAATAAAAACTTCGATATAAATTTTACTTTTCCCGAATAGACCGCATGGCTTGTATATCCCTATAGTCGAATCGTTGATCCCCGATCATTATGGCGAGGTCATCCAGATCCCTCCGGTACAGTTTGGTCAACATTCTTCGTGTATCTCTCAACATTGGAGCAGCTGCATGCTTGGCTACAGTAACGCGAGCTCTGGGTGGGGATCCCATAAACTCAACCGTACTGCGGTCTGGCATAGCTGTGAAATGAGGGAAAACGTTTAACCGTTTCCCAAACGGCAACATTTTAGGGTGATCGACTTCAAAGCACAAATGACAAAATGGACGTTATTAAAGATATAATTTGTGTAAGATATGGCATAGAAAATATTGAGACTAAAGGAGAAACTGCTGGTTATCAGCAGTTTCTTCTTTAGTTTTAATGTTTCCCAAGCCATTTCGATTAGGTACGTCAAAACCAGGTCTTGTTTGGGAAAAGGTTAATATATTTTCCTAACAATTGATAATATTTCATGATCGTGAAGTAATCAACTACATGTATACGATATATCTACATAAATTTTGCATTTAAGGCTATCGCCGGTATAGTTTTCATGCGTAGTTTTCCTTCCCCTGTTCCTTCTGAAAAGCCCGATCTACATGGCAATTAATTTTGTGCTAAAATAGACTGGGTTTCCCGTTATGTTTTGATAAATCGTCAGTGTTGTGATGAGATTTTATAACAACACCAGCGAAATACTATTTGTTTGTCCGAAATTACGTCACGTTTAGCTAGATCAAATCGTTCCCTATTCACTGAAACTACATTGTACCGTATCAAATAAGGTATTTATCAGAGCAACTTTCAACATGTAATATTTCATTTATTGTGTAACAAACCCTATATGTGGGTACTCATTGAAATCCTTGCATGGAGGCGATTCCATTAAGTACACACAAGATAGGGATTGGACTAGAAATAACAAATTAAGAATGATTTATAGGCTACTGAACATCGTTTTCTACGTAAATTTTGAATACGGTACCTATCGACTATGGACTACGATAATCACTTAGCATTGTAAGATCCTTTAAGATTTTCAGCATACCCTTTGCTGAGCATTGTCGATACTTACTAACGTTGAGAAAGGAGAATATCTTCATAAGTGAGCCCACCATGTCCGCTGCATAATCTTCATTTCTCATTATCAATATTTGTTCCCTTGGAAATGCCTTTAACCAGTCTCTTAGAAGCTCGGAATAGAAACCACTGTAAATACGTGTCTGAAAAAAAGCTGCTTGTCAACAAAAAAACTTGTAACTGCAGCTGAAAACAAGCGACGACATCACTGGTGGTGAACTCGGCCAAAGCGAGTGACGTTTTTCGCTACAACAAGGTACAGATATTTTGCGTTTAAATGTGAGTTTACAGATCTGATTGGATAGTTTTTCTAATAACAATGAATTTGTTATAGACCGGGTTTACCGATATGTATTGACAAACCGTCTGTGTTATTAAAAAATCTCGTAACTACGGCTTTATCGAAGCCGTAGTTACGATATTTTATAACAACACCGACGGAATACTATGATCGCGAAAAAACGTCCCACGCTTTGGCCGAGTTCACCACCAGTGAACATGGCATTTCCGGAAAATGTTGGTCGTGTCTAGTAGATATTGTTCAAGAGTCTTTGAGACAAAAGAAGAAAATGCTAAAATCAGTATCCCCTCCTTTTGTCTCGATATTTTCTGTGCTATATAGCCCGTAAATAGTATGTTTATGTTTATGAACGCACATTTTGTTTTCCGCAGCAGCTTTCAAAAAAGATCATGATAAATGATTAAATCAGATTTCTTATGATTCAAATAACAATCATGGTACAAAAATGCTTTATCATGGATCCTATCCAAATATAAAGAACTTTTTTTACTTAGAAAATGCGTTCAATAAGATACGATCGACTGAGTCTTTGCATCTACTTTGGCGAATACATGCAATCCTCAAAGTGTATATTTCGTCATTTGACTTTAAAATCTCGCAACTACATCTGATTTAAAGCTAAAGTTACGAGATTCTTAAAGAAAGGCGACGACATCGCTGTTTTGCAACAAAAACTCGTAATTGCAGTTTGTCTTAAGCTGCAGTTACGAGGTTTTTGTTGAAAAGTGGCGATGTATTTGTCTGTTCTACATCACCTTGAACTGTGATTTCATATACTCATCCAGTATACAATGACGAAGGGTATGCTCCTCCAAACATTCTTTCAACAGCTTAATGTCCTCTTTCACGTATTCGTGGAACTGTTCAGCAGAATTGCCTTGTTTAGCGAAGTAGAATACGGAATACAACCTGTTTAACGAGTAAAAAAACACAGACAAAATATGAATACCAAATTTTACCGTGGATCCCATTTCATGTTTGATGATGTTTATGTACTTGATATCGGATAAGCACACATGTATAAATAAGCGACATTCCTAGAATAGGTGGTACGGTACTGTAAATACAAAGATGCAAGTCAGCCTGTCGCTCAATTAGACCTTATCTAGGGATTTCACGTCTGTAACTTTTAGATTCATTTCAGAATTCACAGAGGATGTCATATTTTCACTTATTTTCCCTAGATTTAAAAAGGCCATATTTACTCAAGATTAAGAAGTATGTACCAGACTTTGCTAACGAACACTTAATGTAAGTATCTCTAACATAGTTAAGAATTCTTGAAGAAATTAATGGCTCACAGGCTGCGCCGAGGAAAATTGTTTTTGTACCTTCTACCTAGACATATGAAGGTACAAAGCATAAACTAGCTATTCAAGGTTTCATCAACCAAAAACAATTCTATGTGCATCGTACATAATGTGTTAGCTTTGTGGAAAATATGTGGAAAATTTCGCTGTTCACAATGACTATTAATTTTAGAAAATGTCATTAAGGTTTTATATATTCTGAAACATTGTCATTTTCAACGAAGTTACTATTTACCTATCTACTGGTTCACACAGCATCAGTATCAGCTTGACCCACAGGTTGACATGATGTTCTACAAACGGCATGGTCCACATTAGTTCTTCTAAAACAGGGTTGTTCTAGGGGATCGAGTAGTCCTGGGCCGTATTCACCAACCATTCTAAATTTATTGTCTAAAGTAAAATTACATTACAAACCATCTGATTGGACGAGACATATGTCTCGGCCAATCTGATGAATTGTTGTGTGATTTTAAATGCATTCTTTGATTTAGAGTGGTATGTCTCGGACAATCTGTTGGATTGTTGTATGATTTTAAAGGTACTCTCTGATTTAGACTGATTTGTGAATACAATCCTGAGTTACTATTCACCTGTCCACGGGTTCACGCAGCATCAGTATAAGTTTCACCCCCGGATTGACGTGGTGCTCTACAAACGGCATGGTCCACATTAGTTCTTCTGCTGCGGGATCGTTCTGTGGGATCGAGTAGTCATGGAAACGTTCCCACATGTCGTGAGGATCACCGTGACCTGCGTGAAAAAAAAATCTTTTGAAACCTCATTTTTAGATATTTTAAGGTAAGACCACCCCTAATGAGATTCGCACGGCGTCGTGAATATTCAGCGGTGGTACGTTCCACCGCCAAATATTTAGGCCGTCTCCCGAATAGGTTCGAATATGTACCGAATGTTAACGACGTCGCACGAAAATTTTCGACGTCGCACGAATCTCAATAGGGGTGAACTTACTTAACCTAATGTTTACAATGAATCACTATTAGATAAAGGAAGAATAATCGACCAACTAACGTGTTTTGTTCTCTAAGTTTGTGGTATCTACCCCTGGCACGCGCTTATATGCCCGAACCGTCATTTGTCAGAGAGAGACATAAAGGTTTGATATTTGGACAACAAGGTATGCCGAAGTTTATGTTTAATATAATTTGAAATTTATCAAACGACAATAAAGGCAACAGCAGTCTGATAGCGACAAATACAAAATTGGTGCCGAAAAAAAGTCATATAAGGTAATTAAAAGGAGAAACAAAAATACAAAAATGCTTTCTCGGAAGCGCTTATCCAGCTTATGATAAAGCTGGCAATTAAAAAAAAATATTGATATAATACCTAAAATAGCTAAATCTGCAATGCAACTCTATGATGTCTTTGATCACGGGGTATAACCTGAGGTTCGTAACTGCAGTTACGCACATCCAATATGGCGACTTCAAAATTAGGGGAATAATTCACAAGCTTTATTTGTATAACAGGACGTGTTATTCGTTCGGTTTACTTCACCAATATGATGTTTGTTTATAATAGAAGGAGTTTGAATCGAAATTTACTTTTTTTAGGTTAGGATAAAAGCTGTAAAAAAGCTATCAAAAATTACGATAATATGCGTAACTGTCACTTGAAAATAGGCCAGTTACAGTATTACAGTTACGCACATCATGCCATTTTTTCGAGCCCCGATATTTGCCTACTAAATAAATATATCAGAATAAAGAGAGTGTGACATTGTTTACAGGGTTATTATTGATCAAGTTTGTAAAAAAATATGTCAAACCCATTGAGTTAGTGCCTGAAATCGATTCTTGTAAACCTCACCTATTTGTCCCTCCACCAAATTAAATGTGCGTAACTGCAGTTACGAACATCAGGTTATACCCTGTGATGATAAGAATCAATCCCGATTGGGTTTCCTGACCCATCATTAGCACCAAAAAGCCAGAGGCAAAATTTGAAAAGTGCCAGTAATTCCTAAACAGTGTTACATTTCCATTCCAAATACAACAATAAGCATTTTGAACGGTTTAGAATATTGAATTAATGCATACTTATGGAATATTTGGCAAAAAAATCAAAATTACATCCCTTGCATATGAGTATAGAGTAAAAGAATATTTGTGAATAATTATTCTTCTCGAAGCATAATCTTGAAATCCGGCATGATGAATCAACTTATGTGAAGTATATTACAAGTGTGTGTAATTTGATGCATTTCTCATGGCTAAAAAGTTGTGTTTTTAATGACGGGCTCTATACATTCAAAGTCTGAGACAAGAGAGAAGAGTGCCTGTACCTGTAATTTTGTAATGATAATCGTCTTCATCCACACTCTCCTCGATCTCCTTTGTATTGAGTTGACTGCTGTAGTAAAATAGCGACTTGTTACCTGGTAACATAAATATACCATACTATGTATATTAGGCCCGTAGGAACAGGGGCTAGGGGGCTTAGCCACCCCCTTCCCTAGCCATTGAGATCATACACGCTGTTCCTTATATTCGTTAGATTTTTTTTTCAAATAGCAAAACATTAAAAGCCGTACTTATGTCTTGGAGCAAATTCAGATACAAGGTGTACGAAAAGTGGCTTGCTGTGTTTCGTATTCGTTGTGTTAATCCCATTATATAAACCAAAAGAAACAACAACTATATCAACTTAGTAACACCGAGTTTTCATTCATTGATAGAAGATAAAAGAAGCAATGCAACAAAGGTGTCCTAACTTACCTGTCTCGAATATAGTCTTGGTCCAGAACACCACCTCTTTCCCCAGCAGTCCTTTATTTGGAACGATCTCCGGATGGAAGTAAAGTCGCTGAAATAGGTCGGATGTGCCCGATTTTGACATGCCGAACAGATGAAAATAAGGGAGACATCTTAACCTGAAGTCACGACCTCGCCAACATGGGTTCTTGTAGTAGGGAAGAAATTGGATCGGTTTCTGTAATCATAAAAAACACCCATTTGCATCAATTCTGACCAAGCTTGAATAAAAGAATTATATAGTAAAATACATCTTCTTCAATATTAAGCATATCTCAATTAAACCTTTCCCAAACAAGACCTGATTTTCACGTCCCTTAGTGACTACGCTAAAACACTGGACACACATTTTCTTTCCTATAGGACAACTATTTTCTTTTTCAGATCAATATTTTGGAGACTTAAACTCTGTCCAAATTCTAGCCAGTCTAGAATTGCACCGTTAAAGAGTGGATTTAATTGAAATTTATGAGCAATTATTTTTTAAAAAAAAAAATCATAAGCATTACCATACATAATAGATCCTTCATCTCAGTCTGTCGTCTGCGTTTTTCACACGGATCTGGCATTCCAGGAAATTCCGGTGTTTTCTGCGTGCTTGTGACATTTTTCTGACCTCTTTGTGGCGGTGTTAGTCCCCTGTTTATCTTGTACGCCTCCCATAATGTCATGTTCTCACATTGTACACCATGATTACAAAGACAAAGAAGAAAAATAACACAAATGATAAAATTCATGTTCTATCTTTTTCACCCGATTGTTATGTTAAGTTTGGTATGGTGTTTGTTTCTGCGTAGCAGCTGAAGTCGCATTTAAATATACGATCAATGCGTTGTTGTAAACAATAGAAATTTCACAATATCTGGAGACATTGCTTTTGTGTTCTTTTACCAAACGGTAATATTCAAGTTGACGTACCATTTTTTGGAATTGGCTGTGTTAAAAAAAAGCATTGTGACATATTTCTAATGAAACAGAGAATTAAAGTAAAATGTTATCATATATTTCACAAAGACATATATAATTTACAAGGCATATCTAGTAGTAAATTTTGGTAATTTCGTTCGATCTATCACTCGAAAATCTTTTGCCTGTTGCGAATTTACGCAAACTCCAATTTGTGAATGGCACAACTGCTGATTTCAGAGCGAAATCCTTGTTGGTGGAAGAAGGATAATGGATATGCGCATATGAAATTATGAAATATTTTGTTTAGGGCCTATTTTATAGACAACAATATATCGCAATTCGATCCATTCCTTAAAAACTTACACTACAGCGGGGAATAACGTGAAATAACAATTTCAGAAAATCGCGAGAAATTATTGTAAATTATATAAAAAAAATTCAAAATTTTGATATAACAAGAGCTGTCACTGTAAGATGACAATGCCCCCGACACCGCTTTGATTTTAAATTATGGCCAATCTATGTTCAAGGTCAATGTCATCCAGGGGTCAAGGTCACCAAAGTATGTGCCTACAGAAAGGTAATGTACCAAGGAATATTGTGGTAAAGTATGAAGCGAATATGTTAAGTAATAAGGAAGTTATGGCCAATGTTAAAGTTTTTGGACGGAATGACGGACAGACAGACGGACAGACGGACGGACGGACGGACGGACAAGTCAAATTTATGATGCCTCCCTATCGGGGGCATAAAAACTGGCTTAATCCCCTCCCAAATGACGACAGAAATTTCAACTGTTCCTTATTTAAAGCTGCTGAAAACTACAAATGGTGTTGATAAGTTTTATACATGTACTTGTTCACAACGCTGTCCAGTAAATATTGGGACAAAAGGAAAAAAATTGGTTTCGGTGATTTCAAAAAACCCTTTTATGGTATCAAAATGATTAGTCAGGGGTAAAGATGATGCTTTTAAAATTAAGACAGTGAACTTAAAGCTATCCTAGATCAATTTGTTTGTATGAGACATATAGGTGCCAGCTGCAGATGTTTGTTATGCCACACATCGTGGCAAAATATCCTTCATTTTAGCGGGGATTCAGTGGGGGCGCTTATAGCATCTTCATCCTTTCGCAAATGCCAATATGAGAAAGCTGCTGCAGACGACAAAAAATGTGAATAAAGATATGATCGGTGTACAAAACAGCATGGAAAATATTGAGACAAAAGAAGAAAATGCTTATTATCAGCTTTCTCTTCCTTTGTCTCAATGTTTTCCCAATTTTTGCCCCTATAAACAGACACGTCAAAACCAGGTATTATTTATTATTATTATCCGGATCGATGCTGCGTGAAGAAGCTATATGACGGATCCTGTTGAAAATTTATTTTCCCTTGTTCACTACGATTTATTTACAAACACGTGCCATATTGTCGTTAGTTGCTGCTTTTCAACCAAAACCTAGTAACTGCATTTTAAAACAAACTGCAGTTACGATGTTTTCGTTGAAAAGCGACGAACTAGACTATACCTAGAACTAGGTTGATGTTCTGGTAGGTGACGCTTACAGCATATTTTGGCATGTTTTCGAGGAATTATCTGTTGATAGAATCAAAGACGGTGTCAAAAGATCACAACAATAATTCCTCCCGACTTTTCTAGGAACTCTCACTATCAAACATTCCCATACGGCAGTCTGATGCATTTAGCCTACCCTTTCTTACATCCCGAAACAATAACATGATCCCGCTGTTCAAGTCATAATTATTCCTGTTGTGACAATAGCTTTGTCAGGCAGCATAGACTAAGACTACACAGACACACAGTCTGATCTTATCCTTCACTGCCTACTTACCAAGTTAGTTGAGGTTATTGTTGCAAAAACTTCATGATGCAAGTTTGTTGAAATGTTTCTTAATGAAGAATTTCTTGTAACCCATTACGTACCAGACGAAAAATTTAGACTGTTCCAAGTTAATAGATGTTGCAGACGACAATTTCAAGTGAATGATTTTTTTTCATTTTTTTTTCTTTTTCATGGAAAACATTGTGGGAAATGAAGAAATTGCTTGTCACAAGCAATTTATTCATTTTCCACTATGGTTTCCAAAGCCTTCATCTTGTGGGGAGTCAGAAGGCGTCACAATGTGGTAATAGGTTAAACAAAATTAAAGTTAGTAGGAAAAACATGTTGGAAGAAAGGTACTGATTGTCAGTGTGATGTCAATACCTCGTAGCTACGGCTGCTGGAGAAAGCCGGAGTTACTAGATCATAATCTCCCACCGACGTAGTTCGTGCCACGAAGAAAATATTGGCAGTGGTATAAGAGTAACCATTTTGCACTCACGTTTTCGGTGATGGTGTTACTTTATCTCGTTCTGTTCGGAATCTTTGTAAACTGTTCACATGGATATGTACCATTTAGGGTATACGAATGTGGTAAGAATAAATTAAAGTGGTAAATGAAAAGGCAAAATAATATTTCTTTAATTTTCATTAATCTGTAGTTCAATGGAATGTTCTTCAAACACTTCCTTTTCTTTAAATTATTCTGCATCTTGAAACAGTAATAACTCTATTGACTTGCTTTGTTCATTGCCTTCTATTTCATAATACATGTATCAAATAAATAGCTATAATATCGTTAAAAAGATAGTGTCCTTATTGAAATACATGCTTCGTAATTGTAGAAAACTATTCGATGAATTCATAACAAAACCCGTTCATAGGTCTCCAAAAAGGTCTCATTTACTTATTTCCGCCAGCGTACGTTCTAGATCTGGATTCATATACGATTGCACATGAAGGCATTTTGCAGACGACACTTGCAAGCTTAACGGGAAACTTTTGAAAAAAAAGAAAAGAAAAAAACAGGTGTGGAACGCACACGTGACACAACAGTATTTAGAAAATCGTCAGTTATTCTGTTACCAGTAATATCTGACCGATTTGACTTCGGTATGAAGCAGAGAAAGAAGAAAAACGTCATATATTTTCAAATCCCTGACACATCCTGGGCTTCACTGCTTCAAACCGTAAATTCAAATTGGCCGCGTAGTCAGTATTCACATAATTATTGAAGATTTTCCGCAATGGTTGTGTCACGTGATTTCCACCGTGAATGACGTTGTTTTAAATTTATTTTCGCAGATGTCTCTTCCAGATCCATTCTTTTTCATTTTCACAGATTCGGGTCCTGACAGGCTCGTCACTGTTGATGATGCAGTCCTGGACCGTGTGACCGTCACAATACCCGGTCATGTTACAAGTTCGAGCACCATTACTATCCACAGACCGGTAGACGGGAATCTACAACTTGATGTTTGGGTACAGAAGTATTTCTACATCAACTACTTCACCATACCATGTGCATATAATGTGGGAAGCTGGTAAGTACTAGTATAGCTCGCGATAAATGACCTGGCAGAGCATCTCTAGATAGCAATTGGCAGATTCAGGGTCGGACAGGGTAACCATGTGTCTCTGATGATGGAGGCTTGTAGGTCATTGTTGATGTTTTCAAAATGAGAATAACACTGCTTTTCAACAAAGATCTCGTAATTGCAGCTTAAAACAAGAAAATTTAAACCAGAAAATTTTAAATTTCATTTACTTTAATTTTTCGTCTGCAATAAATCTAAATTTGGACCACCCTAAAATTTTGTCGTTTGGGAAAGGGTTGTTTAAGTATTTTCGTGTAATTTCAGTACATATGACGTATGTTCCCTGCTAAACTGGTTCCAATCTCGAGGATGCCCGCAGCAGCTGGTAGCCAGCAATTTTCCATGCACCTGTCCGTTCACTAATGGGACATTCACGATGGATGCGCAGACGTTTTATATACCGGCAGTACGAGGGCCGTGGTCATGGTTAGCTTTTGTAAGTACTGCAAGGGCGGATCCAGGATTTTTTTCAGGGGGGGGGGGGGTCAAAGCCCAAATGACAGCTTTTAATAAGAAGTTACATAGTCAAAATTCAATTTTCGGCCAATTCCAGGGGGGTCATGACCCCCTGACCCCACCCCTAGATCCGCCCTTGTACTGTTGACACTCGTTGTATCGACATCGGATGAGTCGAATTTTTGCATAAGTCGGAGTCAAAATGGTCCCATCTTAATCAATGGATAAGAAAAGAATTCTAATAAATTAATTTCAAAATAATCGTTTCGGACAATTTCTTGCCTTTTCCTAATATATTTCAAGTATGAAGTAAGAACGTACTTAATCAGTGCCCAAATCGTGTATCTTCGGGCGTCATCTGTAGCAACGGAAATGACGAGGATAGCCCTCGTCAATTTCAGTTGCAACGTATGACGCCCAGAAATAGACGAGGGTGTCTATCGTTGATTTCCGTGGTTATGGAAGACGCCCGCAGCTTTTGGTATCTAACGATGGGTTGTTAGGGTATAACAACCCTAATGACATTGACGAAGTGTCGGAATTATTCGGGCGACTCTAAGACATTCGGCGGTGGAACGTTCCACCGCCGAATGTTTTCGACGTCGCCCGAATAGGTTCTGATACGTAGCGAATGTAAATCGACATCGCACAAATTCGCAATTCCGACGTCACGTGAATCTCAAGGGGTGGTGTACCTTAAGTATATCAAGTATCTTATTTTATAGGGTGATTTCCGCGTGACTGGACGACTGACGGACACACAGACAAACAGTGTGGTTGGTTGTTATACTGTAGAGTTTACAGTAGAGGAGTCCCGGCCCACCAGCATCTGGGATTATGTGTGGTATTAATTGTGATTGTATTGAAATAGAGTTGTAAAAGGAGAAAAGTCTTTGAGTATGTTTGGTCCTCGTATTTTGACGTTTGGAGTAGACGATACTTGGAATTTCATAAGAAAATTGAGAAAATGCCGTTTATAAGCATGCTCTCTGTTTCCATCCATGACTCATGTGGCCTCTCCCATAAAAGTGCTATATAACAAAAATCTATTATATCATAGGCATTTACATTTGAATAAGTCTCAAATGTCATATGGCAATAGTCTAGATATTGTCATTCTTCGTAAGTTAAGCCTCTCTTACGTTGTGTGTACTTATTACGATTTATAAAGACGCACGGCGGGTTGTAAAAGAGGCTCAAAGAATTGTCCGGTCAAGCCTCTCTTACAACCCGACGTGCGTCTTTATAAATCGTACGTCTTCGGAGATTTTTAAACGCACGATTTATAAGGACGCACAGCGGGTTGTAAGAGAGGCTGAAGAATTGTACGGCCAATTCTTTGCTACGTGCAGTCTGCGTCGTGGTTGCGTCCACCAATACCGTACGTACGTAGCACTTGCGTGCATCGCACGACTATGCATACGTTTTAGACGCAGACCGCACGCAGAAGCACGTACGACAGGTTGTAAAGCCTCTCTTACAACCGGTCGTACGTGCTCCTGCGTGCCGTCTGCGTGCGGTCTGCGTCTTTAATCGTGCGATGCACGCACGTGCAACGTACGATTTTTGTGGACGCAACCACGACGCAGACTGCACGCAGCAAAGAATTGACCGGACAATTCTTATTAGGCGCTCTTACAACCCGTCGTGCGTCTTTATAAATCGTGCGATTTTGCAGCGTTAAAAACGTACGATTTAAAAAGACGCACGGCGGGTTGTAAGAGAGGCTTAAGAGATGTTTCAATTCTTTACTGCGTGCAGTCTGCGTCGTGGTTGCGTCCATTAAAATCGTACGTTTCGTGTGCGTGCATCGCACGACTATGCCTACGTTTTAGACGCAGACTGCACGAAGAAGCAAGCGCGACAGGTCGTAAGAGAGGCTTAAAGGATGTAACCCACGACACAAAGTCGTGTCCGCATTCATCCTTTAGTTAGCAGATTTAGTCCGATTTTCTTGGTATCGTAGTAAGCATTTTCTTTTGACAAGACATCGACAAAAAAGTCATATAAATATATACAACAAATATGTTTACTAGACTAGATTCTATAAGTTTTGTATCACAGAAATAACAAAATATATCTATACTGACTGGCTTTAAAAACGCATCACTAAAGTTCGTCCGGCAATAATATGCAAAATACATAATCAACTTTGTAGTATTATATATTTAACAACAGCTTGACATCTTCCCAACATTTCCTGAAAATTTCAGACAAAAATTCGATTAAATGACTGAGATATAGCCATCTAAAGAGAGGTGGTGTGAGGAATTTGACAGTTTTCTCTATTTAATAACACGTAATTCCGCTCTGAGTATGAAAAACGTTCCACAATCGTGACCTCGTTGACCCTTAAGTTGAAACAAAATCTTTATTCTTTTGGGCTTGAATTATCTACCATATATTGCTGGAGATTATTCAAAAGTTTTGGCGTTCGTTTTTTTATCATATCTAGGCCCAACGCACCCTGATCTGATGATGACTTACTGTAAGTATTTGTCACGGGCATAATCGCCAGTAGTGAAAACCACAATATCTTATTCGTTAATTCGCTGTTATGGCAAGAGTTTGTCAGTAGCAACATTTTTGTATTAAAATTGCTGTTGAAAACGTTGTTGTAAACCAATTACGTAATTGACGTTGACGTATGTTATTATCTTGACGTAAGCTCGTTTTAAACGGTTGATCAAGACGTTTGATGCTCAGCAGCAATCCCTGTAGATTGACTACGTTAATGAAAATGAAAAATCGTCGATTGGTTTACATTTAAACGTCTCGCCCATTCTCGTTGACAAACACCCGCTTAGAACAATTCAAAAATTTGTGTGTGCTCAACGAACTTTTGTCTCTTGGCTTTATTTTTTGTTTAATCAAATTGATTGAGAAATAAAAGTAACTCCTTACCATTTGAATATGGAATATGAAAACAAAAATCCAATTGGTCACCTAAGGTGTAGTTACGTAAACGTTATCCATATTTTGCACGTTGACGTCATGGGAAATAACGTGGTAACTGACTGCAATAAATTTCATTGGATATCGTGTCTTATTGGTTGAAATATATATCAGAAGTAGAAATTTGATCCTGTTGACTTTAACTACGAAAATATTTTTAAAAATAAGTGATGCGTTTTTAAAGCCAGTCAGTATACAATAATAGTCACTAACAAATCTAAAAAAAAACATCAATGAGAAACAAAAATAACGTTACTATATATTTTATATCTTAGTTCAAAAGTTGGTATAGTCATAAATAAAGGGGGTGTCTCACGAATAGGAAAAATAACATGGGAGTCTGCCCACGCTCGGAATTAAATGAAATTTGGCGTGAAGTTAGTACACTAGATAACGGTTCATATTCATGAAATGTTTCAAATCGCACATTCCAGAAAACAATTTTCTCGGAATTTTAAGTTTTCACCATGAAAAAAGAGGGTACCCTGATTAAAACAGTGTGCAAGCGTTCTGGTTGTTAGTTTCATCGCGTAATTTATTCTAAAAATAATGCCCAGTAGTCCGTGATCCTGTATGAAACAAAAATATATATAATTATGTACAAAAAATTGTTTTATATCAACTGATGTAAGGGGGTAACCCAAAAATTCATTGTTTTTAAACATTTTAAGCAAATTCTGTTCAAAATTTTTCTTTGTTCCAGTTTTTGTCAAGATTTGAAAATCATGTAAAAGTTGCGCACAAATATACTGATTATTATCGTGAAATATCGAGAAAAAATAAAACCGGTAAAATGTTGCTTTTGGAATTTTCCCCTGAATAGTGCACATTTCCAAGAATGGACAAAATTAAGATTTTTTAAAAATGACTTTTTACAAATGTTTTGTTTATTTTTTTGGTTATTTTAGTTTACCTGAGGATAAATCAAGATGCAAGGCATTTTTTCGGTTATTTCCTGTCATCTGTCCGTGTGTCTGTCTGTCTGTTGGCATTTTCTCAAAAATTCTTTTTTCTCCCAATCTAATATGTAAATCTTTTTGAAACTTGATAAAAAGTATCCTTGGGTTAAAGGAGTACAACTCTGTGTATTAGAATTTCTTTTTGTCATAAACTTTTGTTGCTGTGGCAGCATAAAAGGGGAAACATTTCATATAATAAAAATAAGCTCTTTTTGTAAAGCTTTACACAGTCATGAGGTTTTAAATTTTGTATGTAAGTTTGCAAAGGGGTAGACTTCAAAGTTGGTCACACTATTTTTGTCCAGGGTCACATTAGATCTTGTCCCAGGTGTACCTACTTTACACAAAAGAGAGGAAATTTTCTATAAAAATAATTTTAAATAATTCAAGTCAGCCATGATTCATGAAAGCTAACAGCAAGAGTTATTTATAGATCTTTTGAAACATGAGAAAGCAAATAAGAAAAAGCACCGATTTCTCTGATGGCATTTGACAATCGTGCAAAAGTGAAAATATTGTTGTGGTGCATAAGAAACAGATAATCCAGCTCCCATGTGACTTTTAAGGGCTATTGATGGCTAAACAACATGTTAATCATATGACATCATTGAAATGTGTATAAATTGTGTATCAATACAGGTTAAACTATGGTCAGAAAAATAATTTGAGAAAATAATTGCACCCTGATTTATCCCAATAGGGCCACGTTTTGAAATAAACAAGCACATTTTCAACTGTGTAACTGAAAAGACATAATACTGTAACAGTCTTTTACTGAATCATAGGGGGCCTTCCATATCATGTTAGTTCATTAGGGGCGCTTAGAGCAAAAATATTTGGTTATGTATTGGTTACCCGGAAGGGCACCTTTTGATGCTTTACCGTACCGGTACTAAGCGTCTTTTCAATGTCATAACATTTGGCTTGACATTTATTGCATGTCATAGTCTCCAGTGCTTCTGAAATATTTTGAAAATCTACTTGTCCACGGACAAGTGTTGATCCAAAATTGACTTGTCCGTATCAAAAATCAACTTGTCCGTACAAAACTCATATACTTTTCAATAGCTTCATTTGTTTATTGCATATCTATCATGACTTTCTAGCTATTGTCTACAACAAAATTTGTACATTTAACTATCAGTAATTACAATGTATGAAAAAATTGTGAGAAAAAGAAAGAAAAAAAAACTCTTTATTATAACCGGATTTTTCACTTGTCCACGGACAACCTAGATTTTAAAATCTGCTTGTCCGTACAGGTTTTCTGAGGTAAACGGACAAGTCGGACAACTCGGGCAACTTATTTCAGAAGCACTGGTCTCACTAAAAATGGTGCATAGACAATGTGACCAAATAGTAAAGAAAACTTGCAATGTGTATATGTATTCCTATATTGGCTCCCATACATGTAATTTTGTAAATATAAGTAATATCTATATTAATTCTATGCTTTTTCCAATGAGTTTTTTTTGGGCATGAATATTGCTGTAGGTTTGTACTGTATGCTACAGTTGATTTTACTGAATATAAAAATGTTTTTAGGAGCACAATCAATTTTTTACTGAATACACGTTTTGGACCAAAACATCACCTTCATCAATAATATGTATTATATGACATTGTTACCGGTTTTGGATTTCTATATAATTTGGCTCAAAGTAAGAGGAAATATGTAGCATGTTTTTGTGATGATATGGAATCTTGACAAAGACTCCAACATACTTAACTTTGGAATTCAATTTTACTCTTTTCCAAAATTTTGCTGAAAAATATGCATTTTTTCATGATTAATTCAATAAAAAACATTCATAATAATTTCCTCAAATACCTTTTCTGGTATGAATGTAATGCCTTATGTGTCTCGGATCAAATTCAATTGACAGATCTTGAAAATACACAAAACTAAAGTTTTGCGACACATGAAAAGGGGACCATGTTTCATGTCATAGTGGGAATAAGTCAAGGTGGCTTTTTGGAATCCAGTTTGGATTATCTAAGAAACTAAATGCATTTTCATAGCTTGTATATGGTCCTTTATCACCATGCAGAATTAAAAGAAAATTCATGCGTGGGCAGATTTGAGACACCCCCTTTTCAACTATGCCAAAAAATGTCAAATTTTCAACGTCTAGTTTAGAAAGCTTCAGAATACATTGATGACCAGCATTTTAATTTTTATACTCTACTCTTCAACTATTAACGGATTGCAAATTTTTAGACGTTTCAAATTCAAAGTTTATGCAAACCACAATATCAGTTATATTTTCAGTTTGGGAAAGAATTACATAACAAAACACAACCCATGTTTTTACTAGATAAATCTTTCACATGAGAGGACGTTTCTTTAATGTGTCCTGTCAATGAGCCAATTCAGAATCCTTTATCCTCCTACATAAAAATGTCATATTGTCATCTCCTTTCAAATTGGACTGATCTACAACGTCGCCGTTTGAGAAAGAATTATAACAAACAAGATGTGTTTGTGAAACACAAATGCCCCCGAAATGGCCATTTTTGTAAAATGTTAAGTTTTCGTACAGTAAAGGGTTGATAAGGGTAAACGAATGACCTTGAGAAAGGTCAAATTGCATGGAACAGAAAGATATAATTGAAAGGAAGTTGCATACCAAATTTGAGCTTTGTATGTCACATACTTTTGGAGAAAAGGAAAATATTAAGTTTTCGGAGTAAAATGTTAAGTTTTCGTAGAGCAAAGGGTTGATAAGGGTTAACGGATGACCTTGAGGAAGGTCAAATTGCATTGAACAGATAGCTATCATTAAAAGAAAGTTACATACCAAATTTTAGCTTTGTATGTTGAATACTTTTGGAGAAAAGGCCAATGTTAAGTTTTCATGTTAAGTTTTCGGACAGACAGACGGACAGACAGATGGACGGACAGACGGACAGACATGAGTAAAACAATATGCCCCCGATCTCTCGATACGGGGGCATAAAAAGATAAGTTTGTGAAACATGAATGCCTCCGAAATGGCAAAGTAAGTTTCCGTGTTAAGTTTTCATGTAAAGGATTGATAAATAGGTTAATGAATGACCTTGAGGAAGGTCATATTCCATGGAACAAATAGGTATCATCGAAAGAAGTTTACATACCAAATTCTGGTTTTGTATGTCAAAATTTAATACTTTGGGAGGAAAGGCCAGTGCCAAATTTTTGGTCAGACAAACAGACACGAGTAAAACAATATGCCCCCCGCATCGAGAGATCGGGGCATAAAAGTACAACCCATGTTTTCACTAGATTCACTATTCACCAGAGAGGATTTTTCTTGAACATCCCCTGCCAATGAGCCTGCTCGGCGTCTTTTATCCTTTTACTTAAAAACTTCAACATCTGGTCCACATCCTTCATTTCCTGAAAGCAGACATCCATCAAATGAGTCAGGATCTGGAAAAAGTGCCCTTAACCCTCTCCCATATGGCACAATTTTGGACTATTTATACAATGTATAATTTGAACTATATTGCAGACAACACAATGTAAGTTTTTGCTTGTATCATTTGTATACATTATAGCTCAGAAAATATTGAGGCAAAAGGAGAAAATGCTGGTCACCATGCAACATGTCTCCATGCTTTCCTAAGCAATTTTTATTGGGGACGTCAAAACCAGATTTTTTCAAGGTCTGTAAACCTTAAGAGCATTCGACAATATATAGATCTTTTTACAGATGCATCTTTAATGGCGTATTTTTGTATGTACAAGCATCACAAGGAGCAGAGAAACAGATAAAAGGGAGTGAAAGCATTCTAAATTTGTTATTTCAGATCCAAAACACCATGGTGTTGATACTCATTTGAATCGTCTTGTCGATTCCAATAAGTACACACAACACATAATTTGGTGCACAATAAATAAAATATCGCATTATATAAAGTCATCACCCCTCTTATCTGTAACCCAGTCTCTGAAGGATAGTCCGGCAGAAAGAGCACTTCACCTGGACTTGAATACCATAGAAAATGTTTTTGTTGTTTCTGAAAGCTGACATGGTGTAGTTATGAAAAATAGCGGGTATTACCGTAATTTGGTACCCTTGAGCATTTCTTATAAATAAAAATGGCGTCCAAGATGGCCGAATGTCATGGAACACGATCATACATCTGTTCAAATGGATACATCTATCACATAAAATTGTTAGTAACATGTTCAGAAATGTTAAGAAAGCACTAAAATTTAGAATTTGTTGGTGAATACGGGCCCAGGTCCTATTTGGGAAAGGGTGATGGCTATACGGCCAATAATCCAGATCATCCTTTACATACTAACAATCTGACCAGGGTCCATTTTGTTCTCTTACATTTTTTTTCATTATTTGTTTCAACTGAGGGAGTGCAGCACCAACCATGATCAGACTAATTAATGGCACATGCTGACATTGATTTGTTGTGGTTTCATAATTATGCTTTAACCCTTTCCCAAACAGCAAAATTTCATTCCGTTTCTACAAGCCTACAAGCTTCTGCAGGCGACACAACAGATGGTGATAAATATAGGGTTTGAGTAAAATTCAGTATATCGAAAATGTTGTGCCAAAAGGTCATCAGCATTTTCTTCTTTTGTCTCAATATTTTTCTCAAGCCTCTTTTATTTGGTAAACATCCGGGACTTGCTCTGGAAAGGGTTAGAGCAAAATTCTATCCCTGTCGTTGGAGGATTGAACATTAGAGCCAAACTACAATACATGTACATGTAATACAATGACATTTTTCAAACAGTCAGGTTTTTTGGAATTGTGTTATATTTTACAAGATAAGAAGGAATACCATCCACTGCATTCAGATTTGAACCCTTTCCAAATTGACACAATGTTGAAATATTCCGTAAAAAGTCTACATACCACATAATCAATAACAATGAAAACTTGAAATTCTGATGAAATTGGGAAGAAAATATTGAGGGAAGGGGAGACAATGTTTGTTATCAACTTTTTTTTTCTTTTCCATCAATATTTTCCAAAGCTTTCCTTGTTAGGGACGTCAAAACCAGGTCTTATTTCGGAAGGGGTTAATCTGAACAAAACGGCACACTTACATTGTTAATCTTTGCTTCCCTTCTGACATCCAGCTCTGGTGTTGTGCTCTCTAGTTTCTCAATCTGTAAAAGTAACAGCAAAAATGTAAAATTAAATTCCTAACAAGAATAAAATAACAGAGAAGTGATCTGGAAATTAATGACCCCTATTGTGTGGATCCACATCCGGCTGTGCATTTGTCTGATAAAGATCCAAGATGTTCTCTAATAGTTTCTCTCACTACTGGCAGAAACTCTTGAAGAGAAATCTACCAATGGACACTTCTGCCATGTACGAGGCAAATCAGACAGAAACAGTTTTCTGTAGGAAATGTTGTATGGACAAGCGTATTTGGGTTTTTTTTGGTCAAATACCAGGCCATAATTCTAGATACCATTTTCACTAAAGTTTCTTCTTGCATGTCAACAGGTACCAATGAATATTTCTCCCAAGTATGAAGCAAATCTGACAGAAATCGTAAGAGGAATCACTCAAACATGTGTTTTGTTTGTCCTAACTTTTGTCAACAAACATACTCAGTAAAAATGCACTTTTCGTAAATTTTCATTCAAATGCTTTTCCTAATATTATTGAATAACATATGGAGTATGGAAATACCCGCCATACACTCCGATTTATTTCTTCACCAAGATCTTCCCTCAATCAGAGCTACAGATAAGAGTGAGTGAAGGCTATTCTAAATGCAATATTTCATTTATTGTACATCAAACCCCATATTGTGGGTACTCATTGGAATCGTCTCACACATACAATTCAAATGAGAACCTGCAACATAGGGATTGGAATTGAAATAACAAAGTTAAAATTACTTCACCCCCACTTATCTGTAGCTCTGCCTCAATTCCCTGTCATTGTTGAGGACTTTCCTGGAAAGTCACACAATCATGGCATGTGACAGTGGAGGAATATAACCCTTTCCAAAAAGAGCTGGTTTTGACGTCCTTAAAAGAAAAGATTTGGAAAAACATTGAGGCAAAAGAAGAAAATGCTAAAAGTCAGCATTTTCTGCTTTTGTCTCAATATTTTCTATGCTATATTGTACACAAATGTTCTCTTTCCCAACACTTGTTTTGTGGCCAGGCAGTAGTTTTTTTTTTAAAATTGGATCACCATAAGATTTTGCTTTTTGGGAAAGGGTTAATCTAGACTAATCTACAATATTGTCATTTAGAAAAGGGATGAACCTTACTCTTTGTAGAATATCAGCCACTTTTTCCTTCATTGTTTCACTGTAACTGTTTATCTTGATAGATCTTGGCTTGGCTTTTACTGAAAAGGTAAACCATATGAAATTAAACATGTGTTGAGAATTGTGTCCAAAATGATGTGAACACATTTTGAAATTGCTTGAAACAAATTATTCTATCGAAAAACTACATTTTTTTCTCTAAATTTTGCAATGGATGTATTATGAATTCATGTACTGTAACAGATGGCCTACACACACATTTTAGTGCCAAAAGATAAGCTTGCAGTGTACTAAACTGATCATGGCCTAAGCTGAGCTATCAAATACATTTTTCCTTAACACTTTCTGAAACAACACAATTTTGGACTGTTTCTATTAGGAGCCGGCTACACAATAGATGTTCATGATTAAATACATGTATAGGGTTTATGAAACACATCACACAGAAAATATTGAGGTAAAAAAAGAAAATGCTGATCATCAGCAAGATTCATTTTTACTCAATGTTTTCCCAAGATTTGTCTTTTCTATCACAGCAGCCTGGTCAACACCAAAATGAGGTTTTGTTTCATTTCAGATTTTAAGATGAAGTAATTTATAAGTTTCCTTGAAAGACTGTATTTTGTCAAGAGATTTTATTATTATGTCAAACTTACTATTCTGATGGACTTGGACAACCTCTAGAATGTATGGACTGAAAATAGAACATAAACAAGTTAATTACTCTGAATAAATTCCTTTTCCTTTCTTTATCCTTTACTATCTAGAGAAAAAATAAAATTATTTAAAAATATGAGGGCTGTTAATAAAGTATCCGGAATGGTTTCATAACTTTTTAATCTATGTACTAATTGTAGTGAAATTTTCAACATTAGTACTTTGAAGAATCATGCTATTGCTCCTCCAACAAAAACTAGGTTGTTTTCATTACAACGCGTTCGACAATCGCTATGGCAACGTAACGTCACGTTGAGCGGGGCAACTTAATTTTTGGACGAATACAACGTCAGGAAAGTCTGCCTTACACATCAAATATTTAAATATGTTTGATATATTTGCCACTGAATGATACCCACTTCTTCCACCCATGAAACTATATGTCAAAGAAGGATCTGAACTGTAATTGGGGAATTCGATGGATCGTTTTTTGGACACAATTAGCAGGTCATAAGCGTTTCCGCCGACGTCATGTTTGGACGTCCTGATCTTTTGAGATCAGCGACTCCAGGTATAGAATCGTTTTAAAATATGTTATACCACTCATAAATGCTTGATTCTTTTCATATAACTTTGCGGTACGTGTTCATTATCATAAAGAATAAATCTGATTTTGATTTACCCATCAGCAAGCGAAATATCATTGAATACCGCTGCTAAAGCACCATATTTGCTATATCAGCAAGGCAATGTATTCACCTATGGTTGTTCACTGAATTGACTCGATAGGTCAGTCGATTATGCTATATTTGCCAAGAAAAAAGTAAGGCGAAAGATAACATGCATATTGAACAACTTTTGAGGGGAGAAATTCAAAATATGATCACTTGAAACGCGGTTGATAAGTCACATTTTTACCAACTATCAAAAGTTGCCCCGCTCTGCGTGACCCTACGTTTCCATAGCGACTGTAGAATGTGCCTAAAATCAAACAGCCATGGTTTTGTTGTAGGATCAAATGCATGGCTCTTCAAAGTATTTGTGTTGAAAATTCCACCTCAATTGGTGAAAAAGTAAAAAAGTTATGATACTATTCCGGATACTTTATTAACAGCCCTCATATAAGACAAAGTTATTGTCATTTGAAAAAAGTAAACAGCAGCAGATGGGATCCAGTCCCCAACCAATTGACTTCTCAAAAGATCAAAATTAGTCAAACATTTACCTTTAACAACTGATCAAACTGGTTCAGGAAAATTGTACTTACAATTTACATCATTTTACTCTTTGTCCATAAAATTTCCAAAACTTTACATTAACACATCATATTCCTTCTTTTGCCATATATATTCCTAATCCTCATCTAGAGTGGACATCCAAACAATGTTCTCTTTAGGAAAGGATTAAATCAAAATGTCTTTTGAAGCTATGGTGAAAGAAATACCCTTACAGAGGTACATATAAGCCATTTACCCTTTCCCATAAAACCTAATTTTATGGTAGTCTAATTTGAAAGCTTCTACAGACGACAAAATCATTGTTGATAAAGATAAGATAAATGCAAAATATAGCTCAGAAAATATTGAGACAAAAGGAGAAATTGCTGATTGTCAGCAATTTCTACTTTTGTCTCAAAGTTTTCCCAAACATTTCCTCTAAGGGACATTAAAACCTAGTCTTGTTTGGGAGAGGGGTTAAAGGCTTTTCAGAATGCAGCACTTCATTTAATAATCATTAAACCCTTTATTGTGCAGGGTTTTCCGCAGAAAAAATTGAAGCCGTAGTGGCACTGTTAAATCTAATCCAGGTCTTCTCTGATGTAAATACGCTCTTTGATATTTTGATTTTTCGCTATTTACATCAGAGAGCGTTGCTCTTTGAAAACAGCGGAAAGTTCGGTAACGTTACAAGTAACTTGAAGCTTTGTTTTTGTGTGTCATATCGAATCACTCGGTAAAACACTGTAGGGTATAGATCAATAAATCATTTTTTGTCATACCTGACCAAAAATTTCATTTCAAATCGGCCTGCTGGATGAGTATAACCTTTGGTTTTGAATGGAAGGTCAAGGTAAACAAAGGCTGCTCAGGTGAGGGTTGTTGCAAAACATTGCCTATTAACCTTTTAGAAATACTTTTTGGTCGTAATTTTTTCAGCAGCCATAACAATAAATGGTTCATTTATCGATATCATCAGGGGTTTTAACGATAGCGTTTAAGATCGGACGGTGAACGATGCGCAACAATTTGTTGTGAACTTCTTGATTTTTTCAAAGAGCAACACTCTCTGATGTAAATAGCGAAAAATCAAAATATCAAAGAGCGTATTTACATCAGAGAAGACTCGGATTATGTTAAATCTTAAAACGCATTGTGTTCATGCGAATAATTGTGAATAAAAACATAATGGAAAAAGAAGAAATTGCTCAATTTGAGCAATTTCTTCTTTTCCCATAATGTTTTTATACAAAATTGTTACATTTTTATTCATAAGAATGCATTATTCATCAGTTTTGGACATGAAATACCTCTAAATGTCTCCATCTGGTAACCATTTTAAAGAAATTAAGCTGTGGGGTAGTTTTGAAGCTGTAGGGGATTATACTGATTTACATGAAGCTGTAGTGTGGCCGATACAGCTTATTGGGCTGGGGAGAACTTTGATTGTGGGTAGTACTGGGTACTCATTGAAATCATCACATTGAGACAATTCACATGAGCACCCACAACATAGGGTTTTGATTTGAAAAAACAAAGTCAAGTCTTTATTACCCTGTCTTATCAAATACACTGCTCTTGCTTACCTTGAAGCAGAATTACTGGGTAGGTTGGCTGTGAAAGGCACTAACGATCCTCTGTGATTCCGCAACTAAAATAATCACAAACAACACATTTAACCAACACCCATCAGTAAGGGTTTCCACTGGCTTTTGAATTTGGGGGTAAAAACTTGTACCCCTTCTATAAGAAAAATAGAGGCAGGGTTTTCCCCGTGAATAAGAAATTTGGGTGTCATTGTGTCCCTCTTGCCTTCAAAGTTTGGGGTAATCTCTCCAACTTTGGGGGTCAATTCATATGCTGAGTCAAAAAAGAAAGTGTGCACAGAGAACAATTGCAATTTTTATCGTAATTTTGAATATTGATATTAAAACATTGGTATCAAGTTAAAGACAATTCAATTGGCTATAAGTAGGTGTCTTTTTAAATTGTGTAAAATGGAATTTTTCTTGTGTTTTCTTAAGATATCTGAAATAGGGGTCAATTTCGAAATTCAAAGACCTTGCTGACGAAAGTGAGGAGATTAAATAATGCACATTTCTTAGGATTTCTGCTTCAATTTCTATTGTGACATGTCATTAATGAATGACGGCAAACATCTGTGGTCTCACTGATCGAACACAACATATCATTTTATCGTTTGGAATTTCACTGCGTTCATATTGCAAGACGTATTCCACGTCCTGCAAATTCTTTAACGGTGTCCTAAATTTTGTGAAACTCAGGCAGAAGAGATGTTTGGCCCTAAACCACACACATGACTTGTTTTCATGCGTCCCGCGCCGATGACGATGTGCCAAATGCAGGCGTTACGTAAGATTTATGCATCACGATAATGTGACAAACATAATGTCTCAAGTCTCTTTTGAGCAGTCCGTCTGCCTTCGTCAATTTCCAATGTTGCTTACATATGCTTGCTTTACTGAATCGCCATAAATGGTGTAGTTTTGAAACGTTGACGTAAGGACGCCAACGTCATGAAACGTTCTGGTCTAGTCATTCCTGCATTCTGGATATCAGATGGAAGCCTATCAAAAATGTATCATTTCTTTTGGAAACATGATTACAAACCCTTAATTTCAGAACAATGACATTTGAATGACAACAACACATTTTACACCAGTCCAAAGCACTAGCAAAACTAGCGTGTGAAATCTGTCGTGATTACTAAGACGTAGCATATTTGGCTATTCAGCATTTTGAAATCTTATGTTTAATTTAGCTTTTATACACCTTGAATACAGATTTTAGACAATAAAGTTTATTTTAAAACGTTTGTTTTGATAAACACGTGCAAAAAGGTGATAACCGAGTTTGGTGACATGCCAGACAATTCAATCATCTAAAGTTGCCTATCATGTCAATAGACATGAGAAAGTTGATAGATTAACGCTGTGTAGAAGTTTGATGAAGTTAATTGCAGCGGTTACGTAAATATATGAAGTGGAAGCATGCACACTTTCTTTTTCCACTCAGTATATTAATACATTTCATTTACAAAATCCTGGATTAACTAAACTTGCGTCATTGATGAGCCCAAGGTAAACTTTATGGGGGTCATTTGTTTTGAAATTGCAACAATGACACGCAATTTGTGGAGACTCCGAGTTATCATTATGAATCAACTGATTTAAAACCCTTTCACATACAAAAACTAGTTAAAAGAAATAGAAGTGGTCAAACTGATCCCATGAAAAAGTCATACAAAATTGTCTTAATAACCCCTTTAATGGACAAATGACGGTAGGTCATGCTCCCTTGACCCCCATCTATATCTGCCAATTATCCTAATACTCACCTTGAACACAACATTCTCCATGTCTGTGAGATCACACTTGCACACCACTTCTTCCTTGATATTTTCTCCTGTTTGTCCTTCAGAGATTTCATAACTGTAAACTTCACCACTCTCACTGTTTGACTGAGAATCTGAGAATCAGAATAAAAGTAAAAGTAAATTACATGCATGCGCAGATCCAGAGGGGGGGGGGGGTCAGGGGGTCATGACCCCACCCCCCTGGAATTTTGCGAAAAAAGAGGTTATCAAAAAGATTACTGGTTTTGTCCCATATAAGCTGTGTAATTCGTCCATGTGTGCCACGACAAACCATTGTCATATTTAGTCCTTCATGATATGACATGCATCTGCATGCACGGATCCAGAGGGGGAGGGTCAGGGGGCCTGACCCCCCCCCCCCTGGAATTTGGCAATAAAGGTCTAAGACCCATATGGGAAAAATACCTGGATCCGCGCTTGACATGTATATGAAAATTTAAAGACTGAGGAAAATTCTAGTTAATCCTTATCATAAAGCCAATTCTGCAACTGTTCATGTTAATATATTATATTCAGTCAGAATCTTATTCTTCATTCAGAGTGACGAGGATCAACAAACTTATAATCCTTTCCATAACAAGACATGGTTTTGTCATCTTTATCAGAAAAGGCTTAAGAAAACATTGAGTCAAAAGAAGAACTTTTATGTTGATAATCAGCATTTCCTCCTTTTGCCTCAATATCTTCAATGTTTTCTAATGTCATATTGCACACAACTCCAATCTTTATCTACATGTATTTTGTGGTCTGCTGTAGCTTTTGAATTAGATAATAGATTGTGTTGAAGTATTGTCGTTTAGGAAAGGGTTAAAGTATAATTCATTTCGCTCTCTGATGTAAGAGCAACGCTCTCTGATGTAAATAGTGAAAAATCAAAATATCTAAGAGCGTATTTACAAATTACATCAGAGAAGACTCAGATTACCGCATCGGGTGCACTTTTTTCTCCTTAAATTTACTTTCTCTTATATTATCTTAACGTTTTACACTGTGTGCGATAAAACATACAAAAGAAATTTCATTCAATATTCAACTTAAAAGAAAATCGAAGCCATGAATGATGAAGTGTCCAAATCTGAAATTGACAAAAAAATGTTTTGTTTTATGGATGAATAACGTTTTCTTGCTTCTGAAAAATTGTTTTTTCGATAATTGAGGAATACATGTCCAAAAGCAATGCAAATAATTGCAAAACATTGTTATGGATCTTTCAAATTACCCAAATCTTTTCTGAAAACACGAATCCAAATCTTTCTTTTTGACATTTTGTTGACTTCCGGTGTTAATTGGTAAAGGGACTTAACTCCCAAAGACTTTTGTGTTTGTTTTTTAGTCTAGAATACCTGTCTTTTTAATTCCTTCGTAGATTATTCTTTGAAAAGATTTTTGGACGTCGTTATAATGAAACAGGTTATACACATGTTTAGTCTATTCCAAAACGACGGCTCTTATGGGTTTGGAAAACCTTGCAGTAATAGAAATGATGATAACCAATTTCTCCCTTTTCCCTCAAAATTTTATAGATATAGATCTACTACACGCTCATTCTCAATAATAAGGAACAAAAAAATTTCGTAATACGCAAAAAATAAAAGTTTAAAAGCTTTAATTTTTATTCTTTTTCTGGATTACACTTTACCTATTGCAACTTCTGGTAAAGTTTTGTGTACATAACATGCGCGGATCCAGAGGATTGGGGGGAGGGGGGTGTCAGGGGGTCATGACCCCCCCCCCCCCCCCTGGAATTTGGCAAATAAAGGGGTTATCAAAAAGATTACTGTTTATGCCACGATAAAGTTAAAACCGTTGTTAAATTTAGTCCTTCATAGTTAACCATTAACATGTTGCCTTTTATAATCTTGCACACTTAAATTAATGCACCAAGTTCATTTTTAAGCCAATTAATGTTAAACGTGCCACAGAATGCCCGAAGATTTGCGAAATACTAACTTTTTCGATTGAGAATAGAAATTGTCAGTTTTATGGGCCATGAAAAAGTAGAATCAGATTCTAAAAATGTGCTGTTTTCTTCCAAAACTTGTACATAGTTTTTTCAACTTTGGTCATTTTCTTTTACTTAAGTATACATGTATGTATTTAGTATGTTCACAAAGTGCAACTTATCTGTTTAAAAGAGAATACCCCATTTGAGACGTTTCATATTCTTTTTAGGAAGATGTGAGTAAATTATGCTTTCAAGATAGGCATTACTGGGTCTAATTAGGGTATAAAATTTGTTATGTGCAACTCTTTTAAAGTTAAACCAGCCTAGAATGGGAAAATAATTAATTACAATGTCCCAGAGATAGATTTCATTATGTAGGTGATCTTCATGGAAGAAGGTTTAGAATGTGCTCTTGTTATATACATGTATCTACTGCTGCAGATCCAGGATATTTCTGTGAAGGGGGTTCAAACATACAAAAAGGGGGTTCGTTTTCTTAGTATTACACAATTTTACTGAATTTCTGTATGAAAATGAAATAATTAGGCAGTAGGCCTAGAGATGGTTCGTTTCTTCCCCTCGCCCCCAGTCCCCTCTGGATCCGCCACTGATCTAGATCACAAGTAGGCCTAGTGCCTACACGAAACAGTCAAATTATGAAAATAAGTTTATCGATTCATAACGTGGCGGAACTACATCTAAATAAAGAACCTATAGGCCTATCTGGTGAATAGCATCTTAGAACGACGCGTCTCCACAAAAATGCAATATTCGCGCGCAACGTCACTTATGGCGCGTCTGGCGATGACGTAATTTGGATCCAAAATGCACGTGCACAGGATTTCCGGTAAATTCAAAAAGCAACTTTCCCTAGAGGATTTCGTCGGTTTTAATGAAAATGAAGTTTTTCAGTGTCGGTTTATTGTTAACTCTGCTTGTGTTTACCAATGCGTAAGTTGATTTTTTTTCTAGCCCTTTCAACAATTTCTCGAACAGCCCATAGATTTCAGTTCCATGATAGGCTATGAGAGGAAAACCATGAAAACATCCCGTTCTTAGCTGCGAGATGATTCTCTCTCCTGTCTTGGTTGAAAATTGATGCCTTATTTTGTAATCCACGAATGGCCTGTGGCTGAAAAGGTGCCTGCCTTTTTCCGAAATATCCCATCTCTCCTGTCATTTTCAAAAAGATTTCAAGTTTCAATCCGATCTTATTCTGTGATGCCTGCTTGCTTTAGTTCAGTGCGATTGGGTTTTGTGACAAGAAGGGCTTAAGTCCTCATTTTATTTCACGGTGGAAATTGTGCATGATGGGGTGGATAACGAATGCGGACATATTTGCCTCGCTTCAGTTAAGAAATCGTGCAATAATTTTCTTATTTCTGTGCCAATTTTCAAGCGATTTGTTGCATGTACCCCGCATTATTGACTTCTTTCCTCAGATATATGACCTGTTTGTAGAATTTTTGTACTTTCTCAAAAAATTAATCCCAATCGACCAGAAAAACGACAAAAAAATCATTTTTCTAGTCGGTTGGGATCGGTTTTTTAGAAAAAGTACAAGGAGTTTCCAAATAAGTAGGCTAATACATCTGAGAAAACGGCTCAGCAAGGCGGATTACATTCAATAAACTGCATGAAAATTGACGCAGAAATAAGAGAATCGGATATTCTGCACTTTACCGGTCGGTTTCCGCCATGTTGGATTTCTTCAATGCGCATGTCGCAACTGTTGCTAAGGGGGCGGAGTCAAAATTTGTTTACAATTTCTAATGTCGGCCATCTTGAATTCTTTAATGCGGTTCGGAGAACAGATAATCGCATGATTCCGATGAAATAAATAAACAAATAAACACAAATAAACGTATTAAGGGAAGCGGGGGTGTGGGGGCGGCAGCCCCCATCAATTAATGTATACTTTGAATATAGAATGAAAATATAAAGCGGGGGTGTGGGGGCGGCAGCCCCCGCTAAACGACAAAAAAATTTGAACTTACCTTAGTCGGCAAAAATGTCAACGATACTGGTATTGGCTGGATTATCATGTGAAATATTTGGGGATTTGTCAAGTAAGGGCTGTCTTTTCTTTTGTCCTGGATAAACCTTTTTAATCAATTCCAAGAATTCTAGAAATTTGTCATGGGAGTCATTGAGATATTTTTTCCTGATGATGTATTCTACCAAGTAACTGTCATAAAATTGTTTTTGTGCTCCGTATTTTGGAAAAGATTTTTTTACCGCATTCCACGTGCTTTCAATCAGGTTTGTACACGCTCCGTTTTCTTTGTTTTTAAAGGTAATTGAATGGTTGACTGTAAGGTGAGTGTAGCCTTCTTCTTCCAGGGAACTGTAAGCCTTCCAGCAGTCAGATAGTATTATTGAGCCCGGTTTAACGTAACGCTTTATTATCGGAATCAGTGTGGCTGCTGAACGATCCTCAACAATTTCAAAAAAACATTTCCTACTCTCCCTTTCTATTCCTCCAAAAACCCAAACACCTTCTACCCTTTTTCCACGATGAAATTTACGTTTCCCAAACTTAGATTCGTCAATTTCTATTTCTCTACCAACACCGCCAATCTGTTCGTTGTCTGTTTTGATTATTGCTACACAAACTTCTCTAGCAAAATTATACCAATCGGCGAGGGTGTGCTCACTGCCGATTTTTAGCTCTCGCTGAACAAATTCACTTGGAGTTTTGTAAACCCAATAATAAGTGAGTTTTATAGCTTGTTCCAACAGTAAGTGCGTCCCGGAAAACCAGCTACCTTCCCGGATAGACGTCTTCTTGTTACACTTTCCATTGCTACATCTCCACACAACACCGTCTTTACTGTACGATTTATCGTTTCTTAAATATACCTTTCCCACAAGACAATTGTCACACGCACCACTGAAATCCCCGATCACTCCTTTTTCTTGAAGCCAGCGAATTAAACTTGATTTTTCGTTACAAATTCTCGCAAGATCGTCGTACACAAATGACATTATTTACATTTTTATCTAGAACGAAAACGTGCTTCTGTTTACACTCCAAAAATAGAACGTTCGATGACGTTTACATTGACCAATCAAAATCGAGGAAATGAAAAAATTAAGCTCCGCCCACTTCCGCTGAGCAACTACTTCCGTTACATTTATTGGCGATTCCACTTTGACAATGGGGCTAATTTCCGTTATTTTAGTGAAAACTAACGGTTGAAAACGTTAGTTTTAACCATAAAAAGGTACGTTCTATTCATTTTTGACCTTATTTTTGCGATTTACGGCTTATTTTTCATTTTTGTTCCGCATTCACGCGCCTCTTCTTATATATACCTTAGATACAAACCTCACGTGCCTTTTCGTTGAAAATGCACCGACCGGTAAAGTGCAGCTGTCCCAGAAAGTCATTGCGCAAATTATTACCTAAAGCTTGATTAATTTGGCCGTAGTCGTAACTTGCAATTTCGCTTTCTGGTCGGTTGGGACAATATTTCGGAAAAAGTACCACGAGTTATCTAATATGTCTATCTATCTATATATACTGCCTAACTCCCCTTTCGGGTATTACTGGCAGGCAGGTAGGTATGTCATACATCCGATGAAAGAGCTCGGTGAGGCCGGGTACATGCGACAAACTTTTCGAAAATTGACGCACAAATAAGGAAGTTATTGCAAAATATCTTACTAGAATCGAGATTATTTTGTCCGTATTCGTTATCCATCCAATGATGCACAATCTCCACCACCGTGTATTATTGTGTGTAGCCTACTCATTTGAATCGTTTCGAGGAGACGATTTAAATGAGAAGAGTACCCACAACGTAGGATTTTGTGAACATGTAATTCAAAGGAACGTCTGAAGAAAGGAGAAGTTTACATTTTGAAAAAAAAAAGTAAAAAAAAAAAAAAATAATAATAAAAAAAATAATAATAACCCCTACCAGCTGTAGCCCTGATTAATTCTATCGTCTGCAACATTTTTTTTTTCAATTTGGACTGGATCAATAATATTTCTTCTAGAGAAAAAGTCAGTCCCAGGGAAGCATGTGAGGAGGCGTCAACATTGCTGGAGATGGTGATGTTCTTCCCAGTGACAGCTTGTACATATTGGGATACAGACCAGACGGCTGGACAGGACAATGGGTGGATCCACAGTGCACGTACTTATGGGAATGATGTTGTATATCTGTTTGGCTCCATTAAAACAACAGGTAGGTTATCAATGTGGTATTTCTTTGCCCTGTCCCAAACAAGACATGGTTTTGACTTCCAAATTAGAAAATACTTGGGTGAATATAGAGACAAAAGAAAAAAATGCTGATAATCAGCGATTTTTCTTTTTGTCTCGATGTTTTCTATGTCAATTATACAAAAAAACGAATCTTTATCAATATCAACTTTGTTTTGTGGTTTGCAGTATCAGTTAACATTTTTCGAGAAGTACCATTTTTTTTTTTTTGCAAAAAAAGACTATGTGGTATTGGGGGGGGGGGAACACAAGCCCCGTCATAAGATTTAAAAAAAGATTTTTGCGCCCGGTAAACCAGAGGTGCGCCTATTTTTCCATTTTGGTTTTAGTTCATTCTATGACGGTATAATTCTGAAATGGTTCAAACACAAATGTATTTCAGACAGCACAACAAGCCAAGGTCTAAAACTACGACGTTACATCGGTATCTCAATACAAACGTGGGTTCAACATTGGCTAGCAAATAACTGATGTGGAAAATGTTGGTCCCAAATTTCATTATAGTTTTTTTTTTGTTTTGTTTCTTGTCTTTTTTTGTTTTTGTTTGTTTGTTTTTTCTCATATATATTCATGTATATTTGCTTCGTTGTTTTCAGTGTTGAGCCTAAGCGACCGTGCAAGAATCAAAGAGTATACCGATATCTTTGTCAGGATAGTGCGTGAGATTGCAACACAACTAGCGTCATTCATGACTGCGTTCTCGGAGAAAATACAGCATGAACTTGCACGAGATGTTATGAAACTTAGACAGAATATCAAGAGACTGGCAGAGAGAATCAGGGATAGAGTTTCGATATTAGTGGAATTATCAGACAGAGCATTCCATGAGATTTTACCGTATTTATCCAAAATGTCGACACATTGGAAGTCAATAGGGGCTTTGGTGGTAAGGCTCGGTGACATAACGATGACGTTCAAGGGTTGTTTAATCACCTTCTGGAACGAATGTCTGACGACGTTATTTACGTTTACGTCCTCGCCGTGTCTGTACGTCAGATACGTTATTGCTGGATTACTGCTGGCGTCGTTACCGTTCACTGTTTACCGACTAGGTAGGTAGCAATAACGTTAGATTTTGTGCTAAAATAAATTGATTTTACATGTCTATATTGATAAATTATACCATTTAGATTGTAGGACTGTGACGTCAGTGTTTGCTTGATAAAATATCGATGCTTTTCAACGAAAACCTCGTAATTGCAGCTTAAAATAAGCTGTCGTTACGAGGTTTTTGTTGGAAGGCGACACTATTTTGATGTAGAGGTCTATAGTGTAGCCCATCTACCACACATTTACACCTCGTTGAATACCTTCGTTACTAATTATACTTGCAAGTAATTTCTTATATCTTTTCTTTTTATCATTCTAAGCCCACTTTGATTAGCACCTGACGATCTTTTCTACAATGCCTATTCAATAGACCTATTATTTGCAGTTCAGTATTGAAATACACAACTTAATATTTTTGTTTTCATTTTCTCGGCTTAAGTCTATTTGTAATTTATGCATCGTATATTATCTTTAGAAAAGAAATGGAAAGCGCAAAATGACACAAGGAGTTTGAATAGTTTGGTTTATCGTTTCACTTCTTTTTCTTAACAGTAAATGAAAGCATCGTACCAATGAAAAATAAAGGAAACACGAAGGAACCACCGTTTAAGGGCAGAGGTATCGTATATAAGGGCATGGATCATGGGAAAGCGGGCTCATGGTCCAACCTGTTCACCATGGCAACAGTCTCGTATTTCTCTGGACACAAGCGTCCGACAGTTGACAGTTACGACAACGGCAGAGACACCATCTTGAAGGGGCTCCATTACGGAATGTGTGAGTTATACGACGATCAGGGCTGTAACTGCGGCGGCAAAACCAAACCAATCAGTGACGAGAGAGGTAATCACGTGACCAGATTCAAACTTAAGCCCACCCATTATCCGATGTGTGAGTTTTACGACTTGATGAACTGCAATTGTGGAGGATATTTGCGTAAATCTCCGTTACCGATGCATGCGAATAATGAGCCAAAACGAAATATTTCTGATTCTGCGATTAGTTTAGGTCTAGAATTAGTAGAGAACAAGAAAGAATCAACAATAGACGAGCATCAGGATGGAAATACGTCCGAACCACCAGCAGTAAGCCTAAGGGAAGACAAGGTAGTGTTAGAAGTGAGCATACAAGACGGAGAGCAATGTGTTGAGGAGAATGAGATAATAAACCACGAGCTGAACGGTACGAGTATGTTCACCGAGGTCAGCATGATAGAAGATCTGGATCTGGATGAGATCGGGCATCCAAAGTTCAACTCCAGCTTTATCGAGGATTCTCTGTACGCTTCCACCAGGTCTGACAGTGCATACACCGCGCGTGGCAGCGGGGACGGGCCGATGCTCGTCATCACACGCCGGTCACCCAGGAAGGAGTGTGGCTTGAGCTTCACCGAGGATGATGACCTAGATTACCTGGACGATTCGGGAACTGAGGCGGACGATAGTCTACTGGATGTGTCAGATATTAATAAGAGTCTCTCCTTCAATAGCGGAGATGGGGTAAGGTTTTATGTATATTTGAACTATTCCCTCGCATTTCATAGAATTCAATATGCTTTTTGATATAGGTCGAACAAAAATGTAGTCAATATCAAGATCACGAAGTTCACTAGACCTATATGTAACCATGACTCATATTCTGATTGAAAATGACTTGATTGGGGTAGTCACTTGAGAATCGAGATGAATTCGCTATACGTCGGATTTTTTCATGCGACGACGTCGGTATCCGAACATACTAGTATTCAGGCGACCTCGCGTGAATCTCATTAATTAGGGATGGATTGCCTAAATAAAAAAATCTTTGCGATTCTTTTTTTTTTGTCATTTCAGATATACGAGTTCGCTGTATTATACGCACTTCAAACTATCTATCGCACAGCCAAACGTTTCTTTCATAATAACAAACCGACCAAAAAGCTAGAGGAGACACACACAAGTATCGGCGATCTGTCTAGAGATACATACTTCGTCGTGACCAAAAGAAAGTCTCGGTCCAACTCACGAAGGCCGAGGAATAACAAGAACTGCTCGGCAAAGACCGACGAAGCCGACACACAGGATGTAAACAACGTGGCGGTCGAGTCATCAGATGAGGAATCACTGACGGACTATGATAGGTACTCTGACGTCTCGTCGTGTCACGGCGCTATGTCCGGACAGGGGGTACCGACCGAGCTCGCGTCCTGGTCCATCTCATCTAGTAATGACTGTAGCAGCTTGCTTCGTAGTCGAGATGTCCGTGATGGTATACATGTACCGCTTTGTCTTGACGCCCGCAACAATAATGCCGAAATCGACACTGAAAGTCGCATTATTACAAGTGACAGCGAAAGGAGCGCAGTACACTTTTCATCTAACAATTATGGCGTAAGTCGAGAAATCGAAATGACAGACCGAGTAACGGCAATGAAAGAAAAAAGTAAGAACGATTCTTGTTGTTTTGATGAGCTTGAACACGAGGTACTGACATTCGATAGTGAAAAGAGCAACTTGGTCGAGGTCGACTTTGGCTGTGATGAAGATGACATTTACTACGATGAACTTCAAGACATATCCCAGAACCATAAACGTGCAGAAGAATTCAGCAATCATGACGCAGATGCCGATGAGCCGTGCAGTTCACAGCAAATGTGTGATGCCCAATTTGAGAGTTCTACCGACAACAAACCAGACAAATCTCAATAACTTGACCGGAAAATGTCTGTGAAGATAAAGCATGAAAATAGTTTTAAATCATGAATAAAACGAATCTAGCGAGCAAAATTAAATGAAGAATAAGAAAAAGTCCAAATTATTTCAAAGACTCTGCAAAACAAGATCAATGATTGTGAGTACAAAAAACCTTCAATTGACCAAACGCCGGCTGTCAATAAAATTTAATGGCCAATTTTGCCTATAGAAATCCTTTTTAGAAATCCTTATCGTAAGGTATTCTAATAAATTAACATTATGCATTAAATTATCAAATCGAGAACGTGTCTTGAATTGTACTGCTTTCAGGCAGTCCACCCCAAATGAGATTAGCGCGACGTCGGAAATGTTCGGGGAAGTCGAAAACATTCGGCGGTGGAATTTTCCACCGCCGAAAGTTTACGACCGCGCCCGAATAGGTTTGGATACGCAACGACGTCGCTCGAAAGCACTCGGTGTTTTAAGAATCTCAAAATAGGCACATTACTGGTATTCTACCTTACCTGACTGTAATTGTGAATAAATAAGAAGGAATTTCGGGTAACAATGATTTCTTTATTTCCCACAATTTTTAACATTTCTACCCAGAAAGAACAAAACGTAGGCTATAAAAATTCGGTCACTTGAAATTGGTGTCCGCGATAAAGTCCTATTGGTGTTTGAATTTGGGTCAGTCTAAAATTTTGCCGTATAGTAGGCCTAAAGGTTACGTAACATGTGCGTCTCTTCGAAGAAACCTGCATGAAATTACTGTCCCGCTTTACAGAAAATCTTCCGCCTACTCAACGGCTTTCCAAACAATAGCGCATATTGACATGTCAAAGTGAATTATATGAGCCAGGATCTGGAACAACGTCCGTTAAGGCTTTTGAGCCCAACATAGATCCAGATCAGCCTGTGCATACGCACAGTCTGATCAGGATCCATGTTGTTCTCTAAAAGCTTCTTTGTGACATTTAGTAACTTAAAGAGAACAGCATGGTTGCATATTAGACTGCATTTGACATCAGGCTGATCTTCAAACTAATTTTTTTTTTAAAAATGCTAAAAGGGACGTTTTCCAGATCCCAGCTCATGTGTTTTGGACTATCTTCAGACAAACGAATCGAATAAAATAGTGACAACAAGCTTTAAGCATTCTATTTTGTCCCAATATTTCTGGCGCTATCTATAATAATACACATTCATTATTTCTTTGTCATTAGCCTTTTTGTTGTGGGCCGTAGTTTTCATATTAGAACAGCCCGATTTTTGCCGTTTGGGGAATGCCCTAAATTTGCTAGTAAATTCTACGCAATTTTGTCTTTTATTTTGAATGTTATCCCTTTCATAAACATTTGCTCCTTTTGACGGCCCATTTGATATGAGATAGCGATTCTTCCATTGAAGGAAAAGAAAACATTGTCGATTAATAATCTGCATTTACTCATATTCCTTCAAGATTTTCCATGCTATTACATTCGCGGAGTCGGATATTTTCCCAGGGGAGCCGTGTTCTAAAGAGGTAGCCTACAGTCCGACCGTATTGGAATTGGCGTAACAGCGCGTACGCAAAACGCAAAATAATTTTGCAGACACAACTCAAAATAAAGAGAGAAAAAAATAAATAAATAAAAAAATATGGATGTTTTTTATTGCCTTGAAACAAACACCTGAATCGCCATTGAAATACATACCAAATACCCACCAGGAGCCACGAATACACATGGTCATTCGTGGCTCCCACAGGTATTTGATACTATATGTCTATATTCACCATATGTCTATATAGAACTCTAAATAGAGTCTATTTAGTGTTCTATATAGACATATAATGAATATATACATATAGTGTCAAATACCTGTGGTGACTCCATGTGGGTATTTGATATGTACATGTATTTCATATTTCAAAAAAATCCAGCGAGATGCCCGTAAGACCTACCCCAGCAGTATCGGGATACCCACCACCCAGCCTCCTTTGATGCATTGGGCATACATTTTGCGTATGCTATACTTTATTTTCGGCTAGCTACGCCATTGTCGTGCGTGTATTATACTGATATTTCTACATTGAGTTAGCAATATTTTTGTCGTACATGCACCTGTTTCAAAATTGTACTACCCTAAAATATATCTCTAATTTATCTAAATAGGCCTAAATGCGTTATTTACCTAAAACATATCCTAAATAAAGGGGATTGGAAAACATTGCGCAAAAGAGGCTAGTGAACAGAACGCCGGAATTTTCTCAGATTTCATTGTTCTACTCTATATGTAATGATATTTCCATTATCAAAATTGCATCATGAAATAGAAGCTAGCATAATTATGCTGTCCGTCGTCTGCAGAATCTAGTAAAGACAGTTTGCCAGTTACTGTATGTGAGTCTATCTTTATTAAGAGATCTTGTTCATGCAGCGTGGCCCTAATATGGACTTACCGAATCCATGTTACCAACGGGTTCAAAGAGAGAAGACTGATGTTTGAAAAGATCTAGTAGGTAAGATAATTATTATTAAAATTGTCTAGATTTAAAAAAAAAACAATCTAAAATGTCTATCATCTTAACCTTTTCCTAAAAAAATAAAGTCACAAATAGATCTAAGTAATATTTTTCATTTTAGACAAATAGATCTAAACCCTCATAAGATAATCACTACATTCTTGAATTACATCTACTTTCATTTTGACAACATATTATTTTTATCGCCCAATGTAAAGACAAAGAACGAAACAGTTTAGGACGAATTTGTCTATAAAATGGCTTAGGAAATTTTATCCAATCGTCGTCGAGAATTTAGTAACATCCTTCCTGGATTTTCTGTTGACGAGACAAAAAGCCGATATTTTTTACGATAACTTTACAGATTGACAAAAACAAATGGTATATCATTTCTTATACAATTTTCCTCAATTATTTTTAAATGTCCATATATGTTTTTTATCGTTAATTTGTCGAATAAGTCATTTCACTCTTGTTTTGTGTTTGTCACCCCTCCCTCCATCTTGAAAATTAACGTTGTCCAGAAAGTGGGTGGAGAATTTCCGCACTTGTGAATCGAATAGAATTGCAGACAAGCCATGACGCTGTACGTAAACATATAGGGAATCGATTTGTTATTATTTTACAGTGTTATTTAGCAACTCAGACCTAAGTTTTGGCTTCTTGCAACCTTGCCAACTGGTTGTTTTGTTTTCTTTCCGAACCCCACCCTCTTAACCCTTTCCCAAACGACAAAATTTTAGGGTGATCCACTTCAAAAACTGCCTAGAATGACAAGATAGATGGTATTAAAGATAGGATTCGTGTAAAAATGGCACAGAAAATATTGAGACAAAAGGAGAAACTACTGGTTATCAGCAGTTTCTTCTTTTGTTTCAATGTTTTCCCAAGCCTTTTCTACTATAGACGTCAAAAGCAGGTCTTGTTTGGGAAAGGGTTAAAATTTCGGGGCTCGTACTCTATCTTTATATACAGCCTATTAGGCTAACATCCCTTTCGGGTATTACTGTTAACTAGCATACTAATAGTCCTGTCAGGTTACTGTTATTCTGTGTAGCAAATCTTAAATTCTTCTAAGTCCCTATTCATGGTAAAGTGAGGCATAAACAATGAAAAATAACTATACATCATGTTTATAACCACCTTAAAATTACAAAAATACTGATGTGTCAATCAAATTATGACTGTGAAACGTGTTTTACTACAATTGGCAAGCCTGTCGGCCATCTTGCTTTTGTATAGGGTTGTTGGAAATTTGGTTGGATTTTTCATAAAACAAGGTAATTTTTTATTTCAAATCTGTATCTGTATCTGTATGAGGTACGTCGTAGACACCAATCTTGGCTTTTACACGACGGGATGAGTGCGCATGAATTTGATTAGTCCAAATGAGAGGTTGAGAGACAATTTCGGAAGATGTTAACACTTTTAGCGGTTACAACACTCTCGTCCAGTTTATTCCAGTCATATATAGTGCGAACAAAAAATGAGTTTCTATAGTTCTCTGTGTTTGAAATTATTGGTTTGAAACACTTGGTATTGTTCGTTGCAAAGTTTTCAATGATATTTTTATGTTCAAAGTCCGAGTAACGAGTAGCCCTGATAGTTCTTCTTTGTCGCTGTGGTTGGATGTAGTGATCCTTGTTGATTGCCGGTACATGCCCTTCCACCACCTTGTACATCAGTGTCAGTCTCTGGTCTCTCCGACGGTCCTGAAGACTGGGGAGTCTCAACTTACGTAGCATATCCGTTACGCTGAAGTGAAAAACAATTGATTTATCTTTCAATTCATACCATTTTTAGATCGAAATTTTGATTTCAAATGTAGTAGTTTGAGGGCTAAACCTCCGAAGTCCGCACGGCGGAAGTGCTATAGACAAAATGGTGGAAATGATAAGACCTGGCATCACTTCAAAGATAAAAAATGCCAGGGCTTATAGATAGGACTAGCATACTAACTGACAGTTTCCTAGTCAAAATTGAAAAGTGCTAGTATGTTTTTCTGCAACTGGATTTTTTTTTTTGGTAAATGAAATTAATATGAGAAAATCAGCCCTGTGTTCAGTAAGATAAAACGTTAGCTCATTGAGCTAACGATAAGTAACAGTTTTCTACTGAATGACCTGTTTACTCCTACCGTTTGCACCATTTGGCTCACAGATTTGATGGTGGTGTGCCAAAGCTAACAAAAATGGCGGCTAGTGTGGTTCCCTACTTTCCATACTGCGAAAAGGAGGGAACCCGGACTATGGGGGCGGCCATATTTATTCAGCTATCGTTAGCAGAGCGTTCAGTAAGACTGTTAGATAAAAAAAAAAGGTAGCTTTTAACGTTTTGTCTTACTGAACGCAGGGCAGATGTCACTGCAAAGGAACATTCCTTAGTAACAATTGTGATTTTTAAACTCTGTGCAAATATTAGCATTGTTCATCATGTTTGACAGTCAGGGCTTTTTGCGAGTGAATTTGGGGGAAAAAAATGGTTCAACACCAGTGACGGATACAGAGGGGTTTTAGGGGTGTAAAATATTAAAATTATGAAATAGTAACAAGTTTAGCGGTCTTTTTTGCCAATAAAACCCGATGTGCGACGGACTACATGTGTAGGTAAAAACCGAGGCGCACAGCGCCGAGGTATTTGCCTTAACATGTAGTCCAGAGCACAGAGGTTTTTATTGCGCAATAAAGACTGCTAAACTTGTTATTATCTCCATTATAACACTCTAAATAAAAAACGCACATTAGAAATGTGTTATTTTGTGAAAATTCTGCCATGTACTTTTTTTTCGGTGTAGGAAACACATTGTCATTTATGTGACGTCATTTGACGTTACCTTGACGCCACGTGACGTTTTGGCGCATACACAAAGCATAATTACATAGGGGTTTTATTGTAAATAAAACCGGGTGTAGCTCTTCTTTCGCTATATATGGATTTTACGGAAAAGTGTTATAATGCTTGCTAAAAACAATCTCCCTTTTCCCATAATTTCTATTCATATTGATCACTTAAATCTGGTTAGCATTTGGAACCTTTTCATATTTGAACAGTCTAAAGTTGTTCATGATTTTTCTCATTTATTCTTTTTCGAAACTAAAAATGATTTCGATATCCCCATTTAATTTTTGTATGAAAATATTAAGGCAAAAGAAGAGAGTGCGAAATAACTTTTTCTCTTGCCTCAATATTTTCTTTCCTAAATTGTTCACAAGTTCGATCTTTACCAATTTCAATTTTGCCGTCTGCAGAACATTTCATATTGGAATACAGGGTTTTCCATGACGCACAAATCATGCGTCATTGTCGCAATTTCAAAACAAATGACCCCCTAGAAATTTACTTGAGGGACATAAATGACGCAATTTTAAGATCAAGATTTTCGTTTGATACTTGAGTACAAGGGCATTTGACCCACAAAATAGTAGAAATGACCCTTAACTTTGAAGGCAAGGGGGGTCACAATGACCCCCAAATTCTCATGCTCAGGGAAAACCCTGGGAATAGTCCACATTTACATCTAATCCGAGTCTTCTCTGACATAAATACGCTCTTTGATATTTTGATTTTTCGCTATTTACGTCAGAGCGAGTTGATCTTTGAAAACAGCGGAAAGTTTGGTACAAGTAGCGAAGCTTTGTTTTTGTGTATCATATCCAATCACTCGGCAAAACACTGTAGGGTATAGATCAATAAATCATTTTTTGTCATACCTGACCAAAAATTTCATTTCAAATCGGCCTGCTGGAAGAGTATAACCTTTCGAAACTCAACAACCCCCTATTTCCACTCCATTTCGTCGCCATTGTTATTGCAGATCACGTGACCAGGTCTCGTTCAAAAATAGAACGGAATTTACCACCACGTGACTAGCACGTGACCGCCTTTGATTACGAATTTTTCTCAAGTCACGTGACCGCCTTTGTTCAGAAAATATGGAGTGTTCTTGTTGCGGAGATCAATTTATGTCGATCTGTTCAGCTTGCAACTTGAATGGTATTGCTTTTCCTGAGAAATTCCGTTTATTTCGTTCTCCATGCTCATAAGTTATGGAATTGACCCAACATAGTAGCAAACATTATTGGTGCGAATACTAGCTTTAAAACGTTTGCCGGACGTTTCTGATATATTTCATTTATTTATTTATTCATGTTATCAGTGTTTTTATGCCCCCGATAGGGAGGCATCATAAATTTGACTTGTCCGTCCGTCTGTCAGTCTGTCTGTCCGTCTGTCTATCCGTCCGTCATTCCGTCCAAAAACTTTAACATTGGCCATAACTTCCTTATTACTTAACATATTCCCTTCATACTTTACCACAACATTCCTTGGTACATTACCTTTCTGTAGGCACATACTTAAACTTTGGTGACCTTGACCCCTGGATGACCTTGACCTTGAACATAGATTGGCCATAATTTAAAATCAAAGCGGTGTCGGGGGCATTGTCATCTTACAGTGACAGCTCTTGTTTTAAACTCGTTATTGTTATATTATTTCAGAAGGGCCGTCAATTTGAAAAATGAAATAATCTTATTTTTTTTTTCTTTCAAATTCTACCGTTACGTCATAATCTGGGAAAACCCGCATTCCATGTGCGAGATTTCGCGTTGATCACATGGTTTTAAATGGAAGGTCATGGTAAACAAAGGCTGCTCAGGTGAGGGTTGTTGCAAAACATTGCCTATAAACCTTTTGGAAATACTTTTTGGTAATAATTTTTTCAGCAGCCATGACAATAAATGGTTCATTGATCGATATCATCAGGCCTTTTACGGATAGCGTTTAAGATCGGACGGTGAACGATGCGCAACATCGAGTTGAAAACTTCTTGATTTTTTCAAAGGGCAACTCGCTCGGACGTAAATAGCGAAAAATCAAAATATCAAAGAGCGTATTTACGTCAGAGAAGTCTCGGATTAATTTACATCGTAGGCCATTGTGTATACATGTAAATAAGTTAATGCCTGAAGCAGAACTTGTGTGCAACAAACAATTTCTCCTTTTTCCATGGTATTTTCTTGAACATCGATCAATGATAATCCGTTAATTTTCGTTACAATATTGAAATATAGTTTATAATTATGTATATCAAATTTATGTAACTTTTTATTGTATTTCCTCACTCTTTCCAATATATACTAGAGATGCATAATGACGCCCTACAGGATAAATACTTAGAAAAAAATATGGAAAGTGAAGAAATTGTTGGTGAAAAGCAATATCTTCTTTTTCCACAATGTTTTCTACCAATATATACAAAAAGGTATGAATTTCATTCACTTGAAAATGTCGTCTGCACTTCTGAATTTGGATTCTTTTATAATTTTGTCGGGTGTCAATAGGTTTATCATTCCTGGTAGAATACATTAAATAATGAACAACAACAACATCATCGACAAATAATAATGATAATGATTAAACAATCAAACAAAAATATAAATCGATTATTATAGGTTCTTCATAATCATCACAGATAATGGTCATTGATATTTTGGGGCTGGTTTTACCGATAGAAAATCGATAATGGGGGGGGGTTTACATGGGGCCGGTTTCACAGTAAAGCGTCCAAAATATTATTATGCAAGATTGAATTTATAATTTTCATGTTTATTTCAGATAATTCCACTAACTTGAGGGCAGAATGGATGGAAATGTTTCCTTGATGCCTGGGGAGGTTTCAATGCAGATTGTTGGTGGACAAATATATACTGTGAGTCTACTAAAGCATTTGCAAACAACAACTCCTTTTTATGACCCTACTGGAATAATGATATGAGTTGAGAAAAAACTTGCAGGAAAGGAAGAAAATAATGATATTTTGATTTTAAATTTTGCTTTTTGGGAAAGACTGTCAATTTACAAAATGAAGCATTGTCATTTCAATTCAAATTGAAGATTGGGATCATTCAATCAAGACTTGTAGATAATTTGTGGTTTCTTTTTATATTTTAAAACAATTCAAATCAGCACTCATGCAAAAGATTTGGTCCGTGTTTAATGTGTCAGTATAACTGTCTTTGTTCTTTTCTCTTATAAAAATGAATTAAAATTATGAAAAATAGGGTTCATGTTAACATTGCATGTCACTTGCAGAGGATACATGACATTATAAGAACAGAGAAAGACATTGAGACATTGTCTTTTTTTGTTTTTAGCTCACCTGAGCACGAAGTGCTCAAGGGGAGCTATTGTGGTCGCTTTTTGTCCGTCGGCGTCCGTCTGTCCGTCTGTCCGTCCGTCTGTCTGTCCGTCCGTCCGTCCGTCTGTTCACATTTTGGTGTCACCACTCTAGCAGCCACAAATATTGACCAATCTTAACCAAACTTGGTCAAAACATGTATGACCATAAGTTCTCGGATGAGTTCGATTTTGGGTCAGATCGGACTAGGAAGTCTGGAGTTATCTGCCCTTGAATGTCAAAAATGGCTAGTTTTGACTTTGTTACCACTCTAGTATCTACAAATATTGACCAATCTTAACCAAACTTGGTCAAAATATGTATGACCATAAGTCCTCGGATGAGTTCGATTTTGGATCATATCGGACCAGGAAGTCTGGAGTTACGTGCCCTTGAACGTCAAAAATGGCTAGTTTTGACTTTGTTACCACTCTAGCATCTACAAATATTGACCAATCTTAACCAAACTTGGTCAAAATATGTATGACTATAAGTTCTCGGATGAGTTTGATTTTGAGTCAGATCGAATCAGGAAGTCTGGAGTTATCTGCCCTTGAACGTCAAAAATGGCTAGTTTTGACTTTGTTACCACTCTAGCATCTACTAATATTGACCGATCAAAACAAAACTTTGCAACAATGTTGCAAACTATAAGTTCTCTGATTAGTTTGATTTTGAGTCAGATCGGACCAGGAAGTCTGGAGTTATTTGCCCTTGAACGTCAAAAATGGCTAGTTTTGACTTTGTTACCACTCTAGCATCTACAAATATTGACCGATCAAAACAAAACTTTGCAACATTGTTGGTAACTATAAGTTCTGAGATGAGTTTGATTTTTTGTCAGATCGGACATGGAAGTCCGGAGTTATGTGCCCTTGAACCTCAAAAATGGCTAGTTTTGACTTTGTTACCACTCTAGCATCTACAAATATTGACCGATCAAGACAAAACTTTGCCACAATGTTGGTAACTATAAGATTTTGGATGACTTCAATTTACAGTGTGATTGAAGTAGGAAGTCTGGAGTTATGTGCCCTTGAATTTGACAAAATTGCTGTTTTCGACTTTGTTTACACTGTAGCATCTACATTTATTGACTAATCAAGACAAAACTTGGCCACAATGTTGGTGGCCATAAGACCCTGGATGAATGAAAATTTCAGCTTGATTTGACTAGAAAAACGAGAGTTATTGGCCCTTGAATTTCACAAAATTACAGTTTTCGACTTTATTTTCACTCTAACAATATATTGACCAATCAAAAAAAAAATTGGACATAATGTTGATGAGAATATTTTTATCAGAACAGAGTTCATGTGCCCTTGACTGTGACAAAATTGTTGGTTTCTTCCACTTTGTTAGCTCACCTGAGCAACATGCTCAAGGTGAGCTTTTGTGATCACCCTGTGTCCGGCGTGCGTCGTGCGTTGTGCGTCGTGCGTCGGAAGGCGTCAACAATTTCTTTAAACATCTTCTCCTCCTTAACCAATGGGCCAATTCTTACCAAACTTGGCAGGCATGTTCCCTGGGTGACCCTTTTCAAAACTTGTTTTCAAATTTTTGATTCGTCAAAAAATGTGGGCGTGGCAGGGCAGGGCTTATCAGACTTAGAGAAATTGTTACATAATTCTTCAAAAATCTTCTCCTCCTTAACCATTTAGTCAATTTTTACCAAAGTTGGCAGAAATGTTCCTTGGGTGACCCTTTTCAAAACTTGTTTTCAAATTTTTGATTCGTCAAAAAATGTGGGCGTGGCAGGGCGGGGCTTATCAGACTTAGAGAAATTGATACATAATTCTTCAAAAATCTTCTTCTCCCTAACCATAGAGTCAATTTTTTCCAAAGTTGGCATAAATGTTCCTTTGGTGACCCTTTTCAAAACTTTCTTTCAAATTTTTGATTCGTCAAAAAATGTGGGCGTGGCAGGGCGGGGCTTATCAGACTTAGAGAAATTGATAAATAATTCTTCAAAAATCTTCTTCTCCCTAACCATAGAGTCAATTTTTACCAAAGTTGGCAGAAATGTTCCTTGGGTGATCTTTTTCAAAACTTGTTTTCAAATTTTTGATTCGTCAAAAAATGTGGGCGTGGCAGGGCGGGGCTTATCAGACTTAGAGAAACCATGAGAAAATTCTTTAAAAATCAACTATTGGTCCAATCTGTACCAAACTTGGCAGGAATGTTCCTTGAGTGACTGTTTTCAATGCCTCTTGATAAATCTTTGTTTCGCTAAAAAAATGCGGGCGTGGCAGGGCGGGGCTTATCAGACTTAAAGATATTGTTAAATAATTCTTCAAAAATCTTCTTCTCATTAACCATTGATTCAATTTTTATCAAACTTGGCAGAAATGTTCCTTGGGTGATCTTTTTCAAAATTTGTTTTCAAATTTTTGATTCATCAAAAAATGTGGGCGTGGCAGGGCGGGGCTTATCAGACTTAGAGAAATTGTTAAATAATTCTTTAAAAACCAAATGTTGATCCAATTTGTACCAATCTTGGCAGGAATGTTCCTTGAGTGAGTGTCTGTACTGCCTGTGTTTCAAATTTTTGATTTGTCAGAAAATGAGGGCGTGGCAGGGTGAGGCTTATCAGACTTAGAGAAATCATTAAGTAATTCTTAAAAAATATTCTTCTCCTTAACCAATGGATAAATTTTTACCAAACTTGGCAGAAATGTTACTTGGATGACCATTTTCAAAATTTGTTTTCAAATTTTTGATTTGTCAAAAAATGTGGGCATGGCAGGGCGGGGCTTATCAGACTTATAGAAATCATGAAAAAAATCTTTAAAAATCAACCATTGGTCAAATTTAAACCAAACCTGGCAGATCTGTTTCTTGAGTGACTGTTTTCAATGTGTGTTTATGAATTTTTTGATTTGTCAAAAAATGTAGGTGCGGCAGGGCGGGGCTTATCAGACTTGGAGAAGTTATTAAACGAATCCTTGAAAATTTTCTTCTCCTTAACTGTTGGACAAATTATATCAAATTATCCAGGAATGTTCCTTGGGTACCCGTTTCAGTGATAATTTTACAATTTTAAGACTGTGGGTCCTTGGGACTCACTGGATTCCATATCAATGAGTCCAGCTACTAGCTTAGTGAGTCCAATACACTGTTTTCAATAGGAAATTGTAAAAATTGTTGCATCCTGGGACTCGCTAGAATTAAAACTTTGCATCCGACAGACCAAATTATGAGTAAAAGTTGCAGGATGCGCAGGTAAAAAAATCACTGCGTTTTTATTTTTCTTTTTACAAATTTGTGATTGGTTGAAAATGTGGGCATGGCAGGATGTTTATACGACTAGGAGAAATGACAAGAAAATTCTTTAAAAATCAACTGTTGGGTCAATTTGAACCAGGGATGTTGCTTGAGTGACTCTTTTTAACAATAATATTGTTTGTGAATTTTTGATTTGTTAAAAAATTTGAGTGTGGCAGGGTAGGGCTTATCAGACTTCAAAAAATGATAAAGAAATTCTTCAAAAATCAACCATGGGGCCAATTTAAACCAAGAGAACAAAATGCTTATTGAGTTACTCTTTTCAAACACTTGGTTATAAATTTTTGATAGGATAATAAATGTTGATGAGGCAAGGAGGGGCTTATCATATTAAGCGTATTAATACCTGTAATGTATCATTCTGATGTTTCAAAATTGTAAATTGTTAATTGTAAAAGTTTAATCCTGATTATAACAAGAGCCGTCACAGACGGATTATGCTCCCCGAATAAGTGTTTGTCACAAAATAAAAACTATCATACATTAAGCCCCCTTTTCCCATGACAGCTTTTTTGTACACACATTATTTATAGAATATGGTCTAGAACATCCTATTTATTACATGAGCACAAAATTTAATTAAATTCTGCCCATTAGATGAAGAGAAATAAGAGAAAAACTAATTTTTACACTAAGGCCCCTTTTTCCATGACGCAGCCTTAAATTTACTAACGGAGAAAATGGTCTCTAGGTATTGACCCAGGGAGTTCACATGTGAAGTTTCATTGAATTTGGTCCAAGGGTTGCTGAGATATGGCTGTGGACGGACGGACGGACAGACACACGGACGGACGGACGGACAGCGTGGCGACTATAATATTATGCTCCCCCCGAAATTTTTTCGGGGAGCATAAAAATCAAACTGGAACAGCACATGATATTCAATTTTAAAGATGTATGCAAATTATGCTACTACATGCAATATGATTGAATACTAATGTGACTTCATTGTCTTCATTGGAAATTATGAAACTTAATTTACAATAGCTTGATACGACATACATATTTGTTTACAACAAAATTTATATTGCACACCATCAAATACAGGAAGAACTCAGGTGAGCGATATCAGTGCCTTTCAGGCACTCTTGTTTTTACTGTAACAGTCACAAATATTGATCATTCAAGATTATGAAAGCAGTTTTCAGCTGGATCATAATCTCACATCTTAAATTATGTGCTCTCGAATTTGACAACATTGTGACTTTCTTTCTATCTAGGTTCAGGTGAGCGATTAAGGTTCATCATGGTCCTCTTGTCTTTAATACTGTCTATGCTACAACCAGTATTTTGTATTTTCAATTGTATCATTTTCATGTCTGCCATGGCTTTGAATTACGATCAGCTCAAAATTGGTTGTTTGCTGTAAATAATTCCTCGAGCATAGTTATTGAGGAATAAGTCAAACAAGGCATAAAACAAGCTGAAAATTTATTTCTGTATTCACAGGTGTCAGAAAATGTCCGCATCACACTGGACCCAAGTCAACACAACTACAGCGCTCCAAGCCCAACTGGACATTTCATTATTGAGGATGTCGTTCCAGATGGCACAGAAGTTGTCATTGAAAATGCGGAGACAGGTTTCCGAGTTTTACACAACAATGATGTGGAAGATGACATAGAGCCAAGTATATCCATCAAGGAGGAAGAGCGAGATCACATCTCAACCCATCTTATCCACGACCCTGTCACACCTAGTATTTCCCACCATGATTATGTCGCTTCTCTTCCACAAGTGATCACAAAGACAGATGTGATTGAGACGAGTATACATGTACCGGATACATTCCAGGATCCTGACTGTCATGGTCTGGTTATTGAGGAGGCTGTAGAGCAGGAGATTGAGTCGTCCCACAACCTCGATGATGAGGAGATCGTCAGGAGTAAGCCTCTCACTGCCATGTATCTACAACAGAAGATCCCAGAGTCCGCCTACTCACAGAGCAGACCTGTACATAGATACATCTCGCCCACAAAATCACCAGGGAGCTCACGATTCACACTACAACCCTCGCATACTCATGATCTGGGATACGATGATGCCTATACAGATAGTGATATTGGGAGAATGAGGCTTCCATATAACGACCCTATTAGTGTTTATCACCCAAATACTGGTGAAATTCACTTTAAATTGGACAATGATATGTCAGCCATCCCAAAGAAGAATCAAAGATCAGTTGGGGCTATATTAGCTGCATCAGAGGCTATCAAACATCAGGACATCGCTTCTGAAGTGGAAGTTGGAACCTACGAGGAAGAAGTGACTGAACCTAGAAAGAGGAAAAGAAAACAAACACTGAAAGGTCGAGGCGGAATAGATGATGATATAGAGCAAATACGGAAAGCTGCTAAAAACGTGGCATTCACCTTGAAAGGAATGAAGGATGGGAAAGATACAAAGCGTAGAAAAAAGCCAAGGATAAGACTTACTCTTACAAAGTCAAAACGGAAACAAACAGCGTCTTTTTCAGATGATGATCCGGAATATGAAAGTGCAAGCTCAAGACGAGGTCGGAAAAAGAAGCCATATCCTGCGGCGCGTGAAGAAGTTCCAAATATTATATATCAGTGTGAATATTGCGAGAAACAATTCAAAACAAGGGAGAAGGTTCGGACACATACCAAAATTCACACAGAGGAACGCGCATTCTCGTGTGATATATGTGGATCCCAATACCGTAGGCGGGAACATTTAGTACGGCATTACAGGCGACATACAAACGAGCGACCATATCAGTGTATGGAATGTGGAAAGTCGTACATGAGGGCGGAACATTTAAAGCGACATATGTATGATCATTCTGGTGAAAAGCCTTTTGAATGTTCGCAGTGTCCCAAAGCATTTACACGTCATGATCGCTTAATTAAACATTCTCTAGTGCATGATAAATAGATTCTGATTATCACCAGATGGCAAAATTTTGGACTTTTCCAATTTAAAGGTGTTGCAGAGATGACAATTTAAAGTAAATGAAATTTTACAGTTTTCTACATTTTTGTGTAGAAAACATGGGAAATCACAAGCAATTTCTGCATTTTCCACAATGTTTTCCAAAGCCATAATCTTGCGGGGAGTCAGTCATTGCTTGGTAATGGGTTAAGCGTCAAGAAGAAAATGCTGATGACCAACACTTTTTCCTTTACTTTTAATGTTTTCTGTGCTTTAGTTTAAAGATTTTGCAGTTAAGCCTTCCATTGTTATGGCCCTCTAAATGCTACTGCAGAACAAAATGCCAAGGTCACACAAGTATTTAAATGCAACATATCACTTTTCAACGAAAACCTCGTAATTGCAGCTTGTTTTAAGCGGCAGTTATGAGGTTTCCATTGAAAAGCAGTGATATGTACTGTAATCTATCTCAATAAGTTATTGCATAACATTCATGCAAAGTGCAAACATTTTTTAAGAAAATGTATCACGGCATTAAAAAATACCTTGCATGAATGTTCTCAGCTTTGACAGGGATTTGAGGGAAGATCATGGTATCAAAATAGACCGGAGAGGACGACGTATCGAATGGCACATATCTCAATATTAAAGTGACATTTCACAATCAATAGTAAATAAATTTTACTTTTATTCTGTCTTAAAGAGCATGTTTTCCTATGAAAATTCTGAAAATTTCAAGCCGAAATATTGTTCAAACCGTTCACAAGAAATATGTTTTTGTGCTAAAATTAAACAAATTGTTGCACATGGCCAACAGTTCAGATTTATATAGAATTTGTCATTTCTGTCTCAACTTTAAAGGCGTATTTTTCGCTTATAAATAACAACTTCAAAAAACTGATAGCATTTATACGCATTAATTTAGAATAAACAATCTATACATCAAGACATACTTTAAAAAATGAAATAAATGTGAAATGTCACTTTAAGTATTTACTTTAAAATTTGAGAAAAATGTGTACATACCGAGTGTTTTTGTTTACAAAAGTTAGGAAAACATATAATAACAAAGTCAGATGATTGTCGCCTGTGTTTAATGAAATCCCTGTATAACAGGAAAAAGAGGACTCAATGCAAAAAAGTAGCATATTAATATTAAAGTGTCTATGGCATTCAATGTCCACTTACAGAAAGAAATTTGAACTTAATTTAAGTTACTAAAAGAAAAATATACATGTATGCTTAATTTATAGTTTATTAATTGTTTCAATTAAGAATCATGTTTAGATTAAAGATAATGAGATCAGCATGGTATTCTTGATTTTTTATGTCCCATATCGAAATATGCAGCATATTGTTTTACTTGTGTCTGTCTGTCCGAAAACTTGAAATTGGCCAATTTGGGGGGCATTGGTGTTTAACAAGCACTTGTTTTTATGCCCCTGTATGGAAAGACTGGATGCATATTGTTTTGTTTGTGTCTGTCCAACTGTTTGAAAACTTTTTGTTTGGGTCTGTCCAACTGTTTGAAAACTTAACATTGGTCATTTCTGAGGCATAAGTGTTTCACAAACACATGTTGTTCAGGACTACAGGCCGTGGCCATGGCGCAGCCCCTATTCGATACCCGGCCGTAGCAAATATCCTTTCAGACAAAAATGTCACCCATGGTTTGATATTAATAGCCTATGTGGTCATGCAGCTGGAGGCTCAGGGTGTTGCGGTAATACTGGTTTGAGAAACAACAGAAATCCATGGTTAGGTGCTCCAGCCGCAGCAATATGACCATAGCAGTTGAAATCGGCATAGGACCCCAATAAACAAAATCGGGACTACGGATATTAGGGGGGTAAAGACTAACTCATTTCCAAACCACAAAATTTAGGATGATACAAATTTAAAGCTGCTGCAGAAGACTAATGGGTATTGGCGAAGAAGAAATTTGTGCATGTTATAGCACAGAAAATATTGCAGCAAAAGGAGAAAATGCTGATGATCAGAATTTCTTTTGCATCAATCCTTTCTATTAGGGACGTCAAAACCAGGTCCTGTTTGGGAAAGGGTTAATTAGCAAAATACAATTTACTGTAAAATAATGAAACTAAATTATGTAATGGGTACCTATTGGAATTGTCTTGTCAAGTTTAAATGAGTACTCGTAGCAATAAGCCATAACATGGGGTTTGGAATTAAGGTAGTCTACCTTTAACCTTTTCCCATACAACAAATTTTTAGCAGCAGATGACAAGATAATAAAAAAGTCTGATTGATGTTAAAAAGGAAGGAATTTGTGTACAAAATAACATAGAATATTGAGGCAAAAGGAGAAACTGCTGGTTATCAGCAGTTTCTTCTTTTGTCTCGATGTTTTCCCAAGCATATTCTATCAGCGACGTCAAAAACAGGTCTTGTTTGGGAAAGGGTTAATGAGATTCACCCAATATTGAAATTATTGGGGCGTGGGCGAAAACGTCATTGGGTGGTGGAACTTTGAGCTCATACCCCGGGTTATCCCAGGATGGGGAGTTATTGTCATGACATTGTGTCTGTTGTGTGTGCATCTGTATTCCATCCATAAATCTTTTCTTTAAAAATCTTCTCGCAAACCAGTAGCCAAGTTTTAACCAAACTTGACATAAATACTCATTGAAAGGCACATATCCCAAAATTATTAATGATAAATTATACTGAACCTCAGAAATAACACACCACTGACATTTTTCACTGTAACTGTTTTATTATGTTACTTTTATCAAATTGTACAGCCGCAACCCGAACTGATACGAGATTGATCGTTTCTGGTCAAAAAATTGTTTCGCTACCTTGAAGCAATCAAGCGTGACAAGTATGCAAACTTGGCTACCCTCTAAAGTGAAAGTCACAAAATCGGTACTGCGTTTGATAGCTGCAAAGCAATGCAGTTTGTGCTTCGCCGATGCATAGAACTGATCACATTTTGGATTCTGGCCTTTGGTATGACTCTCTACTCTCTATGTACCACTTTGCACTTTAACATGCATACCTGTTTTAAGCTGCAATTGGGACCTTTGACGCACACCTTTCCGGGCAGTACAGCAATGTCCCAGTGTGTTGGAAACGTTCTCTTGCCCGGCCAATAGTCTTGTGAGGAATTCTCGTCATGTGTAAAATAGCCTGTGACGTCATCACTGCTTGCAGCATCCCAATAGCGTGATCACGTTCGTCAGTGGAAAGTCTTGGCATTGTTCAAAACATTGAAAACTTCCGACTGATGAAATGTTTGGGCGTTTTCTGTCACCGACTGCAAGTACCCTATGGACAGATAAGCTGGTTTGTGCACATGGTCAATACTGCTGCACGTGCAGAAAACCTGTTTACCATGTTTGAACAGCTAGTGTCAAAGATGAATGGATTTTGTGCTGAAGAGTGTGTTGTGTGCATACCTAGTGTCTGGCGGATACCGATTAACACTGAGTCAACAAAATGAATGATTTTGTTAAAAAAATGTAAAACAAGAAAAAGTGGTGCGTTATTTCTGTGGTTCAGTATATATGGTACAGAGAGGGGCTTATCGGACTTTCAAGAGGAAGTCAGGAGATAACTTTGAAAATCAACCATTGAGCCAATTTGGACCAAACTTGACAGGAATATTCAAATCCTTCACAAGTCCAGTCAAAATATTATGGCACATGTTAATAAACAAGGATAAAATTGTTCTTAAATTTCAATGCGATGTTGCATGCACCCCCAATGTGATTAAAATCTGGTATTTAACCATAACATCAGGCCCCAGTTTCTCATGAGTACATGCTCAACTTCATAGTAGGGTGACTTTCAAGGCTTGGTTGAAGGTGGGGTGGTCACAAAAGTACCACATTTTCTAACCTATACTAAAATGTTCATGTCCTGAAGTTTGTCAAACGGTCAATATCAAGTCTTGGATGTTGGTACGAGCTGAGAAATCCAAGATGGCGTCCAAGATGGCCACCAGAATTGAAAACAAGGGGTTGTTGTATATGATTGCCTGTACTGATTTAATGTATCTATAAATCATACAAACTAGGTTTAATATCATATACTATGTTTGAACTTTTTCATGATACATTTTACAATGGTCACAATGTCAAGGTCAAGGTCAAATTCAAGGTCAAATGTGAAAAATAGCGAAAAAATACGTCCTCTACCAGTTTTCTTTTCTTATTACTCAAAAGTTTGCATAAAAAGCCAGGAATGTTATATACCAAAATAAACTACAATATATAGGCTTTCATAATTTAACATAAAGAAGATGGCGTCTACAGACCCCTCCTGAAAAATAATGGAAAACTGTATTTTACCAGTTTTCCCCAATTTTGATATACATAATGGTCATTGAAATTAATGTCAAAGTGCTATTTTAGCTCACCTGAGCACGAAGTGCTCAAGGTGAGGTATTGTGATCTATCAATGTCCGGCGTCCGTCTGTCCGTCTGTCCGTCACGGCGTCAACAATTTATTTAAACGACATCTCCTCCTAAACTACTGGGTCAAAATCAACCAAACTTGGCAGAAATGTTCCTTGGGTGGTCCTTTATAAAAATTGCTAAAATGATTGAAATCCATGAAAAACTCTGGTTGCCGTGGCATCGGAAAATGGGAAATTTCACAAAAGCTCAATAATTTCTTTAAACGACATCTCCTCCTAAACTATTGGGTCAAAATCAACCAAACTTGGCAGAAATGTTCCTTGGGTTGTCCCTTATAAAAATTGCTAAAAGAATTGAAATCCATGAAAAACTCTGATTGCCGTGGCATCGGAAAATGGGAAATTTCACAAAAGCTCAATAATTTCTTTAAACGACATCTCCTCCTAAACTATTGGGTCAAAATCAACCAAACTTGGCAGAAATGTTCCTTGGGTTGTCCCTTATAAAAAATGCTAAAAGAATTGAAATCCATGAAAAACTCTGGTTGCCGTGGCATCGGTAAATGGGAAATTTCACAAAAGCTCAACAATTTCTTTAAACAACATCTCCTCCTAAACTACTGGATCAAAATCAACCAAACTTGGCAGAAATGTTCCTTGGGTGGTCCCTTATAAAAATTGCTAAAATGATTGAAATCCATGAAAAACTCTGGTTGCCGTGGCATCGGAAAATGGGAAATTTCACAAAAGCTCAATAATTTCTTTAAACGACATCTCCTCCTAAACTATTGGGTCAAAATCAACCAAACTTGACAGAAATGTTCCTTGGGTTGTCCCTTATAAAAATTGCTAAAAGAATTGAAATCCATGAAAAACTCTGGTTGCCGTGGCATCGGAAAATGGGAAATTTCACAAAAGCTCATCAATTTATTTAAACGACATCTCCTCCTAAACTACTGGATCAAAATCAACCAAACTTGGCAGAAATGTTCCTTGGGTGGTCCCTTATAAAAATTGCTAAAATGATTGAAATCCATGAAAAACTCTGGTTGCCGTGGCATCGGAAAATGGGAAATTTCACAAAAGCTCAATAATTTCTTTAAACGACATCTCCTCCTAAACTTCTGGGTCAAAATCAACCAAACTTGGCAGAAATGTTCCTTGGGTGGTCCCTTATAAAAAATTGCTAAAATAATTGAAATCCATGAAAAACTGTGGTTGCCGTGACATCGGAAAATGGGAAATTTCACAAAAGCTCAACAATTTCTTTAAACGACATCTCCTCCTAAACTACTGGGTCAAAATCAACCAAACTTGGCAGAAATGTTCCTTGGGTGGTCCCTTATAAAAGTTGCTAAAATAATTGAAATCCATGAAAAACTGTGGTTGCCGTGGCATCAGAAAATGGGAAATTTCACAAAAGCTCAACAATTTCTTTAAACGACATCTCCTCCTTAACTTCTGGGTCAAAATCAACCAAACTTGGCAGAAATGTTCCTTCAGTAGTCCCTTATAAAAATTGCTAAAATAATTGAAATCCATGAAAAACTGTGGTTGCTGTGGCATCAGAAAATGGGAATTTTCACAAAAGCTCAACAATTTCTTTAAACGACATCTCTTCCTTAACTTTTGAGTCAAAATCAACCAAACTTGGCAGAGATGTTCCTTGGGTAGTCTCTTATAAAAATTGCTTAAAGAATTGAAATCCATGAAAAACTCTGGTTGCCATGGCATCGGAAAATGGGAAATTTCACAAAAATTTAACTATTTCTTTAAACAACATCTTCTCCTTAACTTCTGGGTTAAAATCAACCAAACTTGGCAGAAATGTTCCTAAGGTGGTCCCTTATAGAAATTGCTAAAATAATTGAAATCCATGAAAAACTGTGGTTGCCGTGGCATCGGAAAATGGTAAATTTAACAAAGCTCAACAACTTCTTTAAACGACATCTCCTCCTTAAATTCTGGGTTAAAATCAACCAAACATGGCAGAGATGTTCCTTAGGTGGTCCCTTATAAAAATTGCTAAAAGAATGGAAATCCATGGAAAACTATGGTTGCCGTGGCATCGGAAAATGGGAATTTTCACAAAAGCTCAACAACTTCTTTTAACGACATCTCCTCCTTAACTTTTCGGTCAAAATCAACAAACTTGGCAGTAATGTTCATTGGGTGGTCCCTTATAAAAATTGCTAAAAGAATTGAAATCTATGAAAAACTCTGGTTGTTGGAATCAGAAAATGGGAAATGTCATAAAAGCTGATCAATTTCTGTAAACAACATGTCCTCTGAAACTACATGGCCAAATTCTTCCCTGGGACAACAATGCGTAACATATGCAAAGTTATTTGGCATTATTAAAACATAACTCAGGTGAGCGATTTAGGGCCCTCAGGGTCCTCTTGTTTTTATATCAGTTCACTACTCGTATTCTAGATAAAGCTGTCATGTAAGACTAGAAAATAATCTTATTTGTTGTAAAATCCAAGATGGCATCCAATATGGCCGCCACAATGAAAACTAAATGGGCTATCATAATTATATGATTGTTTGTTCTGACTTAATGTATATCTGTATATTAAATAATCTAGATTTATTTCATGCAGTGTGTTTGGTCTTTTTAATGATACATTTTAAAATGAAAAAAAAAACCTTTAAATTTTAAAATGGTTTCAAGATCAAGGTCAAATTTAAGGTCAAATGTGAAATAAATATGTAATTTTACATAATCTTTTGTTTTTACAGAAAATCTTGTGCAAAAGATATGAAATGTTACATACCACAATAAACAACAATATGCAGGCTTTTATGATTAAATGTTAAAAGGGCCAATGCCAGGGATCAGAACAACATGGGTACAGTCAGAGTATGCATTGTTATGTGATGCATTGAATTATCTGGGGCCAAAGGAAAGGAATATACCAAATTTTTCACTATCTATCAAGGTCCTGTTTCCCATAAATATCACTATAAATATAAAAGGTGGGTCAGTCAATCACATACAGATTTGATCTATAAGGACTAAATGAACTTCATTTGAAATTTCCTTGGACAGAAATAATTTAGCAACATATAACATGCATGTTGACAATTCTATATGTTAAAGTTTGGTTTAAAGTCTGTTTTACATACCGAGAAACGCACTCAACCGACTTTACACTTTAACCCTGGGGACCACTGAGTCTCAAGTCGGCTGTTATTAATTGTCGCCTTCGGCAGCCACAACAATTTGGGTTTCAACATTCCTGTGTACCATTTATATACCTGGGTGAAAAGGAGCAACGTGGGGTAATTCCGGCAGAATTTGAACCCAGGACCCTTCGATTCCAAAGCCCGCGTCCTACCTCTAGACCAAGGCGCCCCTGGTAATTTCTTGCATATGTTTTTTTTACCTCAGACATCCTAGCATGGCTACATTAAAGATTTGGATATGTCATGTAGCCATGGATATTTTTATGGTGGTGTCTAATCAGAAACCGCCACACAAACCTTGTGAAAATAATTGAAAACCATATTGATTAAACCATGTTTCATATCTAATTTGCGATATGGTCACTACAATAAAATGTTAAATGTTAAGTAGGGAGGATACTCATATTTTAAAGTGACATTTCACAATCATTTTTACATAAATTTTACTTTTATTGTATCTGAAAGAGCATGTTTTCTTACGAAAATTCTGAAAATTTTAAGCCAAAATAATGAAACATTTACGAGATATATATATATTTTTGTTCCAAAATTAAACAAATTGTTGTGGGCAACAGTTCAGATTTATATAGAATTTGCCATTTCTGTCTCAACTTTGAAGGCGAATTTTTCGCTTATAAAGATCAACTTCAAAAAACTGATAGCACATCTACGAATTAGAATAAACAATCTTTGCATCAAGACATACTTTTAAAAATTGAAAGGAACATGAAATGTCACTTTAACTATAACAGTTTGAAAAGTAATTACAAAACAACAGTATTCGTGACTTTTATTCAATATTTCACCACCCGGTTTATGAGTAGTCATAGTTGAACAGTTAACCTGTTTAAAACACATACTTGAGTTATCGTTCATGGAAAGACTCATGTGACGATACATAGTAGCAAGATTCTTTAATCGTCATTTATGTCTGTTGCATATACATGTATAGTACTCATTTAAAACTCAAAGATAATCAACAAGAGGCAAAAGGGCCTTATGGGTCACCTGAATCAAATGAGCAGAAAAGCATGTATTTACAGATAAAGTATACTTATAATATCATTCCCACAAGTATATTGAAAGATATACACAAAATTGCCATTTTTAAACAGATTTTATTTTCTTTTACAAACTTTATAGTCCGAAGACTCTAAAAATCAAATATGAATCCAACCTATCAGCTGGTTCACAAGAAGATTTTTTTTAATATGTACCATATTTAGGCTACCCCCGTAGTGGTCCATTATGGGGTCGCAAGGGGAGGTAACTCTGAAGCTACTTCTTATAAGAATGCATCCTACCAAGTTTTGTTGAAATCCATCCAATGGTTCAAAATAATACTAATACACTAAAAGCACGTCCCCACCCCCACCACCTCAGCATTGCCAATTCTTGACATATTTTTTTCTTTTGTACAAACTTTGCAGTCCTTGCCCTAAAGACTCTAAATACCAAATGCGAATCCAATCCAACAGCCGGTTCATGAGAAGAATATTTTAAGATGTACCCTACTTACACCCTTTTTTTGCCCCTTATGGGGGCCCAAAGGTGAGATAACTCGATGATTTGTACAAATCTGAGACGGCTTTCCATGGGGGATATTTCCTGCCAAATATGGTTGAAATCTGTCCAATGGATCTCAAGAAGATGACGGATGACACACAGCGCATGACGACGGACAAAAAATGGTGGCAATCGGTCACCATGACCTTCGGTCAGGTGACATAAAATCCTGATCAAAATTGGTTGAAATGAAATAACCCAATTAGTTATACAGGTATTGCACAAAGAATCATAACAACTTTGAGTCAAACAATAATAAAGGGTAAACATGACTGTTTTTATATAAACAGGGTTAATTTGAAAAGATGTAAAGTTGTGTAAATCGCTAAATTGACATATCATGAAAACTTAAGAAATCTCCTTTTAAGCTTGGGTTTGGCATTTTAAATAGATGTAAACGTCTGGTTTTGAAATAAAAGTGCTCAGACTCCTAGTTTAGTAAACTGGTGCAAAATGGTGTAGCAGGAGTATAAAAGATGTCTGTATCTGGACTAAGCAAGAGTAATTGGGATAAACATGTATTGTACAAAATAACAATTGACTTGTACAATATTTTCATCAAATCCACTTCAGATGAACATGGATTAATATTCTGGCACCAGAGTTAGAGCTTACTTACAGTATTATTTTGTTTAAAGCCTGTTGAGATGACCTTAAGGTCTACTTAAAGGTGGTCAAGAACTTTTTTGGGATATATGACTTTCACATTTGTTTGTTTATTTGATACCGTACCATCAATGACAGGTCTCCAAGCTCATGGCTTGAGTTTTGATTCTGTTCTTGAAATGAGATCAAAGATGGCATTATCGGCATTTACACCTCCACTATTGCATTTAATATAAGTCTAGAACATATTGTTAGGATCACAGAATATAGGTTGGAGTCGTGATGCAAGAGACTATAACACATCAGCGACTGCCATCTCACCTAAGATGATTGGTCAACCCACACACAATTTCATCAACATACAATTGGAGTTTATCAACCAAGTCTCACATACTTGTTTGTTACCATTTCGCGAATCTCATCAAACAAGCTAAGTGGTAGGGGCCTACTTGTGCATTTTCAAATGATATAACTCTCCCCTGTTTCCAGTGGTACCTTTTTAAGCTGTTTATTGCTTACAAACTGATAACAATCTTTTTAATCTTGCATTTCAGTTTTGGTTTTATGGATCCTATTGCTGCCACTTTACTTTTAAGTAAAGGATCATAGAAGCTTTTCCTTTGTCTATGCATTATTTCACCATCTGAAATCACAATACATTCAAGAACCTTACTCCAATCAAGAAGAAGAAGATGCTTGGGACTTGAATGAAAATTCCCACTGACTACATTGGTGCCAGACTGTGGCCAAAGTAGTCTTGGTTAGTCCATAAACAGGTCATGTGCTAAAACTCCTGATACACATATTTACTGTATAAGGAGAGAGAGAGGCCTTGTGGCTATCAAGAACATTACAAAAAATGGAACTATCAACAACTTACATACAATAGTAAGGGAAGTGTTTATAAAATGTGTTGGTATTTTATATGGTATCAGTATTGGTAGTTCTTTGAACAAACTTTGAACAGAAAAGGTAAAAGAATTAAACCCTAAAATTCTGCCAGCAAATGACATAATTTTGCTGTATATGCTACAATGCGAGTATCACTTACTGGTCTGGAGAGGATGCCATCCTGTAATGTAGCAGCTGTCTGACCCACTAAAGTTGGATAAATGATGGACAGTAAGACATATCAATCAGCCCCATAACTCATGAGTCTACCAGTTACTCCACCAGGACTTCTCAGTGACTTTGTTTGTGATAGAATAGGTATATCTGAGCATCAATGTACGCAAAACCTAATAGATATACCATTACCTAAGATCTTTGATTGCACTAACTGTCAATGTAGCTTCTCTCAAGTAACCAGTGTGTACGTATATACGAAACTTGATAATTATCACTAATTCAGATTTTAGTAGGATGTCATGATTTATTACAAAAAGAAAAATTCCATTATAATTGGTGGTCTCATTAAGTTTTAAATGGGACATGTGATTTTAGTGAATTTAGAAAACAAGAGGACCATGATGGTCCTTAATCGCTCACCTGAACTGAGATTCACAAGGTGAGAAATGATTGCACCTTGTCTCATGATATCCAAAAGAACATTCTAATTCTCAATAGTCTTCATCCTTGTGACTAGACATACCTTCTGAACATGTTTCATGAAGATTGGACAAAAATTGTATCATCTACATTGCTAACAAGGATTTTGTCTTTAAGGCCACTTTTCCCACGATATCCAACAGAACATTCCCATTGTCGATAGGTTTCATCCTTGTGACTAGACAAATAATCTGACTAAATTTCATGAATATTGAGCCAAAATTATTGTCTCTATAGCGCTGACAAGGATTTTGTCATTAAGGCCCCTTTTCCCATGGCATCCCATGGAACATTCCTATTTTCCTCAGAGTTCATCATTGTGACTAGACAAACACAAGTTTCTTGACGATTAGACCAAAATTGTTGTCTCTAGAGTGCTAACAAGGATTTTCTCATTAAGACCCCTTTACTCATTATATTGACTGGAACATTCCAATTTTTTATAGGGTTTATCCTTGTAACTAAAACAAACATTCTTTTTAGTTTCATGAAGATTAAACCAAAACTGTTGCTTCTAGAGTGTTAAAAAGGATTTTGTCATAAAGGCCCCTTTTCCCATGATATCAAAATGGAAAATTCCGATTGTTGATAAGCTTCATCCTTGTGAATAGACAAATATTTTGATCAAGTTTCACGAATTTTTGTCGTTTGGGAAAGGGTTAAGCCAACATTATGGCCTGTAAATTGCCAACACAGATTTTGTCATTATGGCCCCTTTTCCCGTGGTATCCAATGGAATATTTCCATTTTCTGTAGGGTCCATCTCTGTGACTGGACAAACATTCTGACCAAGTTTTATGAACATTTGGCCAATATTGTAGCCTGTACAATGCTAACAAGGGTTTTGTCTTTCAGGCCCCTTTTCCCATGATATAAATGAGAAGGTTCCAATTTTCAACAGGATTCACCCCATATAAATCCCAAGAATCAACAACATGGATCCCTATGAAAAAATACTGTTACTGTATCTTGCACAATACATAGCTAAATGTTTTGAGATGAAAAGGTTTTCCAAGTCAAAGATCAAATTGTTAGAGATAGAACTCTTAACCCCTATATAAACCCCAAGAATCAACAACATAGGGCTCTTTCTTCATTGCAAAATGATTAATTTCATAATAATTTAGTAAAGAGCTAAAGAGAATATAAGTTGCAAAATAGAAGCAAGTCTGATTATAAATCCAAAGAAAAGATAACAGAACACTGATAACAGCTAGATTAAATCCTCATTTGTTTACTTAAGCTGGAGAAAGTCTAGATCATTGATCAGATAAATCCAAGTTTATCAAAATGGACCAAGGGAGGTAACTTGAACACTAAAAGTCTTATGGCTTCACTGACTGGTTATCCTCCTTAGTAAGTCTGATAAGCCCCACCCTGTCACGCCCAAATTTTTTGCCTAATCTTAAAATTTGAAAACAAATTTTGAAGCGAGTCACTCAAGGAACATTCCTGCCAAGTTTGGTTCAAATTGACCCAATGGTTGATTTTTAAATAATTTTCTTAGGATTTTTAAGCCCCGCCCTGCCACGCCCACATTTTTTTGAAAATCAAAAATTAACGAACAAGTTTTGAAAAAGGGCATCCAAGGAACATTCCAGCCAAGTTTGGTCAAAATTGGCCCAACGGTTCAGGAGGAGAAGATGTTTGAAGAAATTGTGAACGGACGGACAGACGGACGGACGGACAGACAGACAGACGGACGGACGACGGACGGTGAGCAACCACAATAGCTCACCTTGAGCACTTTGTGCTCAGGTGAGCTAATAAATGCCTAAACTGGTTAGAACGGCAAAATTGCTCTATACAGTGTATTGTGTGATGTAGCCACTAAAGAAGTATCGTCATTTCGATTTTTGTTGACATGAACTGTGTCTCAAATTTGTTTTTAAATGAAGAACTAAATTGCATATATACTGTATTTAAAGCACTTATCTTATTCTACATATTTCCTGTTGTCGAATTCTGACTTTTCAAAGCTCAAAGCGCTACCATCAACCTAAATTCAGATGTTTTTTTATCATTTTGCATGGCATATTCGATTCTATATTGGATAATATTATGGTGATACTTCAGATAGCTTAATATAGAAAATGAGTATTGTGCCAATTTAGAATATAAAGATGAACGACTTCGACATTATTTGAATTACCACAACACAAGTCAAATTTGAAACATGGTAAAAACAAAGATTTTTGTTATTCTTTCAAGGTGTCCCACAAGGTGTTTGTACACATCATTTTAAAATCTCCATGACAATGCAACACATCCTAATCTTAATATCAAGTTATTGAAGTTCATACACCATTGTTTATTTTAGTATATAGCTTTTTATTCAAGATTTTGTGTACAATAACAAAAATACGTAAAATAACAGATATATTCACTATTTTTCACATCTGACATTGAATTTGACATTGACCTTGATAACATTTAAAAAATGTATCATAAAAAGATCAAACACACTGCATGAAATAAAATCTGCTTTATTTGATATACAGATATACATTAAGTCAGTACAAACAATCATAATAGACAGTCCATTTGGTTTTCATAGTGGTGGCCATATTGGACGCCATCTTGGATTTTGCAACAAATAAGAATATTTTCTAGTCTTGCACGTCACAGCTTTATCCAAAATATGAGCATTGCTAAAATAAAAAGAATTAAAGTAACACTTTGACATTAATTATAATGACCATTATGTATATCAAAATTATGGGAAAACTGGTAAAATACAGTTTTCCATTATTTTTCACTAGGGGTCTATAGACGCCATCTTGAATATCTCCATGGAAACACAAGATATCTTAATCTTTATGTTAAATTATGAAGGCCTATATATTGTAGTTTATTTTGGTATATAACATTCCTGGCTTTTTAGGCAAACCTTTGAGTAATAAGAAAAGAAAACTGGTAAATGACATATTTTTTCACTATTTTTCACATTTGACCTTGAATTTGACCTTAACCTTGACATTATGACCATTGTGAAATGTATCACGATAAAGTTCAAACCTAGTATATGATATTAAACCTAGTTTGTATGATATATAGATATACATTAAATCAGTACAGGCATTCATATACAACAACCCCTTGTTTTCAATTCTGGCGGCCATCTTGGACACCATCTTGGATTTCTCAGCTCGTACCAACATCCAAGACTTGATATTGACCGTTTTATAAACTTCAGGATATGACAAACATTTTGGTATAGGTTAGAAAATGTGGTACTTTTGTGACCACCTACCCCATGAAATAGGCCACTTTTTCAGCGAAAGTCACTCCACTATCAAAGGGATACTCTCCAACGTTGAAGGGTATTCGATTGAAGTTCACATGGATTTCGTGCGATTTGAGCACAGTGCTCGGATTTGAGCATGGGAACGTACTTAAGTTTTTTCGAAATAAGAAAACCAGGCCCCGGTTTCTCGAAAAAACTTAAGTACGTTCTCATGCTCAAATCTTAGCACTGTGCTCAAATCGCACGAAATCCATGTGAACTTCAATCGAATACCCTTCAACGTTGGAGAGTATCCCTTTGAAGTTGAGCATGTTCTCTTGAGAATATACTTGAGTTTTTTTCGAGAAACCGGAGCCAGGTCTTGTTTGGGAAAAGGTTAACAAGAAATCTATCACTGAAGGTGATTAAGGTATTCACACACTAATGAGTATAAAATTCTACGGGTTGGATCACTTTATTTTTTTCAATCTACATACAAAGAGACACCTTTTCTGAAAAAATAAGGGAATTTGACCACAATTTTACAATTTGATGACAAATTTAAGATTTATCACACCGATATGAAAAATGGGCTTTTTGCGCACTGAGTAAAAGAAGCTCAAAACTGAATAAAAAGTGACATTTTCCAGAAACATCTGTAATATATGCACCAAACAAGAGCTTATTAAACATACTACTATAACAAGAATTGTCAGCGGACAATAAAGCTCGCCCAAACGAGAGCTTGTCACAAAGAAAAGTCATTTCCTAGGTCAAGGTAAAAAGGTCATGGCCCAAAATGAAATTTTGTAAAAGTAGGTCAAGCTCCATGGTCAAGGTCACAAGGTCACAGGTCATGGTCAAATGTGAACTGTGTTGGAATGAGGTGTCCGTGTGTGAATTATCAAGGCTGTAGGTGTAAAAGGACATGAGTTATAGGCAAAGTTAAAGTTTTTTGAAAGTAGGTCAAACTCCAAGGTCAAGGTACAAGTTTGAGTTTATTGGGGTTTTACGCCGTTTTCAACTACCAGGGTCATATCGCGGCGGCTGGAGCACCTAACCGTGGGTTCCTGGTATTTCTCGCACCAGTACAACCACAATATCCAAACCGAGCCTCCAGCTGCTCTCTCACATAGATGATTCACACCCATTGGTGAGAGACAAACGACTTTTGTCAATTGTCAGAATGGATACTGGCCGAGCCGGGGTTCGAACTCGAGACCCCTGGATTGATAGACTCCGACGTAACCGACTGAGCTATCCGGGCTCAGCAGGTCAAGGTACAAGGTCAACGTCAAATGTGAACCGTGTTGGTAGGTGTCCATGTGTGAAATATCAAGGCTGTAGGTGCAAAAGGACATGAGATATAGGCCAGATGAAAGCTTTTTAAAAGTAGGTCAAACTCCAAGGTCAAGGTCACCAGGTCCAAGGTCATGGTCAAATTTGAAAAGTGTTGGTAGGAGGTGTCATTGTGTGAAATATCAAGGCTGTAGGTGTAAAAGGACATGAGATAAAGGCCAGGTTAAAAATTTTAAAAGTAGGTCAAACTTCAAGGTCAATGTCACCAGGTCCAAGGTCATGGTCAAATATGAAAGGTCTTGGTGGGAGGTGTCCATATATGAAATATGAAGGCTGTAGGTGTAAAAGGACATGAGCTATAGGCAAGGTTAAAGTCTTTTAAAAGTAGGTCAAACTCCAAGGTCAAGGTCACAAGGTCCATGGTCATGGTCAAATGTGAATCATGTTGGTAGGAGGTGTCCATGTGTGAAATATCAAGGCTGTATGTGTAAAAGGACATGAAATATAGGCCAGGTTAAAGTTTTTTAAAAGTAGGTCAAACTCCAAGGTCAAGGTCACAAGAACCAAGGTCATGGTCAAATGTGAATGGTGTTGGTAGGAGGTGTCCATCTGTTAAATATCAAGGCTGTAGGTGTAAAAGGACATGAGATATAGGCCAGGTTAAAGTTTTTTAAAAGTAGGTCAAACTCCAAGGTCAAGGTCATGAGGTCAAAGGTCATGGTCAAATATGAATGGTGTTGGTAGGAGGTGTCCATATGTGAAATATCAAGGCTGTATGTGCAATAGGGCATAAGATATAGGCCAGGTTAAAGTTTTTTTAGGCCAGATTAAAGTTTTTAAAAGTAGGTCAAACTCCAAGGTCAAGGTCACAAGGTCAAAGGTCATGGTCTCAAATGAAAGGTCTTGGTGAGAGGTATCCACATGTGAGATATGAAGGCTGTAGGTGTAATATGGCATGAGATATAGGCCAGGTTAAAGTTTTTTAAAACGGTCAAAAAGTGGGTCAAACTCCAAGGTCAGGGTCACAAGGTCAAAGGTCATGGTCTCAAATTAAAGGTCTTGGTTAGAGGTACCCACAGATGAAATATGAAGGCTGTATCTCTAACAGGGCATGAGATATGGGCCAGGTTAAAGTTTTTGCAGACGCCGACGCCAACGCTGACGCCGACATCCGGGGGTATGACAATAGCTCTTCCGAGACTATCGTCCTGGGCGAGCTAAAAAATCACTCTTGACATATTGTGGCAACAATAATATTGGAACAAGAGCCGTCAGAGACGGACAATGCTCCCCGAATAAGGCATTGTCACAATAAATATATGCCATGCAGAGCTAATATAAAGCTAACAAATGTTAAGCCCCCTTTTTCCATGACATATTTTGTATACGCAAATTTGAAATAGTTTATTGTCAAGGGCATCTGATTTGCTACTCAAATATGAAATTTCATCAAATTCTGACCATTAGACTAGGAGAAATTAAAGAAAAACTGTATTTAACCTTAAGTCCCCTTTTCCCGTGACGAGGCCTCAAATCAAACAAGAGGACCATGATGGTCCTAAATCGCTCACCTGAATCAAGATGACAAAATATAAATGGTAATTAGGACAAATTCAAAGACATATCAAACTAAGTGCTTTCTCTTTGGAAACAATTAGGGAATAATTTTGTTCAAATCGATCCTGTAAAGTTGGGTATGAATTAGCACAATGGTTCAGGTTATTTTTTGATTTTGCAATATACAGCATAGGGCTAATTTTCAAAGCATACTGATCTGTTAGAGATTGATCATTTATGTTATATCATTATAACAAATTATAAGCACAATTTACAAGATTTGGTCTATTATTTGAAAAAATATAGCGAAAGATCAACATTTGATAAGCTAAGCTAATCCCTAATCTTATTTGTTTAAATAAGATAAACATATGGACAGCCAGAGCAACAGATAAGAGAATAGATAAGTGAAATAGAAACAGTACTCTAAATTCATTATTTATATCCAAACACTATGTAGAAATGAATGTATTAATCTTTTCAAGCAGATGATTGAAATGATCACCAACAACATAGGGTTTGATGAATATTGAAACAAAATGTTGATTTTTGAAAAGCTATCATCTCTTATCTGCCGCTTGTATGATTCCAAAAGAAAATTGTTCAAAATCACCTTGTGACATGTTGAACCAACAATGTAGGGCTTAGTTTCCATGTATAGTGATGATTTCTTGTATTCTGGTAGACATTCATGAAATGAGGTCTTACACAAAATTTCAAGGTTCTATGCCAAACAGTTTAGAAGAAAACTAAGTATCTCTGTGACAACCCGCAGTAAAGTATAATTTTCAAAGCACGAAATTTCCCAAACCCTGCCACACCCATATACTTTTTATAAAATCAAAAATTCAGATACAATTTTGAAACGAGTCACTCAAGGAACTTTCCTGCTACGTTTGATTTAAATTGGCCAAACGGTTGATTTTTAAAGAATTTTCTTCTGATTTCTCCAGGTCTGAAAAGCCCCTTCCTCCCTGCCACACCCACATTTTTTAACAAATGTAAAAATTTGTGAGCAAATATTGAAAAGGGTGACTCAAGGAACATTTCTGCAAAGTCTGGTTCAATTGGGCCCAATGGTTGATTTTTAAAGAATTTTCTTATGATTTCTCCAAGTCGGATAAGCCCCTTTCTCCCTGCCACACCCACATTTTTTGACAAATGTAAAAATTTGTGAACAAATTTTGAAAAGAGTGACTCAATGCACATTCCAATCGAGTTTGGATTAAATTGGCCCAATGGTTGATTTTTAAAGAATTTTCTTATGATTTCTCTAAGTCCGATAAGCCCCTTTCTCCCTGCCACACCCACATTTTTTGACAAATGTAAAAATTTGTGAACAAATTTTGAAAAGAATGAGTCAACGCACATTCCAACCGAGTTTGGTCAAATTGGCCCAATGGTTGATTTTTAAAGAATTTTCTTATGATTTCTCTAAGTCTGATAAGCCCCGCCCTGCCACGCCCACATTTTTGGACGAATCAAAAATTTGCTAACAATTTTTGAAAAGGGTCACCCAAGGAACATTCCTGCCAAATTTGGTTAAAATTGCCCCAATGGTTTGGGAGGAGAAGATGTTTAAAGAAATTGTGAACGGACGGACAGATGGACGGACGGACGTCCGGATGGACGGACAGACGGACGGACGACGGACGATGAGCGACCACAATAGCTCACCTTGAGCACTTTGTGCTCAGGTGAGCTAAAACCGGGAAAAGTACATCGGCATTTTGTCATAGGGAGTTCACATGGTAAGTTTCATTTGATTTGGCCCAAGGGTTATGGAGAAATCGCTTCGGACGGACGGACGGACGGAATGACGGACGGACGGATGGACGAAGCGGCGACTATATGCTCTCCCTTCGGGGAGCATAAAAAATGCATAAGTCGGAATGCATAGAAACAAAATTCTCCTGAAAATCTGTTTGATTTTTTTTGGGTTGTCATATTCAAAAAAGTCATTCTACATTAAGTATTGGTGGGGCCTTTCTAATCAGAACTTGAAAAATATCTACACATGTGTATGAAGTAAATACATAAGAATAGGGAAGTTTCGCCGTCCAAAAATAGAAAAATCGCCATGGTAACATGCCTTGGCGTTTTTTGACACACACAAAGAACATGTAAAATTTTATTTTGCTTTAAGTATCTATCCTTTCCGACATGATTTTTGTGAAGAGGTTAAACTGAAAACTGAATTATAATTCACTTAAAAATCACCCATTTACAAATCTATTAACCGATTTCCCTACAATTCAGTTTTAGTTGTTTGACAACAAGCTATACACGCGTCGACGTCAATTACACAGACCGCGGGAACGACGTCGTATGTTTTGGCGGCGACGTTATGACGTCAGCAAAACAAATTCTGAACTGTAACTTTTGTTTCAAGACAAATGCAGTAAGAGGTTATTTTTTTCAACATTTTATCTTTAAAACTCTAAAATATTGGAACAAATGGATTTAATTATACTAACACAAATAATTTCCCCTGGAAAAATATTTGAAAGAAAATACGGAAAATGTCGACATATGTCGACATTTGCCAATGATTTTTGACGTTCATTAGTGTGCGAATACCTTAAATACCCCGTCACTAAATTTTATCCGGACAAGCGTTTTTGTCAAAAACAAAGGGCAATAACACACAAAATATGTAAGGTAGCGCTATGCTCCAGTGAGACCTATCTACCCATGAAGTTTTATGATCATAGCTACTTCACTTTTGGAGATATGCTCTGTAGAAGTATTTTGTACACGGAAAGACAGGCAGACAGGCTGATTCCAGGAAACCCCCTAAAACATTCGTTTTGTAGGTGTATAATTAAAACATTCGTTTTGCAGGGGTATAATAGAACATTCGTTTTGCGGGGTTATATTAAGCATTTATAAAGAAAGAAGACTTAGGGTGATTTGAACTACTTTTGTTCCTGTTCAGAAGTAAGAGATTCCACGGACTTAACCCATTCCCGCACAGTGACGCCTATTGACACCTCACAAGATAAAAGCTTTCGAAAACATTGTGGGAAATGAAGATATTGCTTGTAACAAGCAATTTCTTCATTCGCCCCAATGTTCTCTTCCCTAAAAGACTAAACTATGTGAAAGTTCATTCACTCGAAACTTTTATTTGCATGTTAGAATCTTGGAATATTTACAAGTCTAAAGTAATGGGTTCACCTTTCCCAAACAGCAGAAGACTGAACCGGTCAAACTCGAAGGATTGGATGATTTGAATAGTGTTTTACGTCCAACTCAACAGCTAAAGTACAGTGCATTTACTACTACACCAAATTCGCCCCCCGAATTTGAAAGATGAAGATGACAAAATGGATGTTGCTAAATAATGGTAGTTGTACATGTTGCTAAAAAGCATTTCGTCGGTGTAAATGCAAAAACTTGTATGTCGGTTCTAGCGATTTTCAATGTACAAACTTGTGTGTCCATTTTAGACAATTCTTGCAGGTTTTGAGATATTTTTACCGATCAGTATCAATGATACATTATTTATGAACAATATTTCCAAATTTCAAGTAAAACATTTCAGTTTAGGAAAAGTTAGTATACTTTATTCCCTCCCCTTTAAAATTTTCCGAAAACGAGATACGAGGTTTTGCATTTACAACGACGATTTAGGGAATGAAAGGAAATGAAAAAAATATCCGTTAATTGACATTTCTCTCTTTTTCCTCAGCATCCTCTTTTGCCTTATTTCTCCAAGCTTTTCATATTTGGGACATGAAAATCAGTTTTTGTTTCAGTAAAGAAATTGTCCATTGTTTAAGAAGACAAATGTCCTGTACGAAAAAAATCTTTTATTTTTCAAGATGTAGGCATTACTATACAATATACATATATTTTACAATGTTGATCCCAGGAACATATTTCTTTCAAATGAGTCAAAAAAGGTACCTTTACCCATAAGATCAATTATCCCCCCATTATTAACCCTTTCCATAAGATTTTGAACAAGTCCGATTCAAAAGCTGCTGCAGATGACAAAATGTATTTTTGAAAAGATTGGATTTTTGTACATTGCAGCATAGAAAATATTGAGACAAATGGAGAAAATGCTGCTTATCAGCATTTTTCTCTTTTGCCTCAATGTTTTCCCAAGCCTTTTCTATCAGTGACGACTAAAGCAGAGGTGCATATTTTTGAGCGAGATTTTTAAAGATATCTTAATGTGTTTAGATAAAGCGTTTTAAAAACCAAGATTCTGACCAAGGTGTTCCAAATGATGACATCATTTTGATGGCTCAGCCCGAAACGGTTGTAACTGCCTATATGTTTATAGGCAGTTACAACCGTTCCGCACTGAGCCATCAATTTGTATAAAGTATGAAGCATTACCAGGGTACCATTGAGCAGTCGGAACAGCTCGGTCAATTATCTCTTATATTGTTTCTACGTAGGGGTTCTGCATGAAGTACAGGGTAATGGTAACTCCCAACGTCTTAAATCTTTCTCTTCAGAGAGAACGCTTTATCCAAAAACATCTCAAGAGATCTCAAGAAAGCTTGCTTTAAAGAACGCGCCTCTGGTCTTGTTTGGGAAAGAGTTTCAAAATTGAGACACATAAATATTGCATATTTAGCCCTTTTCCCAAACCACAATATTGGGGTTTGATGTCCGTGATGGAATAGGCTTCGGAAACATTAAGGCAAAAGAAGAAAATGCTGATGATCAGCATTTTCTCCTTCTGTCTCAATGTGTTCTCTGCTACATGATTCATAAATTTCATCTGAATCCATTTCCAAATAAGGATGCTTTTTGACACCTCGCATGATAAGGGCTTTGGAAAACACTGTGTAAGATGAAGAAATAGCTTGTGACAAGCAATTTCTTCATTTCCAACCAATCCATGTTTTCTTCCCCAAAAATGTGCAATTTCTTGAATTTGTCGTTTGCATGATCCTTTAATTTGGAAAAGTTCAACATGTTTTCTGTCTGGTAGTGGGTTAAGTAACATCGATTTTCTATTATTTTGTAATATGCAGCAGCTTTTAAATGGGCCAAGCCTAAAACTTTGTTGTCTTGTTATGGATTCAGTTAGCTTAACCCTTTCCCAAACGACAAAATTTTAGGGTGATCCACTTCAAAAACTGTAAAATATGACAAAATGGGTGTAATTAAAGATAGGATTTGTGTAAAATATGGCACAGAAAATATTGAGACAAAAGGAGAAACTGCTGGTTATCAGCAGTTTCTTCTTTTGTTTCAATGTTTTCCCAAGACTTTTCTATTAGGGACATCAAAACCAGGTCTTGTTTGGGAAAGGGTTAAATGATAATCAACAGCCGCCCCATGTTAGTCTGGCTACATGATCTGTTTTTCTCTTGGTTGGTTTGCCAAGGAACTGTAATTCCGAGACAGCTCGAAATAAATCTTGCTCTAAACCACAGTTAAATGTCCACAAAATTAAATGGCAAATGTACACCAACACAAGTATTAGAAGGATCAAAATTTGATCATCTGGTATAGGGTTACGTTAGCCTAAATGGTTGATCAACAGCCACCCCATGTGAGTCTGGCAACATGGTCGGTCTTTCTCTTTGTTGGTTTGATGAAGCCTAGGAACTGGAGTTCTGAGACAGCTCGAATAAATCTTGCTCTAAACCATAGTTAAGGATCACAAAACAAAACAAGGGCTTTGCAAAGTGTCGAATGTACACCAACATAAGCATTACTACATGAAAAAGGATTTTAAATTCATGGGCAGATAAGTGAAGAAATAATTATGAAGCAATCAATTTCACTAGAAGGAAATGCTGATAACTTGCATTTTCTCCTTTCCTTCCTTTCTGAATTTTCTTTGTTAAATTGTACACAAATTCTATCTGTATCAATACAAATATCTCCTTTGTAGTCTGCCACATATTTCGAACTGGAATAATCAACTTTATTTCTGTTTGGTAAAATGATGAACACAAATTCAAAGATGTTGCAGAAAACAATTCCAAGAGACTGAAATTTTGCATTTTCTGGCCTTTCTGTGAAGAAAACATTGTGGGAAATGAAGAAACTACTTGTCACAACCAATTTCTTTATTTTCCATGTTTTCTTCTAAGGCATCAACAGGGGCCACTGTGCTGTTATGGGTTAAGGAGTACAGCATCCAACAAAAAGCTAGACAGACTGACCTGACCAACAAGCAGACTCCTGCATATTTTCAGCAGAGGTTTTCGATGTCATATGTAATGATCTTTGATAATAGTAATAGAAATGGGGATTCATCCAACATGACAATTTCAGAAAAATATCAATAACTAGAATATCACTGAAAGTGATCATACCCCCCAACAGCACAGTGTTGTGCATTTTCATTTTAGAGATGTATATTTCCTATGAACTGTGATCTGATCAATTGAGAAAAAGAGCAAACACTATAAAAACAGACTGACCAACATATGTTAATGTAGCAAAAACTAGAATATCACTGAAAGTGATCATACCCCCCAAAAGCGCTGTGTTTGTGCATATATTGAGATGTACATTTCCTATGAACTGTGAAATGATAACATGAGAAAAAGGGCAAACAGACTGACCAACACATGGTAATGTTGCAAACATTGCATATTTTCAACAAAGGACCATAATTCAGTCAAAAATCAACAAGAAAATTCACTCAAGGGCCATATCTCCGTTAAAAATCAATGAACCATAACCCAAATAAAAAATGCATATCTACACTTGGTAATGACTACACATGTGAAGTTTGAATAAAATTGGTGCAGTAGTTTATGAGAAATAGAGTGGACAAAAAGTTGAAAAAACGATCAACACATGTTGATTTTGCGTAAAATGGCAATTTTAAGCAAAGGGACATAACTCACTTAAAAATCATTGCATCATCACAAGAATTTAATATGCACATATTTGAGAGCTACCAAGCATACCTATTAAATTTTTTTGAAATCCATCCATTGATTTCCGTGAAATTGAGCGGACAAAAACATTAACTCAAGGGCCGTAACTCTGTCAAAAATCAATGGATCATGACCAAAATGTAATATGCACATCTACACTTGATAATGACTTCACATGTGAAGTTTGAATAAAATTGGTGCAGTAGTTTATGAGAAAAAGAGTGGACAAAAAATTGAAAAAACGATCAACACACTTTAATTTTGCGTAAAATGGCAATTTTCAGCAAAGGGCCATTACTCAGTCAAAAATCAATGAATTATCACCAGAATTTAATATGCACATATTTGAGAGCTACTAAGCATAACTGCAAAAAAAATGAAATCCATCAATTAGTTTCCAAAAAATTGAGCGGACAAGAAAATTCACTCAAGGGCCATCACTCTGTCAAAAATCATTGAACCGTGACCAAAATATTATGTGCACATTTCCACTTAGTAATGAGTTCACATGTCAAGTAAGACCAAAATTGGTCCAATAGTTTATGAGAAATAGAGTGGACAAAAATTGAAAAACCGATCAACACACCCTGATTTTGCGTAAAATGGCAATTTTCAGCAAAGGGCCATAACTCAGTCAAAAATCAATGAATCATCACCAGAATTTAATATGCACATATTTGAGAGCTATTAAGCATAACTGTAATGTTTAATTGAAATCCGTGAATTAGTTTCCGAGAAATTGAGCGGACAAGAAAATTCACTCAAGGGCCGTAACTCCGTCAAAAATCAATAGACCGTGACCAAAATATAATATGCACATCTCCACTTGGTAATGAGTTACCATGTGAAGTTTGAATTAAATTGGACCTGTAGTTTAGGAGAAATAGAGCGGACAAAAAAGCTACGGACCAACCAACAGACAGACAGACAGACAGACCAACGGACAAGCTGACTCCTATATACCCCCCAAATTGAATTTGGGGGGTATAATGAATCATCACCAGAATTTAATATGCACATATTTGAGAGCTACTAAGCATAAATGTAAAGTTTTTTTGAAATCCATCAATTAGCTTCCGAGAAATTCAGCGGACAAGAAAATTCACTCAAGGGCCGTAACTCCATCAAAAATCAATGGACCGTGACCAAAATATAATATGCACATCTACACTTGGTAATGAGTTACCATGTGCAGTTTGAACTTAATTGGACCAGTAGTTTAGGAGAAATAGAGCGGACAAAAAAGCTACGGACCAACCAACAGACAGACAGACAGACAGACAGACAGACCAACAGACAAGCTGACTCCTATATACCCCCCAAATTGAATTTGGGGGGTATAAAAATCAATGAATCATCACCAGAATTTAATATGCACATATTTGAGAGCTACTAAGCATAACTGTAAAGTTTAATTGAAATCCGTGAATTAGTTTCCGAGAAATTGAGCGGACAAGAAAATTCACTCAAGGGCCGTAACTCCGTCAAAAATCAATGGACCATGACCAAAATATAATATGCACATCTCCACTTGGTAATGAGTTACCATGTGAAGTTTGAATTAAATTGGACCTGTAGTTTAGGAGAAATAGAGCGGACAAAAAAGCTACGGACCAACCAACAGACAGACAGACAGACAGACAGACAGACAGACAGACAGACAGACAGACAGACCAACGGACAAGCTGACTCCTATATACCCCCCAAATTGAATTTGGGGGGTATAATTACTAATTTTAACAAAGGGCCATAATTCAGTAAAAAAAAAACAACAACAATGAACCGAAACCAATATTTGATATGCACATATTTGAGAGCTAGTAAGCATACTTGTAAAGTTATAATTAATAAAATCTATTCATTATTTACCAAGAGTTGAAGCGGACAAGAAAATTCACTCAAAGGCCATAACTCTGTGAAAAATCAATAGACCATGACCAAAATAGAAGTTGCAAATCTTCACTTTGTAATAAGTTCACAAGGAGAAATAGAGCAGACAAAAAATCAACAAACTGATCAACACATGTTAATGTTGCGAAAAATGCCAATTTTCAACAAAGGGCCATAACTCAGTCAAAAATCAATGAACCATTACAAATATTTGGTATGCACATACTTGAGAGCTACTAAGCATTACTGTAAAATATCTTCGAAATCCATCTATCACTTTTCTAGAAATTGAACGGACAAGAAAATTCACTCAAGGGCCATAATTCGGTCAAAAATCAATGGACCATGACCAAAATAAAATATGCACATCTACACTTAGTAATGAGTTCACATGTGAAGTTTGAATAAAATTGGTCCAGCAGTTTATGAGAAATAGAGTGGACAAAAAATTGAAAAAACAATCAACACACATTAATTTTGCGTAAAATGGCAATTTTCAGCAAAAGGCCATAACTCATTCAAAAATCATTGAATCATCACCAAAATTTTATATGCACATATTTGAGAGCTACTAAGCATAACTGTAAAGTTTTTTTTTTTAAATCCATCCATTAGTTATCGAGAAATTGAGCGGACAAGAAAATTCACTCAAGGACCGTAACTCCGTCAAAAATCAATGGACCATGACCAAAATATAATATGCACATCTCAATGTGGTAATGAGTTCACATGTGAAGTTTGAACAAAATTGATTCAGAAGTTTATGAGAAATAGAGTGGACAAAAATTGAAAAACCGATAAACACACGTTGATTTCGTGTAAAATGGCAATTTTCAGCAAAAGGCCATAACTCAGTCAAAAATCAATGAAACATCACAAGAATTTAATATGCACATATTTGAGAGCTACTAAGCATAACTGTAAAGTCTTTTTGAAATTCATCCATTACTTTCCGAGAAATTGAGCGGACAAGAAAATTCACTCAAGGGCCGTAACTCCGTCAAAAATCTATGGACCGTAAAAAAAATTTAGTATGCACATCTCAACTTAGTAATGAGTTCACAAGTGATGTTTGAACAAAATTGGTCCAATAGTTTATGAGAAATAGAGTGGACAAAAAATTGAAAAACAGATCAACACACATTGATTTTGCGTTAAATGGCAATTTTCAGCAAAGGGCCATAACTCAGTCAAAAATCGATGAATCATCACCAAAATTTAATATGCACATATTTGAGAGCTACTAAGCATAACTGTAAAGTTTTTTTGAAATCCGTCCATTTGTTTCCAAGAAATTGAGTGGACAAGAAAATTCACTCAAGGGCCGTAACTCCACCAAAAATCAATGGACCGTGCAAAAAAATTAGTATGCACATCTCAACTTAGTAATGAGTTCACATGTGATGTTTGAACAAAATTGGTCTAATAGTTTATGAGAAATAGAGTGGACAAAAAATTGAAAAACCGATCAACACACATTGATTTTGCGTGAAATGGCAATTTTCAGCAAAGGGCCATAACTCAGTCAAAAATCAATGAATCATCACCAAAATTTGATATGCACATATTTGAGAGCTATTAAGCATAACTGTAAAGTTTTTTTGAAATCCGTCTTTTAGTTTCTGAGAAATTTGAGCGGACAAGAAAATTCACTCAAGGGCCGTAACTCCATCAAAAATCAATGGACCGTAAAAAATTTTTTAGTATGCACATCTCAACTTAGTAATGAGTTCACATGTGAAGTTTGAACAAAATTGGTCCAATAGTTTATGAGAAATAGAGTGGACAAAAAATTGAAAAACAGATCAACACACATTGATTTTGCGTTAAATGGCAATTTTCAGCAAAGGGCCATAACTCAGTCAAAAATCAATGAATCATCACCAAAATTTGATATGCACATATTTGAGAGCTATTAAGCATAACTGTAAAGTTTTTTTGAAATCCGTCCATTAGTATCTGAGAAATTGAGCGGACAAGAAAATTCACTCAAGGGCTGTAACTCCGTCAAAAATCAATGAACCGTGACAAAAATTTCATATGCACATCTGCACTTGGTAATGAGTTCACATGTGAAGTTTGAACAAAATTGGACCAGCAGTTTAGGAGAAATAGAGCGGACAAAAAAGCAACAGACCGACCGACCGACCGACAGACAGACAGACAGACAGACCAACGGACAAGCTGACTCCTATATACCCCCCAAATTGAATTTGGGGGGTATAATTATGTTCTTACTTTACAAATTTGAATTTCCTTTGAAGCAGAGAAGGCAGTTAACCACCAGGGATTAGATAGATATGAAAATGTTGAAAATGTTGTCACATGATTCCCAGCTGTGGTATTGGAAATGAATAACAGTAAAGGATACTGAAGCTCTTTAGTTGGTTTGCCTGACAAATCTTCCTCCTCCTTCTCTATCACAGTCAGAAATGCCTGAATACAGTTTTATCACATTACATGTCTTTGCCTACGTAATGTCAAACATGCCGAAAACAATAAATAGCTGCATGTTTTGGGGTAGTTAAGGTACATTTTGAAAAATCTTAGGATGTAAATTATATGAAAAGCTTTTCTTAAAATGGCAGCTTCTTTCAATTAATCTTCATAAAAAAGCATTAAACTGAAAATACACTGATGAAAAATTCAACATCTTTCATGGCAGGCCAAATGGCATGTCAAGAATGGGATGTTGTACATTGTGATCTCATTCTATACAACCTGCTTGTTTTAACCCATTACCAAACGGCAAAATTTTAGGCTGGTCCAAATTCAAAGATGTTGCAGACGACAATTTCAAGTGAATGAAATTCAACATTTTTGGGTCTTTTTACGTAGAAAACATTGTGGGAAATGAAGAAATTGCTTGTCACAAGCAATTTCTTCGTTTTCCACAATGTTTTCCAAAGAAATTATCTAAAAGGGTGTCAAAAGGCGTCAATGTGTGGGAATGGGTTAATCCCATACATGCATCCAATCATACAAGTTGATGAGTTGCCCACATTCAAGTTTGTACACAATACATATATCAAGGGCTCAGTGCAAAACTATTGTAACTACATATTTTTCAAAAATTCAGTTTTTTTGTATTTTCTGAATCTTTAGGAAGGAATACATCACATGTTCTAAAACAAGGGTTCAATTCTGTATACTTAAAATGATATTTAGAATTTTAAAAACATTTTTTCTCTTTAACTTTGAGGAAGTCAATAAGTTTTTTCCCTCACCTAAAAATTTTTACAAAATGTAGTTACAATAGTTTTGCACTAAGACCTTGATATGTATCTGGCATTAGATATAAAACTTTATTTACAACTTACTGCAATACTTTGGCAGGCAGCATAGAACAAGATCAGTCTGCACACATGTGTAATCTGATCTCATTCTAAACAACCTCATTGTTTTAATTTCATACCTGCATCCAATCATACAAGTTGATGAGCTGTCCACACTCAAGATGTAACTTGTACACAATACATATATCTGGCATGGTGGATAATACTTGATTGTTCTCAGACTTGCAACATTCACACTGGAAAATAACACACAATAATGTTCTTTTGACCATCCAAATGAGTCGGGATCTCGAAAAAAGGTACCTTAACCCATTACCACACAATGACTCTTTTTTTATTTCCTATAAGATAATGACTTTTGAAAACATTGTGGAAAATGAAGAAATTGCTTGTGAAAAGCAATTTCTTCATTTCCCACAATGTTTTCTACCCCAAGGACCAACATGTTTTAAATTTCATGTACTTGGAATTGTCGTCTGCAAAATCTTTGAATTTGGATCACCCTAAAATTTTGTCGTTTGAGAAAGGGTTAAAGCTTTAAAGCCCAACATGATTCAAGATCAGCTGCATATACATGCAGGCTGATCAGGAATCATACTGTTCTTTAACAGCAAGTTAGCAGAGGAGATCCTTTTAAGTCTACATTTGACCACAGACTAATTTGGAAACTTGGTTTTCGGAATTGCTATTAAGGCTCTTTTTCAGATGCTGGCTCAAATATTATTTATTGGCATTTCAGTTAGAAATATTAGTATTTGTCAAAACATCATAACACTGGTTGAAAGTAGCAAAATGAGGAAACCTTTTTTTACGCAGGAAAGCCCTTGACATTTGCGGATTGAACATTGGAGCAATAGATTTCAAAACTGGTATACTACTGCTAGACTACCAACCTCCACAAGAATGAAATACAAACCTGTAGATAATGGCTTGGGTTACTGAGGGCCATTTGTAGAGCAGATCTGGGTGGTCAACATGGATCCTGATCAGACTGCATGTATATGCAGGCTGATCTGGATCAATGTTGATCTCAAATACCACAAGAATTTTTTCCATACAATTTCTAAATACATACCTGAAGATAATGACTAGGATTACTGAGAGCCATTTGTAGAGCAGATCTGGGTGAAGCATTCAGATGTCTTCTTATGTTAGCGGTAGAATCGTAATAGAATATCTCATGTAGAGGGAGGGTTTTAGGGCACGCTAGGTATTGTCTGAAATCGTAACAAAGAATTGACTGACTTGGGTATACAATGGCTATACAGTCAATCTTGCTCAAGCGACCACGTGCATTAAGCGACTTTTTGCTTGAAGTGACCACTCTCGGGTCCTCCCAATGAAATTCCTTCTTTTAATTGTTGTATTAAGCGTTTTTTCCCCAACGCGACCAGCGACCGGCATATTCGGGACCCTCAAACAATAGAATGTTATTTTAAACGACCCTTCAACATTACAGATAATTTGCAAAAGGTGTCAAACGCATGTACTCGAGATGAAAGCTGTGAAAATTTGCCCAATTAATGGCAATTTTGTCACCTGTGCATTCAATCGAAACTGTAAACAATACGACTCGACGCTGACCAATGGGGCTTTACGAAAGAAAAAAAGCTTAAACCAATGAAATAGCCTATGGATGATTGTTGGTTCACTGTTGTGTATTCTGGATTGCCATAATTCATTTCGAATAATGTTCCCAATCATAGCCTATGTACACATTAATCTGAATTGAGGAGTAATCTTGCATTGAAAAATCTGTAATATCATATCTAAACGCAAAATATCAACTGTGGTTGATCGAGTTTGTGTAATTTACTTTTCTAAAGTAAACAGAAAAAAATTGTTCGATTAAATTATAAACAAACGAAAAAATCAAGTCCAGTCCTCATTGAAATAAACAACGGGAATTCACTCTAATGTCATACCAAAATACTTCGAAGTTAAGTTGAATTTTGCACAGAATTGGTGATAAATAATCCTGTATGTCATCAATTGCCTTTTTTTTATTTTTACAAATTGACTAAATCAAAGATTCTCCCCTATATCAACGGAATATTTCCTGTAACTTCACAATGAATAATCAATCATGCCATTGTTCTCTATGATCATATTTTATATAAAAACAAGAGCTGTCACAGTAAGATGACAATGCCCCCGACACCGCTTTGATTTTAAATTATGGCCAATCTATGTTCAAGGTCAAGGTCATCCAGGGGTCAAGGTCACCAAAGTATGTGCCTACAGAAAGGTAATGTACCAAGGAATGTTGTGGTAAAGTATGAAGCGAATATGTTAAGTAATAAGGAAGTTATGGCCAATGTTAAAGTTTTTGGACAGAATGACGGACGGACAGACTGACAGACAGACGGACGGACAGACAGACGGACGGACGGACAAGTCAAATTTATGATGCCTCCCTATCGGGGGCATAAAAATGTGGATAAATAAGAACCAGCATAAAAATTTTGTATTAAGAGACCATTTCATTCAGCGACCATTTTTTGGATTCCCCCAGGGTGGTCTCTTAAAACAAGATTGACTGTATATGTATTAACCCTTTCCCAAACAACAAAATTTTAGGGTGGTCCAAATTCAAAGGGGTTGCAGACGACAAAATAGATTATATCAAAAGGAGAAAATATGCATTTTATAGCCCAGAAAATATTGAGGCAAAAAGAGAAAGTGCTGGTCACCAGCACTTTCTTCTTTTGCCTCAATGTTTTCCCAAGAATTTTCTACTAGGGACGTCAAAAACCAGTCTTGTTGGGGAAAGGGTTAAAGACTTTGTAAGACACTATTGCTGTCATAAGTTCATTACTTGCAGTTTTTCCGAAAACATGACATTGATATATGATTACTTTTGACATCCCTAACAGAAATGGCTAGAAAATGCTGATAATTAGCATTTTCTCTTTTGCCTCAATATTTTCTGTAATATATATCATTAACAAATTCTATCTTTATTAACACTTAATTTATTGACTGTAGCAGCTGCCAAATGGGAACAGTCCAAATTTTCTCATTTGGGAAAGGGTTAAACCACATAAACAATGACAGATTATAAATTGATAGTAAAAAAGTTTCCTGTACCTGAATATACCATCTAAATAATCAATCAATTCAAGACGAAGTTTCTCATATGGTGACAATTTCTTTTTTCTTTTACTTATGTCTTGAAGTTGCTGAAAAATAAAGACAACAGAAGATTTTTACATTGAAAGACATTTGAATGATTTTAAAATAAACTAGAACTGTCGCAAAGCGGACAAATACCCCCCACTAAAGCCTTGTCACTGAAAAAGTGCTATCGGTCAAAAGGTTCTTGACTTAGAGCATGGAAACGGATTTTAAACATAGTCCAACTGTGACCTTTACCTTTGACCTTGGTGACCCCAAAACGATAGGGCACCTCCTTGGGTCATGGCCAACAACTGTAAAGTTTCATGATCCTAGGTCAAACGGTTCTTGAGTTAGAACACAGAAATGAAATTGTAAATTTTGACTACTTCCCGTAATTTTGACTACTTCCCCCCCCCCATTAAAAAGTTCAAAGTGGCATAACTGTAAAACTAATCACTGGATCAAGATGAAAATTGCAGGTGCACAACTTCATATAATAGGAAACATCCTGGTAAAATTTCAGAAAAATTGGTCTAAAAACTGTGGGAGGAGAAGAGGACACAAGATTATGTCCACGGACGGACAGACCGACAACCTGATTCCAGTATACCCCCCCCCCCTAACTTTGTTGTGGGGGGTATAATGAAATAAGTGATCAGTTCTAAATGAAAAGTTTCAAAAACATATTTAGTTGACACTTGTTATTTCAACTTAACAGGGGGACATCAAATTACCTAACAAGAGCTGTCCGAAGACAGCGTGCTCGACTTTCTAAGTTGCTTAGTATAAAGGGGGCATAACTCCAAATATAGTGGAGCCAGGGTCATTGGCCCTGATAGTAAGGTAGAGGGTGTGATGGTGAATAAGTATTCCAAGTTTGGGTTGAATACCTTTGATAGTATGGCAGTTATTGATGATTGAAAAAACTTTAACCTTTGTTGCAACGCCGATGCCAACACCAACGCCTGGGTGACAGTATAAGCTATCATTTTCTTCGAAAAGTCAAGCTAAAAATATCCAGAGTTGGACAAATTAGATTTTTGTAAAATGACAAGAAAAAAATGTAGCTTAGGATTTTTGTTAAATAAAGTAAAATCATGCAGAGTTGAAAACAGAGTTGTCCACAAACAGCATGGCTCACTAAACCCTTTCCAAAACAAGACCTGCTTTTGACGTCCCTAACAGAAAAGGCTTAGGAAAACATTGAGACAAAACAAGAGCCGTCATAGACGGATTATGCTCCCCGAATAAGTGTTTGTCACAAAATAAAAATCATCAAACATTAAGCCACCTTTTCCCATGACAGATTTTTTGTACACACATTATTTATACAATATGGTCTAGAACATCTCATTGATCACAAAAGTACAAAATTTCATTAAATTCTACCCATTGGATGAAGAGAAATTGGAGAAAATCTAATTTATACATTAAGGCCCCTTTTTCCATGACGCAGCCTAAAATCAACAAACGGAGCAAAATGTCCCTAGGGATTATCCCTGGAAGTTCACATGTGAAGTTTCCTTGAATTTGGTCTAAGGGTTGCTGAGATATGGCTGTGGACGGACGACGGACAAATTATCATACATTAAGCCCCTTTTCCCACGACAGATTTTTTGTACACACATTATTTATAAGATATTGTCTAGAACATCTCATTTATCACAAAAGTACAAACTTTCATTAAATTCTGCCCATTGGATGAAGAGAAATTGGAGAAAATCTAATTTTTACATTAAGGCCCCTTTTTCCATGACGCAGCCTCAAATCAACAAACGGAGAAAAAGGTCCCTAGGGAGTATCCCTGGGAGTTCACATGTGAAGTTTGGTTGAATTTTGTCCAAGGGTTGCTGAGATATGGCTGTGGACGGACGGACGGACACACGGACAGCCGGACGGACGGACGGACAGCATGGCGACTATATGCTCCCCCGAAATTTTTTCGGGGAGCATAATAAGAAACTGCATTTGTCTCAATATTTTCTATGCCATATTTTACACAAATCCTATCTTTAATAACATCCATTTTGTCATTTGTGGCAGTTTTTTGAAGTTAAACACCCTAAAATTTTGCCGTTTGGAAGGGATTAAAAGGGGGATGGTCACAAAAATGGTCAAACTTAAGCATAAAATTATAGATATAGACCAGATTAAAGGGACATTTCATTCCAATTTCATTTTTTTTAAGTATGTCTTGATGCCAAGATTGGTTATTCTAATGAGTATAAATACTATTAGTTTTTTTAAGTTGTTGCCAATAAGCGAGAAACACACATTTAAAGTTGAGACATAATCGATAAATTGCATATAAATCCGAACTGTTGTCCACAACAATTCGTTCAATTTTAACACAAAAATATAAATTTCTCGTAAACGGCGCAATATTTTGGCTTGAAATTTTCAGAATTTCCATAAGGAAATGTGCTCTTTCAGATAAAAATAAAAGTAAAATTTATGACAAAAAATACTGAAATGTCACTTTAAAGTTTCATTTATGTAAACTACTGTGATGTTGACAACTAGGACTGCAACATTAGCTCCTCCGACATAAAATCCAAGCTTGCTAAAAACTTCAAACATTATCAAAATCAGAGTAACAGATAGGATAGGGTGAAGACATTTTAAATTTCTTTTTTCAAATCCTAAACCTATGTTGCGGGTACTCATTTGAATTGTCTCAACGAGACGATTCCAATGAGTATCCACAACATAGGATTTAGTGAACATTTAGTGAAATATCTTATTTTGAAAAGCAATCACATCCTTTTATCTTTAGCTCTGATGATTTTGCACTTCTATACTACAGTAAAATCAGAAATGTTCGCTAGGGATTAATCTTCGCTATGTTCGCGAATCCAATAAATTCGTAAACATTTAGCCACGTGAACATATTGCCTGTGAGCAAATGCAATGATTAATTCGTAAACATTTAGCCACATGAACATATTGCCTGGGAGCAAATGCAATGATCCTACAAGAACGCACTGTCCATCCCCCATTACTTTGATTTTCGGAATTGTTTTGGTTTTATCGTACAATGTAAATCGAGTAAATAATGCAATCAAACTAGACAAACAACTTAAATGTTCGCATTCTTTAAAATTTCCAATAAACCTTCGCTGCGATGGGCCTTGAATACATCAAATATCACCAGAGCTGTTTGGTTACACCTGTAACAAAAGGTGTGAAATGTGGTCTATGGAGCGACATACGATTTTGACAGGCATTGTTTGTCAGCAATTAACAGTTATGTTATGCAGTTTTCCATACTTTAAACAAGATCTATTGAACAAATACAGACTGCTGAATGTATTCGATCTGAATTATCGTGATATGATTTTATTAATCTACAGAAGATGAACAGTGTTTGGTATGAAAATGTATTCATGTACATGAATAAAGGATAAAATGATTACGGATTACGTGAGACCTTTTTAAACAAGTAGGGGCATCTGGTATTTTTTACATATCATGTTATTAATATGATGATTGGCTGTAAAAATAACACAAAACCGATAGTTGATGGTAGTTGGTGATTTTATTTTCGTGAAAATTAAACCACATGGTTCACAGGTTTTGTTTTTCGCAAATTTTTACCCTCGCAAACCACTTCAAATTTAAAAATTCGTAAACTTTTGGCCCAGCGAAAATATCTGATTTTACAGTACCTGTCTAAGACTATGCAAGGATGTTCTGGATGGAAGATTCATTTGTTTATCTTCTTCATCTTCCTCCTCTTCTTCTATTATATCTGTAAAGAGATTTAGACCAGGGGTCGGATAAATGACCCTTATTACAGATTAACATGGTTCAAGATCAGATTTTGTGTCCATACAGTCTGATTAAGATCTATGCTTTTCTGTAAGGGATTCTTCATGTTAGATTCTTTATGTTACTCTTGTTTGTGAGAAGAGATTTTTTTCATTTTCCACAATGTTTCTTAACCCAAAATGGACTGATTTTCAAAAGTTCCTCAACTTGAAACTGTATTATGCTAATTCCTTTCAAATTGGAACAGATCAAACTGTTGCCATCTGGTAATTGGTTAATGATATAGGAACTAGCAAAATGCTAAAGCTGCAATGCAGTTAGATACTGGCAGCTGTCAATTAGTTTAGCCCTTTCCCAAACAAGACCTGATTTTGACATCAGTGACATTAAAGCTTGGAAAACATTCAGGCAAAAGAAGAAAATGCTGATAACCAGCATTTTCTTCTTTTGCCTTAATATCTTTTGTACTGTATTTTGCATAAATCCTAGATTTATAAAACAAATCTTATATTTCGCAACTGCTTTCAAGTTTCACAACCCTAAATTTTTGCTGTCTGGGGATAGGGTTAACTCAATTGGTTAACCGTTTATAAACTTACCGTCTAATGTGTTAAATCTTTGTAAGAATTTTTCTATGTCCGATCGTATATGATTGATATCTTTTGGACCATCTTTGATTGGCTCGACACCTAACTTGACCAGGTCTTGCAGATCATCTTTTGACATAATTCTGAAAATATACAAAATGGCAATGAATTGTGAGCTAGAAATAGACTGGGTTTACCATTCTGTATTGATAAACTGTCACTGTTGTTGTAAAATCGTATAACTATGGCTTGATTTTATAACAAGAGCTGTCCGAAGACAGCACGCTCGACTTTCTAAGTTCCTTAGTATAAAGGGGGCATAACTCCAAATATAGTGAAGCCAAGGTCATGGACCCTGGTAGTAAGGTAGAGGGTTTGATGGTGAATAAGTATTCCAAGTTTGGGTTGAATCCCTTTGATAGTATAGAAGTTATTGATGTTTGAAAAAACTTTAATCTTTGTTGCAACGCCGACGCCAACGTCGACGCCCAGGTGACAGTATAAGCTCTCGTTTTCTTCGAAAAGTCGAGCTAAAAACACCTACGAAATACTATTGTTTGTCCGAAATTATGTCACAGTCAACTGGATAAAATCGATTCCTATCTGTCAATATGTGTTAACTTTCTCAAATGGCAAAAGATTGCATGTACCAATTTGAAAGCTGCTACAGACAACAAAACTGATGTTGGTAAAGGCATGATTTCTGTATGATAAGGATTAACAATGTGGATAAAGTTCCAAAGAAAACAATGACATGTAAAGAAAAACGAGATTGGCAAAACGAATATCTTTGGGAAACAGCCTTCAAACATATAAACAGAGAGGACACATAATTTAGAATTACTTATCTCAAAAATAAAAGTTTAAATTGGAAATCATGGCTTACTTGAGTAGATCAATGGCTTGTTTATAAGACTCTGTGTCAAACATGTTGGCTTCCAGAGTACAAGAATAAACCTCCCTCAGCTGCAGAAAAAGATGTTTAAGCTAGTATCTGATCTCTAGCCAGACTAACTGGGAAAACAAGCACATCAGTTACACTAAATCAACACAAAATAGCAGCAGAAAATGTCATTAAACAAACATCTCAGATCTAATTCTTTTTCTTTCAACATTCAACAAATTCAATGGACAATCATTAATTGCCTGATGAAACTCTTTTAAAATATAGATCTGATCTATTGGGGTTTATCACCATTTTCTTCTCAACTACTATGGTCATATTACAGCTGCTGGAGCACTTAACCGTGGATTCTTGGTATTTCTCTAATCAGTACCACCACAATTTCCAAACTGAGCCTCTAGCTGCTCTCTCACATAGATGATTCACACCCATAGGTGAGAGACAAATATCTTTTTGTCAAAAGTCAGAATGATTACTGGCCGAGCCGGGGTAGGAACTCGCAACCATTGGATTATCAACTGAGCTATCGGGGATAGGCGTTTGTCATAGATTTTTATGTCAAAATATGTGAAACTATGAACTTACCTGTTTTCCAAGTGGATAACTAGGTAACTTGGCCACTAACGAGTGAAGGCATTTTAACACATGGAAGAAACATTCATGGTAACTGTGCATCTCTTTAACTAATTTTTTTATTCTAGTCTGAAAAATAAAACTTACAAGTTACAGTAGAGCTTTCCCAAGCGGCAAAAATTTAGGGTGATCCACTTCAAAAACTGCTACAAATGACAAGATGGATGTTACTAAGGATATAATTTGTGTAAAATATGGCACAGAAAATATTGAGACAAAAGGAAAAACTGCTGGTTATCAGCAGTTTCTTCTTTTGTTTCAATGTTTTCCCAAGCCTTTTCTAATAGGGACGTCAAAAACAGGTCTTGTTTGGGAAAGGGGTAGAGCAATAGAAGTAACAGAAATAACAGTATAATAATTGGATGGACTGCTTTCAATACCCCAAAAATTATGGTCGAAGAATTGACAATTGAGACTCTATGGATACCTTGAAAGGTTTGAACACTCTTCAAAGACTTTTTTCCTTTATAGCGGTTACATATAAGAAATGTGTGGAAAAACAAATAAAATACCTTTGTAAATTTATCATTCAATAACAAATCTGGCTGTTCCTGGACACTGCACTTCTCTACATATCTGAAAAGAGGACAAGTCACAAAAGTGCAGTAATTACTAAATCAGAGGTGGATCCATAGGGCTTCAAACGAACTGCCCTCAGTTGCCCGATTATTTCATTTTCAGAGAGAAGTTCAGTCAAAAATTGTGTAATAATAGGACAACAAACCTCTGTATTTGTACGTTCGAACCCCCTTCACGGTAATCCTGGATCCACAACAGATTTGGAAGTGTCACTTCAGTTAATTTGAAGTTTATACCTAATACAGGAATCTACATGCATTAGACATCTATTCAATGCTAATTTTGCTAAAAACTTTGTACATTTTAATAGGGTAGCATAGTTTTAACCTTCACAAAGAAGGAATAAATTTTAACCAAGATCTGGAACAAGAGTTGTCCGATCTGGAACAAGAGTTGTCCTTATGGCATTTGAGAGAGACATGAATCAATTTCAGCATGTGCATACAGACAATCTGAAGAAGATCCATACTAAGCTCCATTAATGATGGTTAATCACATGACTTAGAATTTCAGAAAATCATCAATATTTTTGTAAATACTGGATCGATTTGAATTCCGTTTCAAGCAGAGAATGTGGGCAGACGCATTAGATAGATGTTGTGGATTTTTGAAAAATCAACAGATAAAAAAGTTATTGAAGATCAACAACATTTTGGTTGATCTTCAATAACTTTTTTATCAATTGATTTTTCAAAAATCCATTACGTCCATGTTATTCCTGACATATTTCACCTTCTCTGCTTCAAACCGACTTCAAATTGGTCAAGTATTGACCAAGTTATTGAAGATTATCGGAAATTCTAAGTCACATGATTATACACCGTGTCCATTAAACTCTTATCAACTTTGGACAACTGTACAACAACAGCATGGATCCTGATAAGACTGAATATTTGCATAGGCTAATCTGATTCCATGTTTATCTCATAAGGTCGTTTTCCCCACATCCCTTATAAAGGATATTGGATCTCATAAAATACCTCATAACTGGCTAGAAACTAATTCAGTACACGATGATAAACAATTTACTGCAAGATTCCTTGAAAAGGTTTTAAAAACACTAAAAACTTAACCAAGTAGAATAACCGAGTGGGGGTTTGATGTTTACTTTATCACCACACAGGCAAGGGCTACATATAACTTCCTCAATGTTTACCTCATGAAAGAAGGAAGCTGTCTAAGTTTTTCTACACTGTTTTTATTCATCTGATCCACCTGAGTGTCTGCCTCTTTTCTTGAACAACATAGAAAACTCAGTACTTGACTTTGATAATGGTCCATCATTGCAAACTGTCAACAGGCAAACATACATGTATTCATTGACCCCTTTTCAAATGGGAAAATTTAAGAGTGGTCCAATTCAAGTTGTTGAAAATTACAAAATGGATGCTCATTGTTGATAAAGATTGGACATGTGTTCAATACAGCACTGACAATATTTAGACAAAAGGAGAAAAAGTTAATTATCAACATTTTCTTCTTTTGCCATTAGTTGGCAAACATTCTCTTCCAGGATGTCAAAACTAAATCTTGTTTGGGAAAGAGTTGCCCTGGTCATACTGATCCTGGAATATTCTAGTTTCTTTGGAAGGCAGAATAGAATAAGATCAGCTTGCAGTCATGTATTGTAGCAAAAACTGAGGTATATCTACTTGAAATGTTGCTTAAATGGACAATTTGTTTTCAACAAACTTCTAAGTAAGCAGCACAAGGGTTAAAATGATTATGAATTTCTCCATAGACCTAATGGAACAAGAGCTGTCCGAAGACAGCGCGTTCGACTTTCTAAGTTGATTAGTATAAAGGAGGCATAACTCCAAATATAGTGCAGCCGGGGTCATGGGCCCTGGTAGTAAGGTAGAGGGTGTGATGGTGAATAAGTATTCCAAGTTTGGGTTGAATCCCTTTGATAGTATTAACTTTTGTTGCAACGCCGACGCTGACACCAACGCCCGGGTGACAGTATAAGCTCTCATTTTCTTCGAAAAGTCAAGCTAAAAATTAGTTCTTGCAATCTCAGGCCCTATGTTCCAAACAAATGTAGTTAATAAGGTATTTGAAATACCAGCACAGTCCCTAAATGTTTCCACCAGGGATTTTTTGGCAATTTTGGGAAGGGGCCCTGGGGCCTTTTCAATTGGGAAAATTAGCGGCGTAAACGCTGAATTTGGGAAATTTCAAACATTATACCCTTACCTCATATAAGGTGTTAGATTAAGTGAAATCCATTTATAAACAGAATAGATCAATATATTGATATGGATATTGAATATAGAGCTTCAGTTTGTTCTAAAATGACTTGTAAAAGCAATTTTACTGATGTTTTGATAATTTTGATATTTTTTGTTAATTGTGATTGGGAATTTTTTCTTCAGATTGGGAAAAAAGTAGGCTAAAATCCATTGGGAATGGGGCCGAATTTCGGCCCCTGAGACACACAAAAAAAATCTCTGTCCACTTACCCGTAGCCCCTTGTTAAAGTTGAGTACAGAGAAATCGTGGTACAGAAATATGTCTAGTAAAAGTTGAAACACCTTCCCACCAAGTTTGAAAGGAAACTTTGGAGTCATCAGCACCTGAAAGAATAAATAAACTTTGTGTTGCTTTTCATGAGGAATTTTGTAAGTACAGCTTGTTAAGCCCTTTCCCAAACAAGTCAGATTTGATGCCCCTCATTGAAAATGCTTGGGAAGATATCGAGACAAAAGAAGACTATCGATTAATTATCAAAACAATTGACATGCCAATGAACGATCAGGAAAATGCTACACACCCATTTTTTGTGTTAGATTCTACGTTGGAAGGAGCGATCTATTGATTGGCGTTTGGTCAATTATTTTGTCAATTGTCTTCATTCTGTGATCATGAATTATACGAAATGGGGTTAAAATGTATTTCAATTTGATTTTTCTTACCTGATTAATGACAATAGTTAAATATTCAGAAGAAGGCGGAGCTTGAAACTTTTCCATGCATAATAATGAGGAGACTTCATTTGGCAATAGTCTGTGGACAGCTGACACCGAGGTAGCAATTCCGAATACAAACACCAGGGGTAACTGCTCTAAATAGTTACTGTAAAACAAAACATATTGCACAATTATTCTCTTGGATGAAAAATGACTGGCAAGAACTTTCTTCCAAAGAGTTGGAGGAGGGGGTAACCAGGGCTCCAGATAAGAGGGGGTGATGATTTTTAGCTCGACTTTTCGAAGAAAATGAGAGCTTATACAGTCACCCGGGCGTCGGCGTTGGCGTCGGCGTTGCAACCAAGGTTAAAGTTTTTTCAAACATCAATAACTTCCATACTATCAAAGGGATTCAACCCAAACTTGGAATACTTATTCACCATCACACCCTCTACCTTACTATCAGGGCCCATGACCCTGAGTCCACTATATTTGGAGTTATGCCCCCTTTATACTAAGCAACTTAGAAAGTCGAGCGCGCTGTCTTCGGACAGCTCTTGTTCAAACTGCAATAATTCTGTTATCGTTCATCAAACCCTATGTTATGGGTACTCATTTGTATCGTCTCGTTGAGACGATTCAAATGAGTACCCACAACATAGGGTTTGGAATTGAAATAACAAAGTTAGAATGTCTTCTACCCAACTTATCTGTAGCCCTGGGGGTAACCCTTTCCTAAACTATGGTCCAATTCGAAAATTTCAAAATAAAATTAAGATCTTGGTTTTAATCAGATTGGAACAAAGAGTAACTATTATGCTACAGTTACTATGTGAATTTTCATGGAGTAGAATAAAATTCTATTTACACAAAAGAAAAAAGAGCTGTCCTATCAAAGTGCGTTTTACAATTCTGCCTTATTCTGCCTGTATGAGCAACTTAAGGTATTCCACCCCTGATGAGTTTCACAAAACATTGCAATTTTTTGTGAGAAGTTGTAAACATTCATAATGTACCTGATCTATACAGACATGTTATGAGCTTAAAAGAGTTTGAGTTTATTGGGGTTTTACGCCGTTTTCAACTACCAGGGTCATATCGCGGCGGCTGGAGCACCTACCCATGGATTCCTGTTGTTTCTCAAACCAGTACTACCACAACACCCTTACCGAGCCTCCAGCTGCTCGCCCACTTAGGTTAACGATTTCAAACCCATTGGTGGGTGACAATTTTGTCAGTTAGGGTATTAGCCGCGGCCGTGAGCTTAAAAGAATCAGCACTTTACACAACCAAATGTTCACAACTTTGCATGAAAAATTCTGATGTCATGTGAATCTCATTAGGGCTGGACTACTTGGGGACGAAATACTGGAAAATTTGCATTATTTTCTATAAGCATACTAGTTTGATAAACAATCAGACAACAATATACCTTGCTATTGTAACAAAATCCTGGACAACCTTGGGCAGAAAACTTTCAAAGATCTGACTACAATATACCTTGCTATTGTTACAAAATCCTGGACAACTTTGGGCAGAAAACTTTCAAAGTCTTCAAATACAACAATGACTGGAGGAAATTTGTTCAAGTATGTAGCCTGGCCATCACATGACTTTCTCTTCTTGGGAGATGAAACACCAGTCTGGAAAATAGTAAACTTAACTCATTAACTCAAGATGTGTTTGTGAAACACAAATGCCCCCGAAATTGTCATTTGTCGAAAATGTTTAGTTTTCGTGTAAAGGGTTGATAAGGGTTAACAGATGACCTTGATGAAGGTCATATTGCATGGAACAGATAGATATCTTTGAAAGAAAGTTACATAATAAAAATTTGAGCTTTGTATGTCCAATACTTTTGGAGAAAAGGCAAATGTTAAGTTTTCGGACACAACAGACAGACGGACAGACAGACAGACAGACACGAAGTAAAACAATATGCCCCTGATCTCTCGATACGGGGGCATAATTTTAAACTAGACCAATTTGAAAGATGGTGCAGACAGCAATTTCAAGTGCATGGAATTTTTGGGTTTTGGTGTTTTTGTATAGAAAACATTGTGGGAAATGAAGAAATTGCTTGTCACAAGCAATTTCTTCATTTTCCACAATGTTATCCAAAGCCTTATCTTGAAGGGTGCCAAAAATGTGTGGGGGAAACAGTTAATCAATGTTTGACAGCTTTGCTGTCTGTTTTGACCCTTTCCCACAAGACAAAATTTTAGGAATGGATAATCCAGTTTGAAAGGTTGTAGCAGTCGGCAGAATGTATGCTGGCAAAGAGGAAATTTTCGTACACCAAAGCACAGAAACATTTTGAGGCAAAATGAGAAAATGATGAAAAACTTGATTCAATCACCACTATAAACATAGCTTAGCAAATTTCTTATCTAATTCTAATGCCCAATAGGATATGAAACAGTTATCCCTTCACAAACAGCAACTGGTCAAATTTGAAAGATGCTGCAGATGACAATATGAGTCTTAATTATGAAAAGATTTATAAGAAATATGGCTGAAAAAATATTAATGCAAATGCAGGTGATGGAGATCAAGACCAAACTGGGTGGTACCTACCACAAATTTATTCCTGTACCATTTAGCTAGTGTAGACAGAGTCAGGGGTAGTCGTTTGGTGTTTAAATCTTCTTCTTCATCATCTTCTTTATCCTGGTGGTAAAAAATTGTATTTAACCAATTACCAAACGGCAAATTTTCAGACTAGTCCAAATTCAAAGATGATGCAGACTACAATTTCAAGTGAACGAAATAGTACATTTGTGGGTCCTTTTGTATGGAAAATATTGTGGGAAATGAAGAAATTGCTTGTGACAAGCAATTTCTTCATTTACCACAATGTTTTCCATAGCCATTTTCTTGTAAGGAGTCAAAAAGAGTCATTGAATGGTAATGGGTTAAGCTGTTGCAGAATGGTAAACCTGTTGATCAAGACAAGATTTATTTGAGCACCTTATAGCACAGAAAATATTGAGGAATAAAGGAGAAAATGCAGATCGTCTATTTTCTATTGGGAATTTCAAAATCAAGTCTTTTTTGGGAACGGTTTAACCAAGGACATCACATACAATATTAACTCATTACCAGCCGGCAAAATTTTAGACTGGTCAAAGGTGTTGCAAATGACAATTTCAAGTACTTGTGACAAGCAATTTCTTCATTTTTCAAGATGTTTGTAAATCCTTTATCTTGTTATTCTTGCAGTTTCGGAGAGCTAAAATATTTATCTTACCAAATTTGGATTATCTAGAAGTTGTCCCAGTGTCTTGGCCAGTATATTTTTCACATTTTGACAGTCCTTTGACTTGAGTGTGGCTACAAGAGGGGTAATTCTCTCTTGTAACATTCCAACCATGTTTTTAAACATGACACTGTGATCAGGGGTGTTGACACCTGTGGAAAAAACAAAGAAAACTAGAAATCTATCACTAAAGGTGATAAAATACCCCTGCCAGGCTGCTACTATAACTTCATTTGTCCTGACAAGCATTTTTGTCGAAATCAAAGGGCAATTACTCACAAAATAAGCAAGGTAGGGTTATGCTCCTTGTACATTGCACTTCTTCTTAGGAGATCCATCTATCTATGCTACTTCATTTTCACAGATATGCGTGGGACAAGTATTTGTACATGGGGGGACAGACAGACAGACAGGCTGATTCCAGTATACCCCCTAAAATATTCCTTTTGTGGGGGTATAATAAAACATTCATTCTGCAGGGGTATAATTATAGTTTTATATCAAATTTAAATACCCTATAGGGAAGGATGTTGCAAAGTTAATGTTACTTTTGTCGATATCTCTCAGCGTTTTTTTTTTTTCATAATTTTAGTATGCCATGTGCCTTGAAATATTGGGCCTCTACATTTATGCATCATTTCAACATATCAATCCACTATGGGAAAAAGGTTTTGTACCCTTGCATTCAAACAACAGCTTTCATAGACAAGTTATGATTTCCAAGCTCTTGTTACAAAATCTCAACATTATTTCCTCATGTTCTCATAGAACAGACTGGGTTTACCGTTATGTAGTGATAAACTGTCCATGTTGTTGTAGAGTTATAAAATCTCGTAACTACGGCTTGGATCAATGTATTGAGTTTTACGTCCCACTCAACAGCTAAGGTCATATGGAGACCGAACCTCAATTTAAAGTTTCATCTGAAAGACTGGCAAGGTTCCCATGCCGAAGCAGTTCTAAAATTCCCTGACATTTCCCTGACAAAAAAAGTGAATTTCCCTGACATTTTATCGATGTTTCTACTGATGTTTCCCTCTTCCGGAACAATTTTATCAAAGAATTACCAATGAAATTGTACAAATTATGGCTAGATAATTGCTCCTTTTATTTTCAGCATTTCGACAGATTGAATGGGTTGAAAGACTTTCAACATCATTTTTAAACAGTATTTCAGTCATAATGTGGTAGCTGGAGCACCGACTATGGCTTCCTGATATATTCCTTACCTGAGTATTACCAGTATGGTGTTGAGATCCTTTTCCCTTTAGTTTGCATCTTGGTTACAGTAAGATAAATTCATATTCTGATTATGTTCAACACAATTCAGAGAACAACAAAACTAGATTGGATGGAGTTTTATGTCCCACTCAAAAGCTAGGGTTGCAATGAGGTCTGTTTAAAGTCTCATTTGAAAGACTGAAGTCGCAGCATATCGAACCTGTTACCCCTTTGTTACAAATCAAGCATGAAACCACTCCATCAAATCCTCCCTACAAAACTAGAACTTTCACAAGAAGAACCGTACAGTTTTGAAAGCAAAGGGCACACATCTCTTCATGTTTTAAACAAGAGATGTTTGTAAAACATATATGCCCCCTCAAGGGCCTACATTTGATGTAGGTCAAAGTCCAAGGTCAAGTTAACTAGGTCCAAGGTCATGGTCAAATATGAAAGGTCTTGGTAGGAGGTGTCTATGTGTGAAATATCAAAGCAGTATATGTAAAAGTAAAATGAAACATAGGCCAGGTTAAAGTTTTTAAAAGTAGGCCAAATGCCAAGGTCAAGGTCATGGTCAAATGTGAAAGGTCTTGGTTGGAGGTGTCCATGTGTGAAATATCAAGGCTGTAGGTGTAAAAGGACATGATATATATGCCTGGTTTCAGTCTTTTTAAAAGTAGGTCAAACTCCAAGGTCAAGGTTGCAATATTCAAGGTCATGGTCAAATGTGAAAGGTCTTGGTAGGAGGTGTCTATGTGTGAAATATCAAGGCTGTAGGTGTAATAGGACATAAGATAAAGGCTAGGTTAGATATTTCTAAAAGTAGGTCAAACTCCAAGGTCAAGGTTCAAGGTCATGGTCAAAAGTGAAATATCTTGGTTGGAAGTGACCATGTGTGAAATATCAAGGCTGTATATGTAAAATGACATGAAATATAGACCAGGTTAATGTATTATTAAAGTAGGTCAAAGACAAAGGTCAAGGTCACAAGGTCCAAGGTCATGGTCAAATGTGAAAGTTCTTGGTCGTAGGTGTCCATGTGTCAAATATCAAGGCTGTATGTGTAAAAGGACATGCTATATCGGCTAGGTTAAAGTTTTTTTTAAAGCAGGTCAAAGTCCAAGGTCAAGGTCACAAGGTCCAAGGTCATGGTCAAATGTGAAAGGTCTTGGTAAGATGTGTCCATGTGTGAAATACCAAGGCTGTATGTGTAATAGCACATAAGATATAGGCCCAGTTTAATTTTTTTTAAAAGTAGGTCAATCTCCAAGGTCAAGGCCACATGGTCCAAGGTCATAGTTGTATGTGATAGGTCTAAGTCAGAGGTTTCCATGTGTCAAATATCAAGGCTGTATGTGTAAATTGACATGATACATCGGCCAGGTTAAAGTTTTTTAAAAGTAGGTCAAACTCCAAGGTCAAGGTCACAAAGTTCAAGGTCATGGTCAATTGTGATAGGTCTTGGTAAGATGTGTCCATGTGTGAAATATCAAGGCTGTATTTGTTAAAGGTCATGAGATATATGCGGGGTTTAATTTTTTTTAAAGTAGGTCAAACTCCAAGGTCAAGGTCACAAGGTCCAAGGTCATGGTTAAATGTGAACGATGTTGATAGGAGGTATCTATGTGTGAGATATCAAGGCTGTATGTGTAAAAGGACACGAGATATAGGCAAGGTTAAGAATTAAGTGTAAAAATCAACAAAGGGCAATAACTCCAAGAATTTGATTGGCAGAGTTACGGTTCTTGCGCACTGCACCTCTCCATAATGAAATCTATTCACCTGTAAAGTTTCATGATTCTACCTTACATATTTTTTGAGTTGTGCTCTGGACAAGAATCAAGTTTGAAAATCAACAAAGGGCAATAACCAAAAAAAAATGATCAGCAGAGTTACGGTTCTTGTGCACTGCACCTCTCCATAATGAGATCTATCCACCTGTAAAGTTTCATGATTCTACCTAACATACTTTTTGAGTTATGCACCCGACAATAATCAAGTTTGAAAATCAACAAAGGGCAATAACCCCAAAAATATGATCAGCAGAGTTACGGTTCTTGTGTACTGCACCTCTCCATAATAAGATCTATCCACCTGTAAAGTTTCATGATTCTACCTAACATAATTTTTGAGTTATGCTCCGGACAAGAATCAAGTTTGAAAATCAACAAAGGGCAATAACTCAAAAAATTTGATCAGCAGAATTACGGTTCTTGCGCACTGCACCTCTCCATAATGAGATCTATCCACCTGTAAAGTTTCATGATTGTACCTTACATACTTTTTGAGTTATGCTCCGGACAAGAACCAAGTTATAAAATCAACAAAGGGCAATAACTCAAAAAATTTGATCGGCAGAGTTACGGTTCTAGTGCACTGCACCTCTCCATAATGAGATCTATCCACCTATGAAGTTTCATGATTCTACCTTTAACACTTTTCGAGTTATGCTCCGGACAAGGTTTGGTCTACGGACAGACCGACCGACATACGGACCGACCGACCGACCGACAGACCGACCGACCTTCCGACCGACACTTGCAAAACAATATACCCCCATTTTCTTCGAAAGGGGGCATAAATATTTGAATTGGAAATCAATGCTTTACGGATCTGCCATTGCCTGGAAAACTACTCAAATGAAAAATTCCCTGACATTTTCCCGACTTTTGCTTTATTTTTCAAATTTCCCTGACACTCATCAAAATTCCCTGACATTTCCCTGACTTTTTCAAAATTCCATTTTCCCTGACTTTTCCCTGACGCGTGGGAACCCTGACTGGAGAGGCGCGGGATCGAACCAGCAACTCCTGTGTTTCAAGTCCAGCGCGTTATCACTGCACCAACTCCACCCCTATGGCTTGGATTAAGCTGTAGTAACCAGATTCTATAAAAACACCTAAATCCTATTGTTTGTCCAAAATTACGTCAGATTCAACTGGATATAATCGTTCCCTGTTACCAGATGGCAGAATTTTAGACTGGTCTCAATCCCAAGATGTTGCAGATGATAATGTAAAGTGAATTTATTTTATAATATTATGGTCTATTGTGGTAGAAAACATCGTGAGAATTTCAGAAATGAAGGAATTGCTTGTCACAATAGTTTCCCAGATTTTTTTGCAGATCGTCAAAAGGCGTCACCATGTGGTTATGAGTTAAGGTAGTCTACCCCCTAATGACATTCGCGCGAGGTCAGAATTATTCGGGTGGTGTCGATAATATTCGGCAGTGGAATTTTCCACCGCCAAATGTTTATGTCCTCGCCCAAATAGGTTCTGAAACATAACGATGACGCTCCAAACAATCCAATGTTTTGTGAATCTCAAAATGGCCACATTACGGGTATTCTGACTTCAAATCACCTGTTACTAGGGCAGCAGTTGGTATTTCCCTCGAGACCATATTTGACCTTCCTTCATTGTTAAATGTGTGACGAGATTCAGATGCGAAGTTGAGAAGATCTTCAAATATCTTCGCATTCAAGTCTGCTTGAAGAACCTGAAAAACATCAGCTATATGTGTTTGCAGAGCAACATATAAAAGGGGTTTACAAAATTTATTACTGAGCAACACCTGAGAGGGAGGCATTCTAAACATTTTAAAAAGGTTATTGATGATCAACCAAGCTTTTTTATCAGATGAATTTATAAAGATCTACCATAAGCAGCTAATTACAGGTGTTTTGGCACTTTCTCTGCTTCAAATCATTTACAAATAGGTCAAGTATTGGGTAAGTTATTTTTATTAAATTTTTACATAATTTCACAGGGTCTGTACGTATCCAAGCAACAAACCTGTATTTCTGTGTCAATCTCCTCCCACATGTCAATGAAACTGTCATGGCGTTTAGAAGCTCCACCAACTTTAACATCGGGTAGATAATCTCCTGCAAAAGTAAACCATAATCTATCATTATACTAAAATATATCAAAATAATGGGCAGTTCAATGTTTTCATCCTAGATCATGAGCAGTGCATGTAAAATAAATTTAAACTACTTTTTAACAAGAGCTGTCCGAAGACAGCGAGCTCGACTTTCTAAGTTGCTTAGTATAAAGGGGGCATAAGCCGCATAACTCCAAATACAGTGGAACCAGGGTCATGGGCCCTGGTAGTAAGGTAGAGGGTGTGATGGTGAATAAGTATTCCAACTTTGAGTTGAATCCCTTTTAGTCTAGTAGTTATTTTCTGGCAGGGGCCTAGAAATCGAAAGTGGGAGGCCGGAATGTGTATGCAAAGTTTAATACTGGAAGTTGTTCAGGAACTTCTGCTGTACTAGAAATGCCCTGTCTGCAAGTCAGCAATTGACCTTTGGGTGAGTTACAGGGGTCAAAGGTCACTGAGTGCAAAAATGTAGAAATTCGCTATTTTGTTATATTTCGAATCCTCAAACAAAGAAGCTATCCTGTGAATCAATGAAAGTTGTGTTTTCTTGTTGGCCAGATTGTTGGCTACATTTGTTGCCATGTCTGCAGATTCATTGTCGGTTCTATGAGGTCAGAACAGGGGTCAAAGGTCATTGAGTGCACAAATTCTTAAATTTCATTTATGTCGATTCAAAGACTTCCAGGCATGGAACTTTGGGTTATGAATAAACAGTATTTATGTTTTCTAATTACCAAATATATTGGGTAAATTTTTGGTTCCTGTCTGCAGATTCCCAGCCAGTCTTTAAGGTCAGAAAATGGGGTCAAAGTTTAATGAGTGCAAAAGGGTTATTTGAAATTATTCCTGGTTAAAATTAAATGTTTTAAAGCAATGGTATTGGATTTTAAAGAGACAGAAGTTGTATTTTATGTTTGTCAGATATGTAGATGACATGTTTGTCCCTGTCTGCAGATTCAAAAATAAAAGTAAGAACATAAAGACAAGGGGTCAAAGGTCATTGAGTGCAAAAATAATTAAATGTCATATATGTCCATTTCGAGACTTCAAGACATGGAAGGACGAGTTACGAATAGGCAATATCTATGTTTTCCAGTAACCAAATATGCTGGGGAGCATTAGGTTCCACTGTCTGCAGATGCCTATATCGCTTTTAAGGTCAGAAAATGTGCCAAAGGTCAATGAGTGCTGAATGCTCTATTTGACATTATTCCAAATTCAAAATAATGAGTTTAAACTTTAAAGTTGGCTTATGATTGGACAAGAGTTGTATTAAATGTTTGTTAAATATGTGAAATATGTAGATGACATATTTGTCTCTGTCTTCAGATTCAAATTTAAGATTTAGAGATAGCAAAATAGAGATCAAATGTCAAAAATTGCAAACATTTAAAAAAGCGATAAATAGTTGAAAATATAGATATTAACTCAAGAACAGTTATGAAACATTGAAATTTCAATATTACTTACTCTGTTGATAATTTTGATTCGAAAATAATTATCCATGATAATAATAGATCTAGATATGATTGGAATAATCAATGGCAATTTGTCCATTCTGAGAAGTAAATTGTTTAAATCTAAGTAGATATATTGTTTCATGTGAAATATAGCATTTTGTATATTATTTCTCGTGGGTTCTCTTATATAACAAGAGGACCATGATGGTCCTATATCGCTCACCTGAACCAAGATGATATGAGCCACAGTAATGTTTGAATCAATTAATATTTGTGACATTAAGACTGAAAACTAACTTATGGTCATCAACATTATGTTCCTGTTTCGTCTTCATAGGTCAATATATCCGGTTGTAAAGAGTGAAAACAAAGTAAAAAACGAGAATTTTGTCCATTTCAAGAGCAGATAACTCAGCAACTGCTTGTCTAATTGTGCTGAAGTTCAAACCATCCATGATCTTATGGTGATTTACCATTATATCCAAGATCAAAGTTTTGTCTTGATTGGTCACCATTAATTTTGTGGTTGTTAAGAGTAAAAACAAAGTCGAAAACAGCAATTTTATCAAATTCAAGGGCATGTAATTCAAGACTTTCTCATCCAATCAGACTGAAATTCAAAGTCATCTAAGATCTTATGGTCACCAACATTATTAAATTGTAAGTCTTGATTGGTCAATAATTGTAAATGCCAGAGAGTAAACAAAGTTGAAAAACAGTCCATAACAACAATTTTGTCAAATTCAAGGGCATATACAGGGGTTCTTTTTATGGTTAGGGGAAGGGGTCCGGGGCCCTTAATTTGGGGAAAAATGCGTCGAACGAGCCCTTGTAGGGGAAAAATTTTCAAGCATATTTTTTGCTTGAATACTGAAAATGCTTCAAATATTTTAGAAAACACAAAGAAAATATATTTAGATGGCAATTTATAAGCTGATAAACTGAAGATCTTTGATTGTTAAGATAAATACTCCCATGGGAGAACATTCAAAAGGCTGAAACATTGATTTATGAGGGGAAAATTACAATTTAGGGGAAAAATTCCCAGAGGGGAAGGGGCCGAAATTCGGCCCCAATTTCTTAGTAAAAAAAACCCCTGATATAACTCATGACTTTCTCATCCGATCACACTGAAATTCAAAGTCATCCAGGATCTAATGGTCATCAGCATTATGTACAAGTTTTGTCTTAATTTTGAATTAATTGGTCAATATTTGTAGATGCTACAGTGTAAACAACGTAAAAGACCGTCAAAATGTCAATTTTGTCACATTCAACAGCATAATAACAGTATAACTCATGATCATCTTTTTAACCAATTAAGCTGAAAATTGAATCATCTGACATGTTATGGTCCTTAACATTGTGGCAAAGTTTTGTCTTGATTGGTCAATAATTGTAGATGCTAGAGAGTAAACAGTCAAAAACATCATTTTTTCAAATTCAAGGGCATATAACTCACGACTTTCTGGTCAGATCAGACCAAAAATCGAACTCATCCAAGATCTTATGATCACTAACATTGTGTCCAAGTTTTGTCTTGATTGGTCAATAATTATTGTAGATGCTATTAGTCCAGTCAAACTAAGACTGAAACAGGGGCAACCTGGACAAAATTAGAACAGAAATGAAACCTATGCCATTGTACTCGGGAAGTACCCACCTTTCCACAGAAAAAAATATAAAACAATCCCTCCGTTGCGATTTGAGTATTTTTGGGTCAAAAAATGGATATTTTGCTTAAAAATGGGGAAAATTGGAATTTTCTATTTTTTGAAAAATTGTTGATTTTTATGAAGTTTTCATGTGCAGAAATGTAAGCAAATATAAAGTAGATGGATATAAAAACAAAATTCAGCAAAAACCAACAAAAACTGATTTTTTATGATTTTTTTTAAAAGATGGGGGGGGGGGGGCATTTTAGAGGCAGCGGGGATATTTTACCAACATAGCATGCATGTCTTTATTTGATAAATTCTATTTTAGATCATAAGTTCAATTAATTATTATTATAGATTATTTTGAGTAAAAGAATGTGATAAGACTTCGCAGAAAAATGATAAAGAATCTCTTTTATGCGATGTATGTAATTTTGGGCAAGAAAATGGAATTTTGCTGAAATATGGTATTTTCCATTTTTTGAAAACTTAGAGAATTATTGCTTTGAACTTTTTAGACGCGATTTGATTAGAAAATATTAGTTTACTGAATATAAATTAGAATTGAACATAAAAATATGGAACTTACTTTTTTGTGATATTCATATCTTTTTATATACAAATGTATAAATATTTATTTTGTCGAAGAGTGTGTGGGGTGGGGTCCTCTAGTGGGCATTTATATAGGAATATCGGTACTAACAAACAATTTTTAAAAATATTTATTGGATAATGTTCATTTAATATTATTTTATTGAATGAATGGGATTGAATATTATACATGAATATATATTCCTGGTATTGGTTCACCTATTCATGCTGTCCTGTTTTTTACGCTGTCGGAGGCAGCCGTATATTGGTATAATCTTCTCCATCTGTCCATCCGTCCGTCCACTTTTCTTGAGAGCGCAACTACTCCTAAATTTCTGGCTGGATCCTTTTGAAACATGGTCAATGTTATCACCTCAATTGGTAGATGTGCATGAAGGAAGGATTTTATGATTCATTGATTTTTGCCTGAGTTATGCCCCCTTAAAACTTAGTCTCTAGGAAGGGGCGGAGTATACAATATACGCCACAATGACCATGACACTCTTGTTTTTTGTATCAGCACAGACAGAACATCCATTCCAAACCATCAGATGCACTTCCAATATTGATCATTCATAAATATTTTTCCATATTTTTTACACCCGTAAACGTTTTGTCTATGACAGAAAGACTTCGATGCCGTGATCATGATAAAAAGTCTCAGCCTCTACCCAGTTTATACCCACTTTTAGGGGAAAAATGTGACAATGCAACAGTTTGTCATTATTGGCTGTGGGGTCTGCTTTTTGTGTAAAATTTCAACAGGTATACGATTTGGGCAATATTTTTAGTAGAATAAAAAGTCTTACATTGCATAATATAGACAATTTACTTTTAAATATTTCTATAAATAATCTGTTTTGAAATATCAAATTATGTTTTTTAACGAATGAATGGATGCACTTTTACAATTAATATCACCAAGCGCACTGCACAAATGGTAGACAAAAAAGACCAAAAATGAAATTAAATGAAAGTAATAAAACATGGAATTCATTTTGAAAATTACCGAAAATTTTCCGCAAAGAAAGTATTTGGAAAAGAAGCATGGTTGAGCCATGACAATAATAAATACATCCATATTCTGTCTATATAAACATCTTCAACTGTTTCTGTAAAGGTTGAAAAAATCCTTTATAGCGCCTAACCTGTCCGAAATCAATCTGTTGACAAAAAGACATTGATTTTTTCTAAATATTGTGAGTTTTATATACATGTAGTGCCAATAATTTATTGGATGAATCAGGATCTCAGAACAGAATTCTAGTATGTTAAAATTTTAACATCATATTATACGCTAGTTAATTTGAAAAAGACGGGGGGGTGTTTGTTAGTTGTGGTTTTCTTTTGTTCTACATGTACAATGTGCCTTAAATTCCCCCTGGTATGTTATCCAGAATATGTGGTAAACCTCTGCCTTCCTAAAATTTTGTAACTCGTAGCATTACAGCAGTCCACGTGTGGTTCTTTTTTTTAATCTTAATCATTTTAACCTTTATTTGAATTGATAGTTGTTGCATAACACAGGATGGTAAATATATGCATGCCTGCTTCAAATCTACCTGATGATGACAAACTCGGCCGATAAAGACAAACGACATAATCAACCAAAATTGAGAGACAAATGGTATACAAAGTCTAGACTTTTTGTCTTTTAGGGGTTTCTTTAGAGTTGCTGATTTTTGAATGTTCGTTCACCTGAGTTTTACGAATACTCCAACCCAGCTACACACTCCCAATAATGATCATTATACTCCCATTACTTTCTCATTTTCAGCTACAGATCATTTTTGCTAACAAATTATTCATGTTTGTAAGATTTCCTATTTAAAATTCAATTAATTAAAAAAAATCTCAATATAAAAGAAATTGATGACTATCTCATGACCAATTGCAACAAATGGTTCATTATGACCGAGATCGAATTTGCTGAAAAGAGCATTTGATCGTATCATATCATTGACTTAAAATAATTTGAAAGCTTTTGTGTGTGTGTGTGTGTTTTCCCCGAAAGTAAAGAATGTTATTATTATGTAACTGTGAATGCCACCGCTTCCTATTTACCCCCATTCTCGTAAAAGAAAAACAGGAAAGAAATTCAATGCTTTTTATCTGAATTTCGCTAGTTATATCCATGTAACTCATGTCATAACATGCTCTTACCTAAAAAAATCATCAAAAATACAAATTTCTGCCCACAAAAATACAGAAATCGATACAGAGGGATTCTTTTATACTTTTTTCCCTCTGATATGTCCAATTCGGTTATTTTAAATAATCTAAATAGGATTTATCCAATACAGAATTCAATGCTGAATTGCATCAGTATCCCATCATCAGCCTAATTGCCCATACATCCCCGCCTTTGACTTAAAAAATTCATAGAAATCCATTTTTTTATATTTTTTTCTTAATTCTAAATATCAATTCTGTATCACCAAAATACCAATGTTTGTCCCAAAAATTACAGAAATCGCGACAGAGAGATTTTTCTATATATGTTTTCTTTAATCCTATCCCATTCGATTAATTGAAATAATCTAAAATAGGTTTTATCCAATAGAGAATTCAATGCTGAATATTATCAATATCCGCCCTGCTAGCCTGCGTTGCCCCCGCCTTTTACTTAAAAAAATCATAAAAAGTCAGTTTTTATGGATTTTTGCTAAATTTTAATTTTGTATCCATTCATATTTACTAGCATTTTTGCACATGAAAACTTTATGAAAATAGACGCTTTCTCAAAAAATATAATATTCCATTTTTTTCACCAAATACCAATTTTTCTCCAAAATTACAGAAATCGCAAGAGAGGTATTTATTCATACGGCTTCTTTAAATCCTATCCCATTCTGTTGAAATTATCTAGAATAAGATTTATCCAATAGAGAATGCAATGTTGAGTGGTATTAATATCCCACCAACAGCCTAGTTGACACCCCCCCCCCCCTTTAATTTAGAAAAATCCTAAAAAAAAATCAATTTTTATGGTTTTCTGCTAAATTTTAATATTGTATCCATCTAATTCATATTTACTAACATTACCTCACCTGAAAACTTCATAAAATTCAAGACTTTCTCAAATATTAGAAAATTCCAATTTTCCCCATTTTTCACCAAAATAGCCATTTTTTGACCCAAAATTACTCAAATCGCAACGGAGGGATCCTTTTATATTTTTTTCTGTGAAAAGGTAGATACTTCCTGAGAAGAATTGCATAAGTTTCAATTCTGTTCTAATTTTGTCCAGGTCAAAGTCTATTTTGACTGGACTACTATAGTGTAAAAAAAGTCGAAAGCAGTCAAAAACAGCAATTTTTTTCAAATTCAAGAGCAGATAACTCAAGACTTTCTGGTCCGATCTCACCCAAAATCAAACTCATCCAAGATCTTATGGTCACTAACATTGTATTAAACATTTGTCTTGATTGGTCAATAATTGTATATGCTAAAGTGTAAACAAAGTTGAAGAAAACAGTAACCTCTGCCTTCCTAAAATTTTGTAACTCGTAGCATTACAGCAGTCCACGTGTGGTTCTTTTTTTTAATCTTAATCATTTTAACCTTTATTTGAATTGATAGTTGTTGCATAACACAGGATGGTAAATATATGCATGCCTGCTTCAAATCTACCTGATGATGACAAACTCGGCCGATAAAGACAAACGACATAATCAACCAAAATTGAGAGACAAATGGTATACAAAGTCTAGACTTTTTGTCTTTTAGGGGTTTCTTTAGAGTTGCTGATTTTTGAATGTTCGTTCACCTGAGTTTTACGAATACTCCAACCCAGCTACACACTCCCAATAATGATCATTATACTCCCATTACTTTCTCATTTTCAGCTACAGATCATTTTTGCTAACAAATTATTCATGTTTGTAAGATTTCCTATTTAAAATTCAATTAATTAAAAAAAATCTCAATATAAAAGAAATTGATGACTATCTCATGACCAATTGCAACAAATGGTTCATTATGACCGAGATCGAATTTGCTGAAAAGAGCATTTGATCGTATCATATCATTGACTTAAAATAATTTGAAAGCTTTTGTGTGTGTGTGTGTGTTTTCCCCGAAAGTAAAGAATGTTATTATTATGTAACTGTGAATGCCACCGCTTCCTATTTACCCCCATTCTCGTAAAAGAAAAACAGGAAAGAAATTCAATGCTTTTTATCTGAATTTCGCTAGTTATATCCATGTAACTCATGTCATAACATGCTCTTACCTAAAAAAATCATCAAAAATACAAATTTCTGCCCACAAAAATACAGAAATCGATACAGAGGGATTCTTTTATACTTTTTTCCCTCTGATATGTCCCATTCGGTTATTTTAAATAATCTAAATAGGATTTATCCAATACAGAATTCAATGCTGAATTGCATCAGTATCCCATCATCAGCCTAATTGCCCATACATCCCCGCCTTTGACTTAAAAAATTCATAGAAATCCATTTTTTTATATTTTTTTCTTAATTCTAAATATCAATTCTGTATCACCAAAATACCAATGTTTGTCCCAAAAATTACAGAAATCGCGACAGAGAGATTTTTCTATATATGTTTTCTTTAATCCTATCCCATTCGATTAATTGAAATAATCTAAAATAGGTTTTATCCAATAGAGAATTCAATGCTGAATATTATCAATATCCGCCCTGCTAGCCTGCGTTGCCCCCGCCTTTTACTTAAAAAAATCATAAAAAGTCAGTTTTTATGGATTTTTGCTAAATTTTAATTTTGTATCCATTCATATTTACTAGCATTTTTGCACATGAAAACTTTATGAAAATAGACGCTTTCTCAAAAAATATAATATTCCATTTTTTTCACCAAATACCAATTTTTCTCCAAAATTACAGAAATCGCAAGAGAGGTATTTATTCATACGGCTTCTTTAAATCCTATCCCATTCTGTTGAAATTATCTAGAATAAGATTTATCCAATAGAGAATGCAATGTTGAGTGGTATTAATATCCCACCAACAGCCTAGTTGACCCCCCCCCCTTTAATTTAGAAAAATCCTAAAAAAAAATCAATTTTTATGGTTTTCTGCTAAATTTTAATATTGTATCCATCTAATTCATATTTACTAACATTACCTCACCTGAAAACTTCATAAAATTCAAGACTTTCTCAAATATTAGAAAATTCCAATTTTCCCCATTTTTCACCAAAATAGCCATTTTTTGACCCAAAATTACTCAAATCGCAACGGAGGGATCCTTTTATATTTTTTTCTGTGAAAAGGTAGATACTTCCTGAGAAGAATTGCATAAGTTTCAATTCTGTTCTAATTTTGTCCAGGTCAAAGTCTATTTTGACTGGACTACTATAGTGTAAAAAAAGTCGAAAGCAGTCAAAAACAGCAATTTTTTTCAAATTCAAGAGCAGATAACTCAAGACTTTCTGGTCCGATCTCACCCAAAATCAAACTCATCCAAGATCTTATGGTCACTAACATTGTATTAAACATTTGTCTTGATTGGTCAATAATTGTATATGCTAAAGTGTAAACAAAGTTGAAGAAAACAGTCAAAAACGACAATTTTGTCAAATTCAAGGACACATAACTTAGGACTTTCTGGTCCGATCTGACCCAACATCTAACTCATTTGAGATCTTATGGTCACCAACATTGTGTCCAAGTTTTGTATTGATTGGTCAATATTTGTAGATGCTAGAGTGTAAACAATGTCAAAAGTAGCTATTTTTTACATTCAAGGGCAGATAACTCCTGACTTTCTAATCCGATCTGACCCAAATTCAAACTCATCCAAGATCTTATAGTCACTAACATTATGTCAAAGTTTTGTCTTAATTGGTCAATAATTGCAGATGATATAGAGTAATTGGTCAATAATTGCAGATGATATAGAGTAAACAAAGTCCAAAACGGTCAAAAACGACAATTTTGTCAAATTCAAGGGCAGATAACTCATGACTTTCTGGTCCGATCTGACCCAAATTCAAACTCATCCAAGATCTTATAGTCACTAACATTATGTCAAAGTTTTGTCTTGATTGGTCAATAATTGCAGAAGCTATAGTGTAAACAAAGTCAAAAACGGCCAAAAACGACAATTTTGTCAAATTCAAGGGCAGATAACTCCTGACTTTCAAGTCTGATCTGACCCAAAATCACACTCATTTGAGATCTTATAGTCACCAACATTGTGTCCAACTTTTGTATTGATTGGTCAATATTTGTAGATGCTAGAGTGTAAACAATGTCAAAAGTAGCTATTTTTTACATTCAAGGGCAGATAACTCCTGATTTTCTGGTCAGATCTGACACAAATTCGAACTCATCCGAGATCTTATGGTCATACATGTTTTGACCAAGTTTGATTAAGATTGGCTTATATTTGTAGATGCTAGAGTGTAAACACCAAATTGTTGACAGACGGACGGACGGACGGACAGACGGACGGACAGACGGACGGACATACGGACAGACGGACGACGGACAAAAAGCGATCACAATAGCTCACCTTGAGCACTTCGTGCTCAGGTGAGCTAAAAATGCCCACTTATATGTTTTATATGCATTTGAGGATAACTTATGATCAAACTATTATTTGTTTTTGTGATTAAGATGTGGACTTATAACCAAAATCTCCGAAAAGCCTTACACGATATATAGATAGCTATCAAACCATCTAGAATACCAAGCTGTTAATTTCATTTTTCATTGAAATTACAACAGGGGCGATAACCATTTTCGATAATTGCGCACTCCCCTTTTTAATAGATTTATTCTGTTTATTGGTACAAAACACATGTCAAAGACTGCAGTTCTGATACTTTTTGTTTTAAATGACAACACAGAATGCAAGTAGATTCTTCGTTACATTTACGCATCAATCATAAACACATCTATGACTTTTGAATCCACATATTATTATGCTGGGTTATTCATGAAGACATACATGTATATACTCATTCTTATTGTAGATTATGTTAAATCTTCACGAGCAGAATAGAATGCTTATAATACATGTCCATGAGACTCATGTTAAAAATGTACACACATTGAAAGAGCTTGTGTAAACCTATTTCGAAATTCATCCGTACTGTAGGAATTGTAGTCAGGAGGAACAGACACATGCATGCATGCCTGTACCCACACCGAAGTCTTCTTATTATACATTTCGTTAGACACAGAAGGGAGTATTTTACAATGCCCCTTCTGAAATCAAAGAAGAAACATGAGTAGATCTATCTACTGACATGTCATGTGAAAGCAAGATACATATCCCTTTTTTCAATTCTTGAGCTGAACAAGGCTTTGGAACAGTTCTTGCTTTATGAATTAGATTCTGGTATGAACCTAGGGGACTCGTACTTACAAATGAGGATTTGAATTTTGGCTTTAATCAAAATTGTATAGATAACACACTCATTTTATTGATGAGAGTGGTTTTGCCAAACTAATTTGACATCCAATTGCCAATATACAGATCATAGTCTCGACAAAGTTGAACACATGCATGATGCATCTATACCAAAATTAAGTTGTGGTAGGTACTTGATTATAGACATTGTCTCAATACCCCAAAATGGGTTGAATAACAAACAATGTATATGACAAATGCATAATTTGACATGTACTCCATCAATACTGAAATTAAGATAAGAAATAGTACAGTATTTACATAAAAATGAACATGTTGGTCATTGCAACAATGACCCCGCTGTTTTTAACAATATTTATAGATCGATGAAAAATGAAGCCAAAATCCAATTTCTAGCTACATGTATGAAGATACATTGTTGGGCAAAAGTCATCACTAAATGTATGGTATTGTAATGAAAATATTAAGACACGGCTAAATGACTTGATTTCAGTTTTCATTTTTCTTTTATTAGTCTGCCTGGATCATTGTAATAAGATCACACATGCACTTAATTTTGGAAGTTTATATAACATTATTCAGTACTATCATCATTCGATGTTGGTCTTGTTAATCTCTACAGTGATTACTTGAATTGTGTCTTCGAATCAAAGTTACTGTCAGGTTTTAGTATCATCGAAACCTCAACTTTGCACATCTTTTTTATGCACAGCACATTTTCAGGGAATTTGTTTGATATTTTGGTAAATTTTTACACTCTTTGACCTTTGACCTCTGTTTTGTATACCCGATGTTTTCAATTTTGATTCTGCAAATAGGGCTAAACATGACATCTACACATTGGGGAAGCATAAGATATAACTATTATCCACCAATTAACATATACAAATGTCTTGAAACATATAATGGACCAGGATTAATTTGATATAGCGTTATTGTACTCATTGACCTTTGGCTTCCTTTTCTGACCATAAATACTAACCAATGATATGCAGACAGGAATCAAAAGATCCAAAACATATATAGCGACTGGAAAACATAAATACTATCTATTCATTACTCTTCGTTCCATGCTTGGAAGTCTTAGAATCGACATGTATGAAATTTAGAAACATTTGCACTCTATGACCTTTGACCCCTTTGTATACACTCTTGATTCTAATTTTGAATCTGCAGATCGGGGCAAACATGTCTTTTATGCATTTAGCAGACATAAGATACAACTTACGTTCTTAAATTAGCAAACACCAGCATTTAAAACGTTAAAATTATATCAGGAATAATTTCAAATAGTGTGTTTGCACTCGGTGACCTTTGATCCTATTTTCTGACCTTCATACTTAGCTAGGAATCTGCAGACAGGATCCAAAAATTTCCCCATTATATTTCATTATTGAAAAACATAGATATTGGATATTCCTAACTCAAACCTTCATGTCTGGAAGTCTTGAAATGGACATATATGAATTTTAAGGATGTTTGTACTTAGTGACCTTTGACCCCTTTTCTGACCTTTTAGAACCAAAATTGAATCTGCAGACTTTGCAAAGTTTGTAGCTAACATTTAGGCCAACTAGAAAACACAACTTTCGACCATCCAAGATTTAACTTCCAGGTTCGAGGATTAGAGATCTAGAACAAGAGCAACGCTGGGCGTGGCATTATACGCCCGAAGCTCAGAAATAAATGGGTGTGTGATATTTGTTGATGTCCTGTTCTTTTCTAAAAGTCTCTTGCAAGTATCCGATAAAACAAAATTCACCAAGTACTAAAATATTCACGAAGTGTTGCAAGTACCCGAGTACTACTAAAATATTCACAAATTTAATCAGATTGAGATAATGTAATCAAACACCCTAGCTATGAGTTGTACACACATGTGAAGTTTCAAGATCGTAGGCCCTGTATTTTGAAAGTTATGGACCGGACACCAATTTGCAAACTGAATCAAACAAAGGGCAATAAGTCAAAAATTATAAAAGGTAGAGTTAGGGTTATTGCCCTCTGCACATCCTAGCTATGAGATCAATACACCTGTGAAGTTTCAAGACTATAGGCCTTATAGTTTCAAAGTTATGGACCGGACACGAATCTGCTAACTGAATCAAACAAAATCAAACAAAGGGCAATAACTCAGAAATTACAAATGGTAGAGTTGTGGTCCTTGCGCTCTGCACACCCTAGCTATGAGATCTACACACCTATTAAGTTTCAAGACCATAGGCCTTATAGTTTCAAAGTTATGGACCGGACACGAATCTGCTAACTGAATCAAACAAAATCAAACAAAGGGCAATAACTCAAAAATTACAAATGGTAGAGTTGTGGTCCTTGCGCTCTGCACACCCTAGCTATGAGATCTACACACCTATTAAGTTTCAAGACCATAGGCCTTATAGTTTGAAAGTTATGGACCGGACACGAATCTGCTAACTGAATCAAACAAAATCAAACAAAGGGCAATAACTCAAAAATTACAAATGGTAGAGTTGTGGTTCTTGCGCTCTGCACACCCTAGCTATGAGATCTATACACCTGTGAAGTTTCAAGACTATAGGCCTTATAGTTTCAAAGTTATGGACCGGACACGAATTTGCTAACTGAATCAAACAAAGGGCAATAACTCAAAAATTACAAATGGTAGAGTTGTGGTTCTTGCGCTCTGCACACCCTAGCAATGAGATCTATACACCTGTGAAGTTTCAAGACCATAGGCCTTATAGTTTGAAAGTTATGGACCGGACACGAATTTGCTAACGGACAGACGGACAGACGGACAGACAGACGGACAGACGGACAGACGATGCACGCGATAACATAATACGACCCTTCGGGCGTATAAAAATAGCGAAATTTGGCATTTTTTGCACTCAGTGACCTTTGACCCCTGTTTTGACCTTAAAAGTCAAATTTGAATCTGCAGACAGGCCAAACCATGATGCCCACATGTTGGGCTATCAGAAAAACACAACTTTCGTCCATACACATTCCGGCCTCCCACTTCTAAAATTTTGGGTTTCGACTACAAGACTATTTGATAGTATGGAAGTTATTGATGTTTGAAAAAACTTTAACCTTAGTTGCAACGCCAACGCCAACGCCCGGGTGACAGTATAAGCTCTCATTTTCTTCGATAAGTCGAGCTAAAAATAACATTCAAACTGTTAACAGGTAACAGGTAGAAAACATTGACAGAAAAAGCGAGAGTACTGATTATTCCAAGTTTAAATAAACAATAAGTAAATCAAAAACAGAGAAAAAGCACAATATCTTCAGTGCTGGCAGCTAACATTTTGTCCAAAATTTGGTGCAGAAATGGTTATGGCTGTTTTGCATACAATAAAAGATCAAATTTCTGTACAAACCTGCATCAAGTCTCGTCTTTTTTCCTTTAAAGGCAAAACATCCCTGTAATAAAAAAAGTTCTTTTAAAAAAATTGTTGGTGTAAATGCAAAGCCTTGTATGTTGATTTTTACAATTTTCAAAGCAAAGCCTTGTATGTCCATTTAAGACAATTCTTGCAGATTTTGCTATATTTTGTCAGGGCTCTCAGAAATGACAGTACTGTAGTCTGTGACGACAAGTTATCTCGGTGGACGACAAAAAATCCCATCAAAGGATTTCACTGGACGACGAGTTTTTTTTTAAGACACGTGTCCGTGACCCGTTACCTATTAGCAGTATACAACAAGTACACAGTCATTGTCTATCATAATTAGCTGTCAATTATCTACTTTCTAGGCTTCAATCAGCCGCAATTAACTCACATAAAAAATCGATAATTACCATATCTAAGTAATACCTAATTCGGGTAGACAGCAGTGGTAGGCGTGGTGTTTGTTACCCCTTACTGTTACAACCAATCAGAAACAATTATTTATAGACGTTGTAGGTGGAGTCTGAGTTTCAAAGAATGTTAATTAGTCCTTGTTAGACGATGTCATTAGACAATTGCGAAACTATTAACTTTTAATTGAAGCAGTTGATTGACAAAATAGTCTTTGGGCAATTGAATTCAATTGTTTACCCAAACAGGGATTGATTTTCCGGCTGATATTCTGACCAACCGACCGCTAAACCTTTTGTTTTTTCGTGCTTATTTCTAAACAAGTTTCATACTTTTAAAAAAACAGAAAATACATTAAGGCCCCTTTTTCCATGACTCAGCCTCAAATTAAGAAACAGAGAAAAGGGTCTCTAGGGATTGACCCCAAGAGTTCACATGTGAAGTTTAATTGAATTTGGTCCAAGGGTTGCTGAGATCTGGCTGTGGACAGATGGACGGAAGGACAGCCGGACAGACAGGCGGATGGACAGTGTGGTGACTAAATGCTGTTTTCTCCTTTCTCCGTTCACCTTAGCCTAAACTGTTCAGTGTTTGCAGGGGTTCTTTTTATGGTTAGGGGCAGGGGCCCGGGGCCCTTAATTTGGGGAAAAATGCGTCCAACGAGCCCTTATAATAGGGGAAAAAATTTCAAGCATGTTTTTTGCTTGAATGCTGAAAATGCTTCAAATATTTTAGAAAACACAAAGAAAATAGATTTTGATAGCAATTTATTAGCTGATAAACTGAAGATGTTTGATTGTTAACATAAATACTCCCATGGGAAAACATTGTAAAGGTTGAAACATTGATTTATGAGGGGAAAATTATAATTTAGGTGAAAAATTCCCAGAGGGGAAGAGGCCGAAATTCGGCCCCAATTTCTTAGTAAAAAAAAACCCTGGTTTGTTTAATTTATTTTACCGAAGCCAGTTCTTGCTATTCCTTATTGAATGAACATCTGATGGACATGAATGTCAAATGATCATCACAAAACTTTCAACACAACATACAGTAAAAGTCACTTTAGAGCAATGTTTACTGACCCTAAGATGTGGGTGTCATGGCCATTTTCTCATTCATCTGTTCATTTGAATTGTAAATTCAAAATTTCGGCTTTCACTTTGTTATTTTCTTTGTAACTGTTTTGATCGGTTACTCCAATCAATTTTTGTAATTAATGAAATGATTTCAACTCATGGTGTTTGATAATTGTTGTTCTATCTTGTTTTCAAAATGACCCCTCTTTGCAAAGTCTGAATTTACCCAAAATAAAGGAATCCAACAACAAAACATAGATTATAAATTTACAAATTCATTTCAGAAACAATTGTGCCTTTTCTCGTCTTGTTTGACTTAAAATAATCAAGTCTTCAAAAGAGAAAACAATTCATGTTTAAGGACAGATCCTCCAGTTGTTACTGCGCAACTTACTGCGCATACCCTAAATAACGAAATAAAGCTGTTTCAATAATTGGCCTTTTTCAGCAAATGTATTTTTTACATTTAGTTAATGTTTGGTTGATAAATGACAAGACTCTTTTCGGTTATTTCAATTTTCTCTGTTTGGTCAATTAAAGTGTAATAGTACTCGGATGGTACATTTTGCTTTTTGTTGCGCGTTCAACATGTTGCGTTAGCGATAGAAAACGGAGCAACAAAAACAAAATGGTGTCTTTATGAGCTAGTCCGCTTCAGTTGGACACAAAAGACGACACCTTTTATTATCTAAAGCTGGTAATAAGGAAGAAAATGGATAAAAGTAGTGAAACAATTTCGGACAGAGCTGCAAAATGTAAACCAAATTTTACTTATAACTAAGAAAAACGCTTGGTTTGATATATTTTTCTTTTTTTGTTTTTGTAGGTATGACCAAGCACTATGTCTATACCAAAAAAGAAAAAATTCTTACCGCTGGAATATTTTTTATTATCAGAAACGTTGCGAATTAAAAGCAATTTCAGCTACTTTTGAAAGAATGTTTTCCTAAGAATTTCAAAATCATCACTAAATTTTCTCAAATTGATACTCATTTAGACAGAATACAACATATCGAACACAATAAAGACTTATTTATGTAATCCTAGTCATTTCAAACACCTTTTTTGTAGGTGTTTAAGTGACACCTCATTTTTGCAATTTTAGACAAGAGTAGTCTCCCTTGAAATCCAATAACTTTTTAATTCGCTTGGTGACCTATAGTTTTTAAGTCATTTTTTTACTTCTCATATATTTAAATACCAGTACAAAAAAAATAAGAAAAATCTTACCGTAGGAAATAAATGGAGGATCTGTCCTTAAAAAAGTCTCATATGCAAAAAATGGAGATGAACAGATGAATGAGAAAGAACGGAGAAGTGAGAAGAGGGGATTATTATGCTCCCCAAACGACAATTTTGAGGACATCTATGGATAAGGCGAGAAATTCCCCTAAAAAGCTCAAATGGAAAAGTTAGTTTTCAAAACATGCAAATTAATAATTTTTTCGAGCTGTATTGTCAGATGTATACCTAAATAGTATACCTAAATTGAAAATTGACCCATCAAACTGAGCCTTTTAGGGAGATTTCTCGCCTTATCCATGGAGGTCTTTAAGACGTTCATACATGGTGCAATTTACAATAGTCCAATTTGTAAAGATGATGAACAGTTATATTTATAAATTAGAAATATTAATGGAAAAGTAGAAGTTGCTTATTGATGCAAATTTCTTCTTTTCCCAAGTGTTTTTCAAAACTTTCTAGTATTGTATGGACGAGAACCAGGGGCCTGTATAACTAACGATCGTATGTTGGATTTTTGCATGATTACTTGTAACAACAGCCCTGATTGGCTCAGTCGATTTCTCGTGCAATCAGCTCTCTTGTTACACAGTTTACACAAAAACTTGATTGTAAGATGTTTAGTAATACGGGGCCCAGGTCTTTTTTGAGGAATGGTTAACCCAGATCACACAAAAAAATGCTTGTGGCAAGCATTTTCTTCAGCCCACAATATTTTCTCCACAAAATGACCAAAAATGTTAAAATTTCATTCACTTTGAATTGTCGTCTGCAACGTCTTTGAACTTGGTTATATCTGATTTTTTTACGTTTTCTCAAACTTCTAATAGTAACGTCAGAACAAGATCTTAGAATGAGAACATGTAAATCTATGCAGCCAGGTTAATTCACTTTCCTACTTATTTACTTTCCCAAACGGCAAAGAAAATGCTTGGACCAGATTGAAAACTGCTGCAGACGATAAGATTGGCGCAGATATAGACAGGATTTGTGTAAAATACATCATGTAGAAAATATCAAGGCAGAAGGAAAAAATGCTGGTTACCAGAATTTTATCTTTTTTCCCCAATGTCTTCCATAGCCTTTCTATTAGGGACGTCAAATTTAGGTCTTGTTTGGAAAAGGTTTAATTAATCATCAAGGTATTCCAACAATCAATATCATCACTTGGTGCAACTTCGGGCGTCATCCGGCAACAGAAATTTATAATGACCGCATCCAGATATGACAGACAACTGTTCCAGTCCCTATAAGCCTTCAACCTACGAGGGTTGTCCCAGTAAATCGTGGACTGGGCTTACTGTATGGAACATAAAAATTGCACAAGTTTCCAATTTTCCGGTATATAATGGGCATATATCCTGAGTATGCATGCAAAATTTCACAAACATGTTCTCAAGTATAGTCTCTGTATGCACAATACAACGCAATAAGGTACGCGGACCCGGCGCACGCTGACGCCGTCATCTATTCGTACCCTGTCGTTTTGTACATAATGATACTCTTTTTCGAAGTATTTTACCTTGTGTCCTATACACTAGGTGTCGTTTTACTCACTTTTTGAACATGTCACTAAACCGTCCACTTTTCAATGAATGTTTGACTTTTTTTTATATCATACATCGACTCTTTTCTGTCCAGAAATCATTTACCCCTACATGTGACTTTGTTAAGTAATTTACGCAAAGTCCAAAGGGCGAGGTCCGGTAAAAATGACGGGTGAACGGCTCCCTGTAGACTCGGAACATCAATCTCAAGCCGTATAAAGGTTCCTTAAAACAATGCTTTATCTGTCTGTGTCTTACAATTTCTTGTACGTATCATTTGATGTGATGCGGGTTTGCAAACAGAGCTGGATCGCTGTTATGCGCGCTTTATCTTCCTCTGACGTCGCCATTTTAACTTGGTTGTGATTTCAACGACAACAAGAGATGTTTGTAAAACATATATGCCCCCTCAAGGGCCTACATTTGATGTAGGTCAAAGTCCAAGGTCAAGTTAACAAGGTCCAAGGTCATGGTCAAATATGAAAGGTCTTGGTAGGAGGTGTCTATGTGTGAAATATCAAAGCTGTATATGTAAAAGTAAAATGAAACATAGGCCAGGTTAAAATTTTTAAAAGTAGGCCAAATGCCAAGGTCAAGGTCATGGTTAAATGTGAAAGGTCTTGGTTGGAGGTGTCCATGTGTGAAATATCTAGGCTGTAGGTGTAAAAGGACATGATATATATGCCTGGTTTCAGTCTTTTTAAAAGTAGGTCAAACTCCAAGGTCAAGGTTGCATTATTCAAGATCATGGTCAAATGTGAAAGGTCTTGGTAGGAGGTGTCTATGTGTGAAATATCAAGGCTGTAGGTGTAATAGGACATAAGATAAAGGCTAGGTTTAATATTTCTAAAAGTATGTAAAGATAAAAGGTAAAGGTCACACAGACCAAGGTCATGGTCAAATGTGAAAGGTCTTGGTAGGAGGTGTCCATGTGTAAAATATTGAGACTGTATAGGTAACAGGACATGAGATATAGGCCTAGTTTAAGATTTTTAAAAGTAGGTCAAACTCCAAGGTCAAGGTCCAAGGTCATGGTCAAAAGTGAAATATCTTGGTTGGAAGTGACCATGTGTGAAATATCAAGACTGTATATGTGAAATGACATGAAATATAGGCCAGGTTAATGTATTATCAAAGTAGGTCAAACACCAAGGTCAAGGTCACAAGGTCCAAGGTCATGGTCAAATGTGAAAGGTCTTGGTCGTAGGTGTCCATGTGTCAAATATCAAGGCTGTGTGTGTAAAAGGACATGATATATCGGCTAGGTTAAAGTTTTTTTTAAAGTAGGTCAAAGTCCGAGGTCAAGGTCACAAGGTCCAAGGTCATGGTCAAATGTGAAAGGCCTTGGTAAGATGTGTCCATGTGTGAAATACCAAGGCTGTATGTGTAATAGCACATAAGATATAGGCCCAGTTTAATTTTTTTAAAAGTAGGTCAAACTCCAAGGTCAAGGCCACATGGTCCAAGGTCATAGTCGTATGTGATAGGTCTAGGTCGGAGGTTTCCATGTGTCAAATATCAAGGCTGTATGTGTAAATGGATGTGATATATCAGCCAGGTTAAAGTTTTTTAAAAGTAGGTCAAACTCCAAGGTCAAGGTCACAAAGTCCAAGGTCATGGTCAATTGTGAAAGGTCTTGGTAAGATGTGTCCATGTGTGAAATAGCAATGCTGTATTTGTAAAAGGTAATTAGATATATGCCGGGTTTAATTTTTCTTAAAAGTAGGTCAAACTCCAAGGTCAAGGCCACAAGGTCCAAGGTCATGGTTAAATGTGAACGATGTTGATAGGAGGTATCTATGTGTGAGATATCAAAGCTGTATGTGTAAAAGGACATGAGATATAGGCAAGGTTAAGAATAAAGTGTAAAAATCAACAAAGGGCAATAACTCCAAGAAATTGATTGGCAGAGTTACGGTTCTTGTGCACTGCACCTCTCCATAATGAAATCTATTCACCTGTAAAGTTTCATGATTCTACCTTACATATTTTTTGAGTTGTGCTCCGGACAAGAATCAAGTTATAAAATCAACAAAGGGCAATAACTCACAAAATTTGATTAGCAGAGTTACGGTTCTTGTGCACTGCACCTCTCCATAATGAGACCTGTCCACCTGTCAAGTTTCATGATTCTACCTTACATACTTTTTGAGTTATGCACCGGACAATAATCAAGTTTGAAAATCAACAAAGGGCAATAACTCAAAAAATATGATCAGCAGAGTTACGGTTCTTGGGCACTGCACCTCTCCATAATGAGATCTATCCACCTGTAAAGTTTCATGATTCTACCTAACATAGTTTTTGAGTTATGCTCCGGACAAGAATCAAGTTTGAAAATCAACAAAGGGCAATAACTCCAAAAAATTGATCAGCAGAGTTACGGTTCTTGTGCACTGCACCTCTCCATAATGAGATCTATCCACCTATGAAGTTTCATGATTCTACCTTTAACACTTTTCGAGTTATGCTCCGGACAAGGTTTGGTCTACGGACAGACCGACCTACCTACCGACCGACCGACCGACCGACACTTGCAAAACAATATACCCCCATTTTCTTCGAAAGGGGGCATAAATATTCAAATATGCGTAATTTTCAAAGAAATAATAGTTGACGCTCAAAATTTGCTGTGGTGATGTCACAAGAATTTCCCTACATCCAGATGTTACGTTTTGGCCCTAAACGCTAACATGGCCGAATAATATATTGTTTTATTGAACACGCAAATGTTAATTTCAACGCGCTTATTTGGGTTGCGCCGGGTACGCATACATGGGCATAATCGACCAAGCACAATTCAAAAGTTGTACTTTTAACTATATCAACAATACATCTATTGTTCTAAGGTTATATGTAGGAAATTATTTGCAGAATATTTTGACAATCGGACATCAAATAAAAATACTGTGAGCAAAGTCCACGATTTACTGGGACAACCCATGTAGATGCCGACCATCGGGGAATGGCATACAAAGCAAGGTCATGCCAAGAAAGATCAAGGATGATGTGTTTGAAACTGTGAAAGAATTGGAAGAACATGGCATTAAAACGTGCGTATTTCAATCCTCCAAAATGGCCAAAGGGGCAAACTTCCTTACCCTTTCACAAACAAGTCCCTGATTTGACCTGGCCATCAAGGTTTGGAAAATATTGAGTCAAAAGAAATAAACGCAGATTGATGTAATCAGAAATGTAGAATAAATAATCTTAAATTTTCTGGTCTGTGATTTAGAATTATACATGGGAAAGGGTTAAGAATATGTGGTGTCAAAGCATAGATTATACATTATCAGTAATTTCTTGCTTTCTCTCAATGTTTTCAAAATTTTCAAGGGACACCAAAAGTTAAAGTAAATGGGATTATGCTGTTCACCTTGTCGATATCCCATTTTATCATTCAAAACGTATGATTCAAGTCCCAATTAAAAGGTTAAGCTGTGCAATCTAAAATCTTTTCCATGGAAAATTATAGCAGACGACAAAAATAAAATACATATACTAGATCTAATGATAGATAAAACAAAAACATAAAAAGCGCACAAAAAATTGAATAAATATTTTGGGCTTCCAGTCTATAAAACCATCCAGTCTAAAATGTCCGTAGTTTGCTCCCTTTGAAGTTTTGAGTTTCTTTATATTCTTCTTTAAAATCTGAAAATAAAAAAGTGTACATTTTAATAACTGAAACTAATTAATTAAATATACTGTAATAACGATCTATCCATTTTATTCATTTCATATTAAAAAAAGTTCAACTTTTGACCCTTGTGGCGAATGGTCAAAGTGGTATGGCGTCGGCGATCAGCTCCAAAATGTATCGCCTAAATAACTAGATCTAATCTAAAATCATCTACATCTATTAAGTACTACTCGAAAGTGAAAAAGTATGATAGAAAAAATCTTAATATGACCAAAATACATGTTAATATAACATATAATTCCATATGGCGTCAATATTTTCATATGGCTTCCATAGGGCGTATTTTCCTCATATGGCGAATTTTAGTGTGACCGTAATTCGGGGAGCATAAAAATTTGGTATTTCCATCCATCAATAGGAATAAATCAAAATAAATGTACAGTCGTATGAACAGTAGCGGGTCATGAACAATAGCGGGTCACTTACGGAGTTTCGATACGATTTCTCCGGAGTTTATTCATATTTTTAAATGCAAATTTGCAGTCAGGTACCTCAATATCTTGTCCACGTATAAAAACGTTTTGAAGAAGAAATGTAAACAAAGAGGTCCTTTTCGAAGAAACGCTTGTTTTGTCGTCTGCTTGACCTAGAATAAAACGGCGTCATTCTTGATACCATTTTCGTGCAAAATGACGTAAAACTTGAATCTGGTCGAATATTTGGCATTTCTTTCGCTTTTATCAGAAAGATCAGCTTGTTTTCTTGGTCTTGGACTAAAACTTTTTGTTTTAGGTATTTGCAATTGCATTTAAATCGGACGTTATTACCACAGTGTTGTATGAACAATAACGGATCAGTCTGAAACCAAATCAGGGGTTTTCTCAAACTAGTCGAGTTGATAATATCATAGCTCAAACGTAAATATTATTTGTTTAACCCTTTCCCGGAATAAAAAAAAAGGAAGAATGGTCCAAATTAGAGATCATTTGAGGCTGAAATATCTAGAAACAGCAAAGGATCCACTCAAAAATGAAATTATACATGTAATCTAGAGAATAACTTATTCAAAACATCATCTCTAGGGAAAATAAGAAAAAGCCATTTCTGATTTTCTATTAGGGATGACTATTGCAGGCCAAAATGACTATTGCGATAGTATTGCTATTGACCAAATTGCTATCACGGTAGTATTGCTATTGTAGGTTGCTATTGCAATACTATTGCGATACTATTGTTATATGCTTTAAGTGCTATAAATGGATATTTTTTCATTAAAAATCACATTTCCTGAATACTTTACATATATGAATTAATTTGCAGAATCATTAAATAAGTAATCTGAAGGAAGAGAGTGACATTTCATGATTTGAGTAGCCTGTCATTGATGTCTGATATTCAAGAGACAGATTTTTTGCTAAAATTAGACAATGTCATGTGACAAATTGCTATTTTTAGAACAAATTGCTATTTTTAGAACTATCAAAACTATTGCGATAGTGGAAACAACTATCAATGCGATACTATTGATATTGCCAGTTGCCTATCACGATAGCACTATTGCAGAGGTCACTATTGCGATATATCGATAGTCCGATGTATCGTTACATCCCTATTTTCTATCCATGTTTTTCTCAATTGAAATGGCCTATGTAAGAATATAGCAAATTACAGCACTGGCAAATTCAATCCTTTCCCAAAAACAACAGAATTGTAGGTCAGTTTATGCAGACGATGAAATGAAATAGGATAGGCCTATTCATTTTGAAAAAAATATATAGAAAAGAGAATCGGGGCATAGGAGAAAATGCTATATACTTACTTTTCTTATTTATTTTGCTGTTCCTCTTTTTCTTTCTCTGTACTTTTTATTTATAGGAGAAGTGGGTTAACCCATTCCCAAACAGCGAAATTTTAGACTGGTCCAATTTGAAAACTAGTGCAGATGACAAAAATGTATGTTACTTTGGTAAAATTTGTAAATATTATGGCTAAGAAAACATCGAGAGAAAAAGCTGATTATCAGCATTTTCTTCTTCTCTTGTCTCAATGTTTTCCATAGCCAATTATATTAGGGACGTCAAGATAGGGTCTTGTTCGGGAAACCCTGAAGGATTAACAATTGCATCAGTCTTTGAAAACTGATTGAAATGAGAATTTTGCAGCCTTTCACCTTATTTTCAAAGACATGTGTTAATTGTGCTTTTTTTACAGGTCATGGGTCCAACACGTAAAGGGCAGAGTCCTGCTCAGGAGTCAGCGAAAGTCATTGCGAAAAAATACAGTCCTGGGTTTTGATGTCAATAACCAAAATATTTTACAATTCAAGAAAGCATTTAGAGAGATGATAATGCTGCTTTTGAAGATTTCACCCGGTTTAGTGTAACTGTTAACTAAATCAACAGCACAGATGAATTTTGACACCACTCAAGATGAAATTTGGACCACAGGTAAAAGTATCTACTGAAAACACAATGGAAAAATGACATTAGATAGATTAATGTCATTAATCTATCTAATGTCATTTTTCCATCGTGTTTTCAGTAGATACTTTTACCTGTGTAATTATTCTTATCCAGAAAATGTAAAATCTGAAAATTTCATCAACTTTCAAATTGCAACAGTCTAAAATTTCGCTGTATGGCATATGTTTAAAATAGTACTTCTATCCATATGCAAAGTACCGTAACTTATTTTTATGTTCTACAACGTTTTTCAATATGTGCCTGTCTAAAATTCTGCTGTTTGGGAAAGGATACTTATTCATTTGTTTGAAGCTTATTCCATTCTGTTGTTATTCCTCGAACAGTTTCCTTTATATATATCTCATCATTTCAGACCAATATAGTTCTATATAATTCTGTGCATGCATACATTTCGAGCAAGATCGAATAGATACCCTATAAGCTTTTTTATTAACTTTATTAGCTAATACCAGAGTGCCACTTTGGCACTTTGTTCCTGAACAGACAGTGTCTTACTCTATGCTCAGGCTTATCTGGATCTACATGGCTCTGAAATGTCATAATGACATGTCCATTAAATTTTCTTGTTTTTATGTATATTCACACTACGCTATAGCTAAGCGGTTTGGGATTTCCAAAATGCAAAATTTCACTTCTGTCTATAAACCTATATGTAGTTTGTACACATTGGAATTGTCTTCAGACGATTCCAATGGGTGCCCACAACATATGCTGTGTCTGTTAAATAAGGATATTTAGAAAACATAAAACTCTTGTTGTTTAATTATATAATTTCACTAATAAATGGTATTTCAAAAGAAGGAGCTCTAATATGTCCTGCATAAGAATACTCCTCTTAGTAGATCTACAGTAGAGGAGAGGATTGTCCTTCACTTAAGGACAGATCCTCCATTTATTTCCTACGGTAAGAATTTTTTTTATTTTTTCTGTACTGATATTTAGATATATGAGAAGTAAAAAAATGACTTAAAAACTATAGGTCACCAAGCGAATTAAAAAGTTATTGGATTTCAAGGGAGACTACTCTTGTCTAAAATAGCAAAAATAGGGTATCACTTAAATACCCACAAAAAGGGTGTTTGAAATGACTAGAATTACATAAATAAGTCTTTATTGTGTTCAATATGTTTTATTCTGTCTAAATGAGTATCAATATGGGAAAAATAAGTGATGATTTTGAAATTTTTAGTACATTCTTTCAAAATAGCTGAAATTACTCTTTTTTTCGCAACGTTTCTGATAATAAAAAATATTCCAGCGGTAAGAATTTTTTCCTTTTTGGTATAGACATAGTGCTTGGTCATACCTACAAAAACAAAGAAAAACAAGAGCAGTCCGAAGACAGCGCGCTCGACTTTCTAAGTTGCTTAGTATAAAGGGGGCATAACTCCAAATAGAGTGGTCCTAGGGTAATGGGCCCTGATAGTAAGGTAGAGGGTGTGATGGTGAATAAGTATACCAAGTTTGGGTTGAATCCCTTTGTATATTGATAGTATGGTAGTTATTGATGTTTGAAAAAACTTTAACCTTGGTTGCAACGCCAACGCCGACGCCGACGCCCAGGTGACAGTATAAGCTCTCATTTTCTTCGAAAAGTCGAGCTAAAAAAATAAATCAAACCAAGCGTTTTTCTTAGTTATAAGTAAAATTTGGTTTACTTTTTGCAGCTCTGTCCGAAATTGTGTCACTACTTTTATCCATTTTCTTCCTTATTACCAGCTTTAGATAATGAAGTGTCATCTTTTGTGTCCATCTGAAGCGGACTAGCTCATAAAGACACCACTTTGCTTTTGTTGCTCCGTTTCTTATCGCTAACGCAACATGTTGAACGCGTAACAAAAAGCGAAATGTACCATCCGAGTACTATTACACTTTAATTGACCAAAACAGAGAAAATTGAAATAACCGAAAAGGGTCTTGTCATTTATCAACCAAACATTAACTAAATGTAAAAAATACATTTGCTGAAAAAGGCCAATTACTGAAACAGCTTTATTTCGTTATTTAGGATTTGCGCAGTAAGTTGCGCAGTAACAACTGGAGGATCTGTCCTTAAGAATGTGTCTCATACTTGTAGACACGAGAATGAATGAAAAAGACTGATTTATGTCGTGGAAAAAGTAAATTCTATTCGGATGAGAGGTCAAACTTCACCAGAAAAGTATTGCTGCTACCTGAATACTACCCAAAACCCTACGGGTGGTTGAGTCATCGTCATACCAACAGAGCGAATTAGACTGGAAATGTTTTAAACTTTATAACCCTTTATTTCCAAATAGACAAACTTTTAGGTGTTCCGTTTTGCCAGGGCAGAAAATAACTGAGAGCCTGAGGGGAAATAAAAAAATGCTATCACCATTTTTTTCTCTCTCAGTGCTTTTCAGGGACCTCATAACAGTCTTGTTTGGAAAGCATTGACCCAACAAACCCCATCTCATTTGGAGGCATGCTGAAATTTCAGTAATTTCTGCAAAGTAATATATCTACTTTGAGAAAAGAGAAGTAAATGCTGCTAATCAAATGAGCTGTCATCTTCTCTTTTGTACTCAAACATTTGTAGCCTGTCAAGTGAAATATTCGTGCTCATGGTAAATTAAAATTTTGAAAATCCACTTCCAGCTCAAATTTTCCATAGCCCTAGAAGGCTTGATCACCTTCAAACCTTCGTGAAACCATGGGAAATCACGAATTTGTTGCAAGATGACATCTTGGGTGTATTCCTGGAGGTTTTGACACAACACAGAGTGTTTGAGATGGCCCCCAACAAGGAAATATCACGTGATCCGATATACGTCACACTGACCCGTTATTGTTCGGATACACCGATAAACAGTTTTAAACCGGAAACCGGAAATGACGCATGCGCAGAAAAATCGCGAGTAAGAAATCTACTCGCGTATATAATTACAATAGCGAGAGAACCATCAGTGACAAAATTAAACATTTTCTCTGTTTAAATGGCATAATAATTTTACTCAAACATTTTTTGTTGTTGTATGATGATCGGAAATACTGATTTAGTGCATGAAATATTATGACACGCCAAATAATTACGAGAAAAAGAGAAATAGTTTCCAGCTAACGGGCCCTTAGAACTATCTTACATTTGCCATGAAGTGCGAGTGAACCAATCGTGATACTAGTAAATAAGGCATTTTCTCTATTTATTTGGCATAATGATTTTACCAAAACAATTTTTTGTTGTTGTACGATGATCGTAAATGCTGATTTGACGCATGGAATATTATGACACTCACAATGATTACGCGAAAGGGAGAAATTGTTTCCAGCTCACGGGCCTTTAGAACTAGATCTCCGATCTCAATACAAAAAATATACTTACTTTTCTTTCAAGCCATTGAAAAGGAAAATTAAATCCAAACGACTTTAATTTCACATTTTGTTAACCCATTAGCATGTAATGAAAGAGACACCTTTCGTTAATCCAATCTCAACACAGATAGTTATGACACATGTGACCTCTTGAAAGCACCGGGCACATAATGAACACGGTTACCGCGCCCTTTTCATCTTTACCCGAAGGATATACCCCGTATAAATCTTTGATCTGTGCCACATGGATTGGCTACAATAATTTTCAGACAAATCATAAAACATACATTAGAAAATTTCTGGAATATCCAGCAACCGTATTTACATGTTTGAAACCTCAAAAAAAGTCGGCTTACATTAATATAAATTATTAGTTAAAATATTAGACATCTAATAGCGCATCACTAGTAATCAATGATTAGATGCAGATTTTGATTTATTTTCTTTGGTGAAATGTTTTACGGGCCGAATTCAGAACTGAGGTTGAAAACAGCCCTTTTCTATCATAAACATTATCAAGACAGTCGTTTTCTAACCTTAACATCATCATTTCTTTTATAAAGAATATCAAAATTTGTTGCAGACATGCAATTTATTTAGATGTATGATTATTTACTACATTGAAAAAAAAAAAGAGAACAACAACATTTTATGTAAATTTCAAAACAATTTAACACTATTTATGGAACTTTGCGAAGAAAGGGAAATATTTGTCCCTTGGAACAGTCCCCAATCTTCTACCACGTCATAGTTAGTGACATTCAAGTAAGTTGTTTGGCAGAGGATTAACGGTTTGACGATTGACATGTTATTCCAATTAATTTGATACAATGTTTTAATTATCCCGACAAAGAGACAAGACGATTTCAAATGACAGTATACCACTATCAGAATGAGATTATACTAAGGGATTGGAAATTGCAATCACGTGTCAACACATGATCTACCGTAATTAACACAACAAATCACAATCTGATATCATATATTTGGTAATTTTATGGCAAATTACACTCCTACTTTAAAGTGAGATAGATGTGGTGCTTTTTATTTTAGATTTTTTCGTATTTGATTGAATTATATTTGGGAAATATTGTATGCCAACAGGTAGGACAAAATGATTGAATTAATGACCAAACGCATTTATAATTTTTGCTCTTGAACGCACTCACACGTAAAAACATTTTTTCATGTCCTACAAGATAAAGACGTTTGAAAATATTGTGGAAATAAAGAAGTTTCTTGTGATAAGCAATTTATTCATTTTCCAAAGCATTTTCTATTTTCCCGATAGACCGATATGAGATCTCCATGTTTATCTAGAGATTTTTCCCAAAGCAGGTTTTTTAAGTTAGAAACAACAAATATCTTTATTTCCTATTCACATTCTCAGAATCAATGTACTAAATACTAGTATCATGACTTGTGATCATTGCATGTCAAATCACGCTTTTCCACACTCCAAAACTTTGGCCATTCAAGCTATGTAGCTTGCACCATTCCCTCAGTTATCCAAAGCAAATCCTGTTTAGGACATCAAAACCAGACGTTATTTTGGGGGAAAGGATTTATTTAAAGGATGCATGTATACATAACAAGAACACAATAAGCAAATAACCGGTATCAAATACGGGTTTCTAACTTTCATGTAGCCCATAAAGCTAACGTTCGGGTGCCATGTTAGAAAACAAATAATTATTGGGATATTTACGATAATTACGTATTAAAACCTAAACCGGCAGTGGCCATTTCCAACTTTGTTCTTTGTTTTGATGAATCACGGCTGTATTTTCCTTTTAATCAGCCAGAATACGTCGTTTGAAGCGCTATTTTACGCTACGCGTATATGACATTATAGTGGATGAAGAAATTTTACTCGTACTTTTCAGGGAGATATTTTACGACTTGCGCATGCGCACTTCAAAACTGTCAGTTGGTGTATTACCTCCCATAGTAAATTGCTGTTTAATTCCGACATTCTGCAGTTCAAATGTTGATTTCTGCGTCTAAGGGAAGAATATATAGAATCAGTCGGGATGACGTCATAGCCTCACTTTCATTTTTTCATCGAGGGTACAACCTCGGTCTTTATCGTTACGGGATACCAACTTTGAGGCAGATTATTTCAAAAATCCATCGTTAAAATTCATAAACAAAACTCTTTCTTTAAAGAATGTGATTTAAACTTTCTAACTACCAACGCATTTTTAATAATCAGGCGTAGTCGTCGAGATATTAATGCTGAAAGTTGGTTATGCATCAACGAAAAAGACCGAAGCTTTCACCTCCACCGAATGAGTGCAGGTCCGCTGACGACGTTTTTGATTGGCTGAAAGAATTGTGCCGACCGGGTCAATACTAATTTAACAAGAAACGAAAGTAAAAACCAAGTATGTGATACACGTTCGCCACAGTCACGAGAAATCTCACTAGTGACCCGCTACTGTTCATAAGACTGTATCTGGCCTAGACTGGGTAGCATATTCCTTGGTGAATATTGATTAAGATTATGTGGCAAATGGAGTCATAGGAATTTCTGTGTGTCTATATTTGCTTCTGGATTCAGGGATTGGAGAAAGTAGCCTGACATCCCGTAGTTTCGATAGCCTTATCTAAAACCATGTGCTTGCATATTCACATACTGATTTTATAAAATTTTGACCATCTCAATAGATTCAAGAACCAAAGTTCTAGACATAAAAAATAGAAAACAACATTTGTAAACAGACTAACAAAATAGATTGGCCAGAATATTCAAAGCATGTCATCACGTGTCGTCAAGGTGAGGCTCTCATCATTCCGATAGGGCTTTGTTTTTGTTCCTATTTAAAGCACTAGGATGACCTAATAACAATCGCAATTTTTTGGATGGGGACTCGCTCAACCGTGGAAAAGATCAAGCGTCTTGAAAACTTTTCTAGGATGGAAAGAGGCTTGGATAAGGTTGAATGATTTTTACCCTGACCTTGATTTTCTAGTTTCTGTTTTGTTTAGCAAAAAAATATAATTTGTTCATGTAAAAATCAGTTGTCTCCAAATTTCTTTGACCAAAGACTTTGTTTGCAGCAATAGCATTTAGATGCAGAGGGAATGGTACTCAGATTGTAAGCACTTCTGAAAATCACAAGGCTATCGAAACCATGTGACCTATCGAAAGCATGAGAGGATCGGAAAGGATACAGGAACTTCCTGTTTGAGGAAGTTTGTAAAATGACTCGCGAAATCCGATTACTTTCCAAAATGCAGCATTCATTGATTTAATTATCAACAATGTGCACTTGACAAAATTTTTCAATACCTTAGACACTGATCCTGCAGTGTCCATTCTTTACTAGAAAGATGTTTTTGTCAGATTTTTCATCTAAGCCGCATCACAAATTTTCCGCAATCTTGACCGAATGGATTATTTTACCTCACTGCAAAGGAGAGTATAAGGTGTCACTCCTGCCTTTAATTTAGGGTGGTCCATCCAGCGGCGGATCCAGGATTTCGGGGAGTAGGTTCGAGCATACTAATTGGGGTTAGGGGGGTTATTATTATTAATTAATTAAGTTTATTCTTTGTAAAACAGTAAAAAACATGGCATAGCAAAAACACATTACAGAAATTCCAAAAATGATAAGTTTTGGAAAAAAATGTAACAACCATGTTCTGTGCTCCATTAGCAAGGATAACACAAAAAAGAAGAAAGTCAAATCCTCTTATTTCCATTGTACACATTTTTTACACAATATTTGACCAGAATCAGAATTGTCAGTAGTTGTTACCCATCCCATGATGCACAATCTCCAACTGTGTTGCAGTTGCGCTGCACACATGATCAGTGCCGGCCAGGTCAAAAGAAAGAAAATAGGTAAACGTAGCAAAAAATGATAATTTAGGAGTTAGGAGACACCGGGGTAATGTGGAACACTTTTCAGTTAACTTTGTATAGCTCAATTTTCCTAATCCCTTTCAATCATATCTTTGCAAAATACGAAAGGGCGTAAAATATGAGCGACATTTGTATCGGTATTTTACTGCAATACGACACAGGATAACAATTTTATGGCTTTTTGAAATTAAGCCTACCCCCTGCAGTGTTTCGACTTGCCCCGTGGTTGGGGCAAATTTGGGACATAGGCCGGGGTGAAATGGAACACTTATTTTCGATGTAACACAAAGCTACATCTGAAAATTTAAGACATTACCTTTCTTTTAAAGATGATATAATCCCTCACATCCTACTCTCAGTGGCGTCGCTGGACTCTCGTAAGCGTGTCCATGGACAGGGCATGACAGAAAAACAACCTAACACTGATAGAATCCACGTAAAAATAATCTACTGGCAAAAAGCTGATCGCCTTTCTGCAATATTTAAGATTTTTAGTGTGAATGTATCGAAATCGTGGTGAGAAGTGTGAGTAATGGTTGTGGACTCGCCAGTATAGCTACTCTCCAACGCAGAGTTCTATTGATTAAACCATCAAATATGACCTCTGCAGTTTTTGGTACGCCAACAGCCTATTTGGTCGTCATAATCTAATTATAGCACATCATTTGAATTATCGAATCAAAATCATTCAGCTTTACCTTGCATGATCATTACGTATACATTACGTCTCTTCTATTTTTGGCTGAAGCCGGTAACATTTGAATTATCGAATCAAAATCATTCAGTTTGATCTTGTTTGATTACGTATACATTACGTCGCTTCTGTTTTTGGCTGAAGCCGGTAATTTGAAGCGTCAGCCAATGAAAGGTTGTATCAGCTTTTTAAATTGTTTTGTTGTGTAAAGCTAACGATTGGATACTGAAATCCCGCCAAGGCCCCGAGATTAGACGTGAAATGACCCCGCGAGAACAGAGCTCATTCTATCGAAATGGAATGTAGAGATAATGTGCTCTGTTCATAAGAGAGTACAGTATAGCATGCCAGGTGTGCTGATGACCTTCATATAACATTACAGCTTGTTAAAACCCTGTTTACTAGTGTTTAGCGCAACACAAGCAAAGAAAAAGTTCACAGACGACATAGATTGTGTTTTATGGCTACCTGGTTCATATTAACATTATTCTCAACTTACCATGATAACTGATATCTTGTGGTAAAATATAAATTGGCACCGTCTGCTATCGACTACAGGGCCTACAGCAATTTTAATTGTTCCAACTTGCCCCGTGTATAATGTTCCATTTTGCCCCACCATATGGTGACATTTGGCCTTCTTCAACCAGTGCGTTTATGGTGACGAAAAATACGCTGGGGTCTTTGTTCTACAAATAGGAATAGGAAAATATCCACTGACTCCATAAGTGAAGTGCGTAGACGAAAATATACGTAAAGTGCAAAAAATTACTTCTGTTGCTGAAAAACATAATTTTCTGCTGTAGTGACTTTATTTATTTCATGATATATATGAAATTTTGGGTAAAGCTCGGTATTGGTGTAACAATTCCAATACTTTATTGCTTTTTGTGGTTATTGTAAGTATATTGAATAAATTGCCACTGTTCCGACTTACCCCGTGTTCCAAAATACTCCAGGCTCCCCTAAGGTAAAATATCCAAAATCTGTGTTAGCACAGTTCTACACGGTAAGTTAAAATGGGTTAGAAACAGCATAATCTTACAGACTACATTTTTGAAGGAGTCAAGATCTTCAAGCATCCGTAAATCTTTTCGATTTTATTCCAGAAAATTTAATCTGGGCTTTGTTGGATATAATCATCTGCAACATAAAATTTTAGTGATATTGATATTACAGGGGCAAAATGATAAAAAACATAAATTACATGTTCGATAACACGAGTAATTAATTTTGGAGGGTAGGCCTGTGTTCCTTTGTAAGACCTCGTAGATTATCTTTTAAAAAATAATTGATTGGGCAAAGTATAGGCATAGCATAAGTTATAAGGGGGGGGGGGCGTATCTGCACTGTGGAATATTAGACTGAATGTTAGAAAAATGTTTTCATAAAGTTAGCCTACAAATTAGATATTGATAGCTTTGGAAAAAATATTCCAAAATTCTTCAAGAAAATTTAATCAGACAAAACCATTGGTGTTTTTATGAGCTTATCAGCACTGAGCAATTTGTGAATTATGAAGTGAAGCATATGAAGTGAAACATTAATAAAACCTTTCCCAAACGATAAAATTTTAGACTGCTCTAATTTGAAAGCCGCTGCAGAAGACAAAATGGGTGCAAATATTCACGGTGATTCACGGTGAATTAAGTTATGCGAAGTGTATAAAAATGCTGATAACAAGAATTTTTGAAACATCGTGTGAGATTGAGTAGACAATTGATCGGGAATCAATCGTGGGTCGAGCGACCTGATCGACAATCAATCGTTTGTGGAAATCGTGTGTGTTCGGGTTGATATCGTTTAAGTGACCTGCACCCAACCTGCACTCGATCGTTTGAGCATGTCGCTGCTTTTCAACGGAAACCTCGTAAATGCAGATTGTTTTAAGCTACAGTTACGAGGTTTTTGTTGAAAAGCGACGATGTACTCATGTGATTCCCGACTACATTCCAAACAACACGACCTCTGCGCCATCTCCTTTACCAGGTCAAAACATTTGTAGGCCTAGAGGTAAAGTTTGGTCGACTACATATCGAAAAGAAATCATAATTTGGTCTGGTTTGATCGGGGAATTTAAGCGATAGAATTGATCGAGTTGGCTTGATCGGCTGTGGTAACCTAGCATCACATATGCCTATGTCAGCCTACAAAACGGGTTAATACACGAAGGCTAACATTGGTTAAAAGCCTGCAAAACGCCGTGCCTGTCAGAGACGCCGACTTGAAACTCAATAATTGTGACTGCTATAATTATAGGCGTAAAGCCAATAGAATACGTTTCAGTAGGTAAAGATTTTAAACCCTTTCCCAAAACAAGAAATTGTTAACTTGGCTCGATAGAAAGAACTTAGCATATAGAAGAAAAAGCTGACAATCAACATTTTCTTATTTTGCAACAATGTTTTATATACTATGGTAAGAAAATATCAATATTCAATTACCCCATTTTTGTTTCCTGCATTCGCTTTCAACATTGGCTTGTCTAAAATTTTCTTGTCTGTAAAATGTTCAATTAAACCGAAACTTAAACTTTAATTTACGTTTTCCGTAAATAATTTCTATAGTCTATGTATGCCAGTGCTTTATATTTTTTGTTTGTATTGGTATAATACAAGAGCTTGAATTTAAGTAGGCAATTATATGGAAGCCCTGGAGGGTCATTTTGCATTTTGAATTTTGACTCTCTACTTTTGACTTTCGACTTTTTGAAAATGGAAGCACTGGGTCATTTTTGCATTTTGAGTTTTGACTCTCTACTTTTGACTTTCGACTTTTTGAAAATGGAAGCCCTGAAGGGTCATTTTTGCATTTTGAATTTTGACTCTCTACTTTTGACTTTCGACTTTTTGAAAATGGAAGCACTGAATTTAAGGGTCATTTTTGCATTTTGAGTTTTGACTCTCTACTTTTGACTTTCGACTTTTTGAAAATGGAAGCCCTGAAGGGTCATTTTGCATTTTGAGTTTTGACTCTCTACAAGGCGTGTAGGCAAAGTCGAAAGTCAAAAGTAGAGAGTCAAAACTCAAAATGCAAAATGACCCTTCTATGGAAGCCCTGGAGGGTCATTTTGCATTTTGAATTTTGACTTTCTACTTTTGACTTTCGACTTTTTGAAAATGGAAGCACTGGGTCATTTTTTCATTTTGAGTTTTGACTTTCTACTTTTGACTTTCGACTTTTTGAAAATGGAAGCCCTGAAGGGTCATTTTTGCATTTTGACTTTTGACTTTCTACTTTTGACTTTCGACTTTTTGAAAATGGAAGCCCTGAAGGGTCATTTTTGCATTTTGAGTTTTGACTTACTACTTTTGACTTTCGACTTTTTGAAAATGGAAGCCCTGAAGGGTCATTTTGCATTTTGAGTTTTGACCATCTATTTTTGACTTTCGACTTTGCATACACGCCTTGTAGAGAGTCAAAACAAAATAATGCAAAATGACCCTTCAGGGCTTCCATTTTCAAAAAGTCGAAAGTCAAAAGTAGAAAGTCAAAACTCAAAATGCAAAAATGACCCTTCAGGGCTTCCATTTTCAAAAAGTCGAAAGTCAAAAGTAGAGAGTCAAAATTCAAAATGCAAAAAATGACCCTTCAGGGCTTCCATTTTCAAAAAGTCGAAAGTCAAAAGTAGAAAGTCAAAACTCAAAATGCAAAAATGACCCAGTGCTTCCATTTTCAAAAAGTCGAAAGTCAAAAGTAGAAAGTCAAAATTCAAAATGCAAAATGACCCTCCAGGGCTTCCATACCCTTCAGTGCTTCCATTTACAGGTGCGTTCTTTAGAGCGAGATTTCTTGAGATATCTCGAGATTTCTTAAGCTGTTTTAGGATAAAGCGTTCTTTAGAACAAGATTTTTAAGACCCTCAATGGGAGGCGCCATTACCCTATTGGGTCTTTTCGTAATTCCGGTAATACAGAGTTGTCGTTCCTGCGGGACGGTATGTTTACTTCCATTTGCCTGTTTGACAAGCGGCAACTTTAATATTTTCATCAAATCAATGAGTAATTAAATAAAAATGATTTTTATTGTAACTTAATAATGGAATCTAATAATACCTCTGCACCTTCCATCATTTTTAAACCATCCAGAGATCTATTACAAAAGAAATCTCCCATAATCCGATGATAGGTTATCATTGAAAATATTTTTCCCCGTGGTTCGCCTCAAATCAGGCGAGTGTCGTTATGTGACGTCATGACTTTGCGTTACACACTCTAGTCACATGATGTCATAGTAATAAGTAAAGGGGCACCTTTGGGGAAAATAGATACATGTATATACATGTACGCTGTGAGTGAGTTTTTCCAAACGAATATTTTGTAATTGTTTGTAAGAACATTCTGCTCCACACGGTTCCACTGTCGGAAAACGATTAATATCGAAAATAGAATAAGTGAATGTTAAAGCACAGAAAATATTGAGGAAAGAGGCGATATTTCTGACTAGATAGAGCTATCATCAAATTGCTTCCTTTTTCTCAATGTTTTTCCAAACAATCTACTGAGGTCAAATACAGGACTTTAATATTAAGAAACAGGATTAAAAATGAATAATTCGTTTATAAATGTGCCGAAAAGATGATGATTTTTTTTAACCCTTACCCAAACAACAAAATATGGTCCTTTCCAAATTAAGTTTTGCTAATTGTCAGAATGATTCTGATTTTGCTATTTGTGGGCATCAAAACAAAATATTGGTTAGGAAAAGGTTAATATAACAAACCACCATTTCAAATTTAATTCAAAGTTGAAGTAGACTGTAGACTTTGATACGTAGATCTACTAAGAAGAACAGTTTGGTGTAGATTGTAGAATAGGAAATATTAAGGGAAATTTAGCAAAGTCAGCATGTTTTTTCTTTTCTCTCAAAACTTTGCTATTTCGTTCAAGTATATCTATGTAATTCATTGTTTGTTCGTTAAAGCTTTCCCAAACAAGACTGTATCTAGATCTTCTTAAGAGAAAATACTTTAGGAAACATTTTGGCAAAATTTAAAAGCATCCTGATAACCAGCATTTTCTCCTTCTGTCTCAATAGACTAGATCTACTTTGATATGTAAGCATTTAGATTGTTATGACTATGTTGTGATGGGTTTTCTCTTTCTTCTCTCCGCTGAGGTTCCTTTTTAGGAATCTCCCAACGATCTACGCGTTTCGGCTAATAATTAGGCCTACTGTCTCTCAGACTCGGGTAGGCCTCAGGATGTTTAGTTCTAATTCTTGCGACTTAATACAAGAATCCAAGCTCGTCTTGTATTTGCCTCTTTCGATATAGTTTGTGCATTTCAAAATTTCCAATTCAACACGCAAAATTATGGCATTAATAAATGCAGTAGCGGTTCTTTCCCACTGATAGCGCTTGTTTACATTGACACCGGAAGACGGTATACCGTCCCGCATGAACGACAACTCTGTCACGACGGAATTACGAAAATCCGGAATACTTCATGCGGAATCCCTCGGTCAACTCTATAGAAACAATATAACAGAGACTTGACCGAGATGTTCCGAACGCCCCATAATTCATAAACCGCGTTGCTCCGAATGCTCCATACTTTATACAAATGACGTCATGATGGATAAAGTATCATGAGCATTCGGAACAGCTCGGTCATAGTCTCGGTCTTAAAAACGCTTTATCCAAAACATCCTAAGAAATCTTAAAAAATCTCGCTCTAAAGAACGCGGCTCTGGTCACTCTCGTCTCTGTTTTTCTATTTAGACTTTTTAACCCTTTTCCAAACAGCAGTACTTCAAATTGATCCACTGGAAAGGTTCAGACCACAAAAAGTAATGCTTCCCTAGAAAGAAATATCCATGTTATGGAACAAGTTTTGGAGAAAAAAGTCGCAAAAGATAATTGCAAACTGACGACAAAATAGATATTGAAAATTATACCATTCGTATACAATAAATTTCAAAACTATTCAGGCAAAAGGAGAAAGTATGTGTCCTGGTTATCAATATTTTCTTCTATTTTCCATATAGTCACTGTATAATTGTTGGTATTAAGGCCTAATTATTGTACGACTTTATCGCTGTTGTTATCACGTGATCATGGTAGGGATTATCGAAGACGATAAGGGCTAATTGACAAAGTTATTGAAAATCGGAAATTCTTAGTCACGTGATTATACACCGTGTATAATTAGCTAACACACTCCCACACCATAGTCTGCGTTTTTCAACGAAATCATACAAAAATAGAAACCTAGTTTCATTTTCAATTCAAACTACATTTTCGGAAAATGCTTTAACAATATCAACAAATAAAACACAAGAGAATAGTTTTATGTCAAAGGATCTCAGAACTTAGCGCGTGTAGGCCTCTTATAATAAAATTATTTTAGATTGGATTTTAAAGAATGTATCTTAAACCGTCGAATATATTTTATAGCCAAAATAATATCAATGCGACCTTTGGTAAATGTACACGGCATAGTGGCACGGACATTGGTGAGACATTGGATGATATTTACTATAGAAGAACAAAAGTTGAATCTATACCAACGATAACTGTCGCCAAACGAGATGGTAAATGGTTTACACAACATAACCGTAGATTGTGGATATTTCACCATCTGGAAGGGGCGGGAAAATTAGACAAAATTCGGGTGGAAGTGACAGACGAAATCAGCAGTCGGAAATTCACGACGAGCAATGGTGGTGAGTCTGTGAGTATTTACAGAGGTCGTGACCCTGGGGGTAGATGCCGCAGATATATCACACCTGTCACACCGAGGGTTGAGGAAGCTGAGGAATCTGCTGAGTCTTCATCGTCGACAAGTGGAGATAGATCTAACGTTAATGCAGAAAATGGAACTGAGCAACAACAGGTAAATGGTGATATGGGCCTCTCCACAAACTCAGATCTACAAAATAAAGAAATAAAAACAACCGAACAGAATTCAATCCAGGAGGCTGAAGAATCTTGTGTTGGCGGTGCTGTTGGTACTAATGATGAAGTTATCAAAGTTTGTGAAGATACAGACAAGTTGGCGGATAAGAATCCTGATATTGAGGACTATAAAATGCTTAGTCAGAAATCATCAAAGTTACAGGACGATAGCCCACTTAATGCTCAAGTAAATGAGACCAATCAACCATTCGATAATAACAACACCAGTTTACTAGACAATGCCGATAGAGACCGTGAAACCGAGATAACACAAATTGAAGAAGGAACAGACAAGGTAAATAAAATAAAAACCAATGCTGAAAATCAAGTCACAAACACCAAGAACTTCCCTCGATCTCAGGCGATTGACGCATCTAATACCAGAGAAGATGGAAACAAACAACAAGTCGAGGATCGTGAGTGTATTGGTGTCTACAGAAGTGTTGGCGGTGCAAGGGGTTGTAAAGAGGATGACCCAAAAGGAGGGCCAGATTCCAATGCTGTTAAACAAATAGTTAGAAATTCTTCTGCATTCAAAATGGATGATGGGCTAAATAGTGGAACAAACACAGACGAACCTAAGCAAGTGATCGATAATGCTGTGAATGAGAAAGAAGAAAGAAACGACGATCAAGTCAATGGGTCAAAATTTATCAATAAGGGTTCATTGCTGTTTCAAGAAGAAAATGGTGAGGCGGAGGTTGTAGAGAACAGCAATTCAGAAGCAATACGCGGAACAGCAGTTCCACCGAAAAGGCATTTCGAAGATGAACCAGATGTAAAAGAAGAATCCCATGTGAAAAGAATAAAATCAGATTAAAGAAAACTAACGCTATGAACAAACGGAGTTGTGGCTGTCTAAATTTGTTATTATTGTCATTATAAAGGGCTTGATTAACAAAACATATGAGATCTTTCTTTCAATGGCCATGGTAAATGACCAGGATAATTTGGCTTTCTTATTTAAAGAGAGATTCGAAAGAACATCGAGGGAAAAGATGCAATTCCTTCTTTCCCCAAATGTTTTTCATTTTTTGAACTAAACTAACAGGTATTCGCTACCAATTACAACGCAGTTCATTGTTTACCTCATTTTCACTCTAACCTCAATATTTGTGTGTCATATCATACATATCCTATCCTTATGCACGAACAAATTAACTTAGTAAAACTTGTACATAGCAAAAACTTTCAAAAGTTGTATCTTACTTTAAAATATTTATTTGCTTTAGTTTTAAACTGGTTGAGTCTGTGAAAGTATTGCATAATTTTGTTCTATTTCTTTTTCCAAAGTATTTATTTCAATATCAATTTGATTTTAGTTTATTAAAAATAATTCTGATTCTAACATATTTGGTTGCTTGATTCTTAAATGTCCGATCGTATTCATTTACGATTCATTCCGTCCGTCTGTCTGTTCATTCGTCCTTCTGATAGACTGTTAGTAATTTCTGCACAATTGTGTACAATTTCATCAGTTTCAATCGAAAGGTGATCAAAATTTGCCAGAAAACATTTAAGTCGCATTTTTGACGTACCAGTGTCTTAAAATGGCTTGAAACAACAATCGCATAACCCAGGTTTTGATAGCATGGCGATACGCGTTTCTTACCCTAACAATGGGGAGAATCACGTGATTGACAATGGTATTGTACACGAAAAAATGGCGACGAAATGACCGCTTCGGCATGAAAACTCAAACTTTGGAAAGGTATGTATTCAGTCTACGTATACTGACGTCCAAAAGAAACGCTCCAATGAAATTTGTCGTTATTTTCCTTATTCCTTTTACAATATTTGTGAAATGTATACCGTATATAATCTTTTTGACTGACAACTACGTCAGATAGGAAAATTGTGCGTTTCTATTCATCAAAATGTCAATTTCCGGTGACTGGTAACGTATTCTACGTGTGCTTCGTCACGTGTATGTATGCCACGTGATGAAATTGGTCACATTTTACACAGTAACATGTGTTAGTGGATAGGCTTTCACGAATTCAAAGATTTTCATATGAAACAGTCGTATTGAAGGATACCAAGGCTAAAATCTGAAAAGAGAGCTCGCAATATGGCCATTTTGGAATGCGAGGAATGCACAAACAAGTTGCTAGACATTTTAACGTTTTGTGTTTCTCGATTCGGTATCTTGATCGACGTGTGAGAGTTCCGCAAACGTTTATCGATCGGTCACGCTCGATAAGACCTCGTATAATGCCTGTAAAATAAGATAATTCCTCACGTTAACGTCATGTACGTTTCAGGTTTGGGACGTTGGGATCAACGTTGTGTCGAGCAGTCGGTTACTGTGGAGGCCAAATAAGTTTTTTCATGGTAACTGTTGTTGTTGCAAGTAAGGTTTGAAACAGACACACTATACAGAAAATTGAGTTCGTAAATTAGCCATTTTCAAATACGAAAAACTCAAAAACAAGCCGCCGGACGTTTTGACGTCTTGAAATACATGATTAGGCATCTTAGTCGACGAGTAAGAGTTACATCAACATTTGCTAATCGGCAAAAGTCAGACAGGCGTCGTGTAACGCCTGTTATACAAGAAGCTTTCTTACGTTAACGTCATGTGCGTTTCTGGTTTGAGACGTTGAAATCGACGTCGTGTTTAGAACTCATCAACTGTGATCGCCAAAAAAGACGTTTTACGATACCTATCGTTGTCGCAAGAAGAATTTGAACCACGCGCTACGGATTTTTAAATGGAAATTCTGATACCGCTCTGTTTAAATGTGCCATTTTTCTAAACAGAAACCGTTTGATAATTTCTTTACCATTATTTCTCAACAACTGATAATCAAATTTACAGATGGAAATATTTTTGTATAATTTCAAATCAGATATACTGAGAAATCGGACATTTAACAGGACTGAGGCGTTTCTTTTGGACGTCAGTTTAGTTTCTCAGACAAGCCACCTATCCTAAAGTACCCGCTGTTGTCTAGGGTTTTCACAGATACCCAACTTTTCCCTATCCGTTCGCTGTATTTAGAGAACACTTAAAGAATATTTCCAAAATTGCGAAAATTTTGGATGTGTGTTAAGCACGTCGCATCATATTTACAGCCTTTTTTCTAGCAAAAAAACCTCTCAATTCACACAGTATATTTCAAGACCCTTTTTGATCGATGGCATTTCATTCTAGTCCATTTACAAGGTTCCTTTTGTCTTTTTTAAGTTTATTTACGAAAAAGATGTTAAACACACGTACAGTGCTGTAGTGTTTGGCACGCCGAGTTCTAGTGAATGTGATGTTAAAAACGCATACAGTTGCTCGTGTTGTAAGAAAGCCACGGATATTGAACAAATTGGGTTTTTTTTTTATTCATGACCCAATATGATTGAAATCCGGTGTTAACTTACAGTAACATATGACAGACATCGTTTGGGGTAATCTTTTATGAATTGGAAAAAAACAAAAAACAAAATCGACTATAATTGCTCTAACTTATCAAATCTCTTGTTACATCGTTTTCCATGACAAATACGTGCAAACACAGTGAATCTGAACTGAATTGAGATGTCCTCGTTACCTAATTTATGGTTTCAATCGCTTTAAGACTCTTGAAAGTGTTAATTTAATTGGTCAGAAGAAAATCTTGTAGAAAATGACCCTTTATTTGTCCATGTCATATTTTATTGTCATACCCAACCGGATTTTTAATGGATTTTTCATAACCTATAGGCCATTTATTGATAAAATGGTTACTTCTTAACTGCTTTCAACATATACCATTACTATTTGCTTCTTTTTTCCAGATGAATCGAAAGAAGTCTCGGCTTTCATTACATAAGCCAAAAAACGAAATTCACAGTCTGGAGTCAAGAGGAAGCAAGCAATCCCTTTAAAATCGGAAATTCAGATAAAGAGTCCCTATAAATCTCCATTGTACCGAGCTTCACCTGGTGAATCATTGTTAAATTATAGTGCTTCACCATTGAAGAAACGTTTTAAAAAAGTACAGGCAAGAACGCAGTTATACAATTCAGAACCGACAACTGCGAATGTTGAATCCGTGCCTGACTTTGGATTTCTTGATCAAAATTATGAAAATAATGACTCAATCGGAGTTCTTGAACAGATAAGTGAATTACTTCCGTCTGTCTTCAGGAGTGGACAGGACATTATTGATTTTTTCAAACAAGTGAAAAACAGGATTTTCCATTTGAATATCATTTCATTGCTCTTGTTTGCAGACACAGTAAAGTGGTTTGAAATAACTCCAGAACAGACGAAAACCTTCTGGAAACTGAAATATAGACTCTTTGATGAAAGGTTAATAAATCTTATGAGTGGTGCGAAGAGTTAGGGTGATACTGTCATGAAAGTTTGTTGGCGTGGTCAGTACTCTCCTACATAAAGATCTGCAGGCATTAATTTTGCCGTTTCAAAGATTCTCCGATCAATTAATCCGTATATTGTCACTGGAGAAAAAAACAGGTATATATGGAGACTTTACGACAGTTTTGGCGGAGAATCTTCAAAGTGATGTTATAAACAATCTTTCAAAAAACCCTTTAAAGTGTCCGCTGATTGGTAAAATTAAACTCTTGTGTCGAAAAAACATCTTTCTAATAACCAAATATCAAAGTTTCTACGATTTTCAAACATTAAAAGTGTTTTTATTAATTTTTCTTCTTTTCAATTTGATATTTTGGTCTTTTCCGATCTTTACCGAAGAAAAAACGCTAAACTTTCGATTTGAAATCGTGACGTCATACCGGTAAAATAATGACGTCATGGCGGAAAAAACGGGAAATCATGGGTCAATTTCCCGGAAAGCCTAAGATTTCCGACAAAGTTAAATGTCCGACTTTTGTGTCATAAAGTGACTTCCACAATCGATACTCAAAACACGGAATTCATCCTTGGTAAATGTTAGAAAAATTGTTGAAATAGTCAAAGAATATGTTGTTAGTGAGTGAAGGAATGTGCCAAAGTACGGTTTAAGTTTGTCTTATTACTATGACGATCGAGAAATGGACAAAACAGGGATTTCGCTTTATGACAGAAAAGTCGCACACTTTATCTTTGTCAGAAACCTCATGCTCTAGATTGGGGGCGGAGTCAAGCCATTGTATGACGTCATTTCGTGGCGATTTTACGGAAATTGCCGATCTTTATTTTCTCGAAAATCATCCAAGTAACGACGTAAAGAGCAAACAAAACTTTTAAAAACAACCGAGTTTGGTGGATCTTTTATAAAACACGTTAATTTAATGATTTTCTTCCAATATAGGTGAAATCTGCCTAGCTTGGTAGCCTTTAAGTGACAGTCTTGATTCTCTTACAGATAGTGACAGAGCTAATTTCAAGATTTATTGGAAAGAATTGAATCCTATTCTATCATATCGTTGTATTGCATGTGCAATTGATTCATTTCTATACCGACAGTGTAAAGTGCATCAAACCTTACTGAAATATTATTTTTTCACTCTCATATGTGCATTTGCCCAATAATGTTCCAGACTTTAAGTGTGCATTGTCAAGATGCAATCTCTTAAATGTTCAAAAGATTTCAACCCACAGAATATATCTCTGCAAACACAAATCAGTCAACGCATTCTACATAACTATGGTACACTTGCGTGGTTAACATCACACTCACAAGAACTCGGCGTGCCAAACACTACAGCACTTTACGTGTGTTTAACATCTTTTTCGTAAATACGCTTAACAAAGACAATATGGGACATGTAAATGGACTAGAATGAAATGTCATCGATCAAAAAGGGTCTGGAAATATACCGTGTGAACAGAGAATTCTTTGGGTAAGAAGTAAAGCTGTAAATATGATGCGACGTGCTTAACACACATCCAAAATTTTCACAATTTCGAAAATATTCTTTAAGTGTTCTGTAAATACAGCGAACGGATACGGGAAAGTTGGGTATCTGTGAAAACCTTAGACTATAGCGGGTACTTTAGGATAGGTGGTTTGTCTGAGAAATTACGTAGATTGAATACATATCTTTCTAAAGTTTGAGTTTTCACGGCGAAGCGGTCATTTCGTCGCCATTTTTCGTGTACAATACCATTGTCAATCACGTGATTCTCCCCATTGCCTAAACTTGTCGTAAGTCGTCGGTAAGTCAAAAATACGTCTTAAATATTTTGATGAAACAGGCCCCTGGTTCTGCTTGCAACATTTGAAATTCAGGTGGTTCCTGTCGTTCTTTAATTATCTACCTTTGAATCGAAAAAGTGAACTAGTTCACAATAAAACTCTCTTCAACCTCGATTTTGATCTTATTAAGGTATTAGTTAGGTATTCATTAGATACAAAACAATTCGTGCTATTTCGTCTTCTGCTTCAGCGTTTTCCATTATCACGGGCATTGAATAGTATCCTGACTTGGAAAATCCGTTTATCCTCGTCAATTTCCGTTGCTATGGATGACACAGAAGTTGCACGAAGCGTTCGGTATCTTATAATGGGTTGAATACCTTAATGGATAGGTGTATTATTCACGGTGGGTAACCCACCGGACTTTTGGGAAGCGTTCACATTGAAAAAATAGTCCGCTTCAAAGTAGGTTGTGCTTCAATTCTCAGCTTATACTCTACGGATTTTGACGAGATGAAGTGCACCGAACGCGCATTTGAGAGGGTCATTCGAGGTTGTACCTCATTGTGCTCCGAGTCCAGTGGTTTTTTCAAACATTTAAGCGAAGGTTTTTTCGGTACACGTAAACGCTTCCAACTTTCGTGTTGCACCGAAAAACAATTTCGTTTGAATGTTTGAAGAAACCACTGGATTTCGAGCAGAGTGAGTTAGAACCGGGAATGGCCCTCTCAAAGGCGTGTACGATGCACTTTATCTCGTCGAATTCCGTGAAGTATAGGCTGAGAAATGCAACAAAACGTGCTTTGAAGCGGACGATTTTTCAATGTGAACGCTTCCCAAAAGTCACGTGGGTTACCCACCGTGTTATTTATATTGGAAAGATTCTAGAGAGAGCATTCTGTCTTTTGTGTCGATGTTTTCCAAAACCATCTTCTGAAGGGACGTCAGAGCTTTTTTTGAGAAAGGGTCACTCAAATTTTATTTCCAAAAATCATATCTTACAGTCCAGTCTCGATATTTTGGCAAATGTTTACAAATTCTACCCATGTAATCAAAGCAAAAATAATTCTCAATTTCCAATACATTTTTCCATATGTTGGTTCAAATCTTGCAGGTGTGAGACACATACTCAAGCCATCGCATACAAAATTAGAGTAGTTCGGAATTAGACACTGTGTTGTTTTTTAAGGCAAATGCGTTAACATGTGCCATAATATCGGGACTGGGCTATAGATAAGTCAAAACCTGGGATTGTTCGAGAAAATATTTCAGTCTTTCGGAAACGGCAAAACTCTAGACAGTTCCAATTGAAGACTGCTGCATAAGTAAGTAAGTAAGTAAGTAAGTAAGTAAAGTAAAGTAAAGTAAAGTAAAGTAAAGTAAAGTAAAGTAAAG